>JAHLSL010000008.1:17782238-18067574 GCA_025920805.1 Petroica traversi | reverse complement strand
GAGGTAACTTTTGGTATTGGAGAAAGTTGTTGTGGAGAACAGGGGTAACCTAAAAGCCTCCTGGATTGATGGAGCCTCAAGAGAATGTGAAAATCTGCGGAAGATGCAGATGATTAGAGAACTTTTGTTCGCTGGTCTTTCTGACTCACTTTGCACAGACACAAATTACTGCACTTCCCAGCATCTTCTGAATCAATTTTACTGTCTTTGTGGCAGCAGAAGAAAAGGATCAGTACTGTGAAGTAATGGAACCATTCACACATTTAGCAATAATTTACAGAATATATCAAAGTTTTGCTTCATTTATTGTGACAAAATTGTTGGTTTACTATGACTTTTAGAAATATTGGTGAGCTCTTATCTGGAAGAAACATTGTGGTTGAGGTGTCTGTAAACAATTAATCTTTTCAATTCCTGTTATGTTTTAAAAATTAAATTAAATAGGAATTAAATATGACTGGTTTGTTCCAAAAACACTGCCTGTTTTATTGGGACAAACTTTATAACTTTTATTGTAATTCTAAAATGCTCAATTAAATTTCTGTTCTGTCTCTGTGTTATAGTAGCATTGTAGCCTCTCATAGAGAAAAAGAAAAAAAAAATTAAAGGAGAAAAAGTAAAAATTCTATAAATTTCATTATGGAAAATTTATAAGATGATTTCCATGACAACCATATAATAAGATTCATGTTTACTTTAATTCTGTCTTTTTAATGACTTCCATGTAATTAAAACAGAATGCATAATTTGAGGTAACATGATATAAATCAGTTTTGTTTGCATGATGCTGAATACTGTTAATGCATGTACAATGAACTGTTTAAGAGCCTTACATGGATATGTCCATTTGTTGCAGAACTGTGAGAAACTGGAAAATAATTTTGATGACATCAAGCACACGACTCTTAGTGAGCGAGGAGCACTTCGAGAAGCAATGAGGTAAGTCTGGGTCACCATAGCAACAGTCACAGATGTGGTAAAGAAAGAGTCATTCTTCATTATTGGGGGAACAAATGAGTTCATTGCCACCATTCAGCTCTATTCTCTAAGGTATTAATTTGTCAGTGGAGAGGCTTCCCTTGAGGCTGTACTTTGGTTTTGAAGCTGCATAAATGTTAAGCCTGACTGCACAGTAAAAAATGTAAATGTTTAATTTGTTATTTAAAATGCTTAAGGGGTGCCTTGCTTTATATTTATACTAAACTGTGAGTGAATGAAAATATTGTTCATCTAAATTCTGTAAGTGTTAAAGCCATTTTACAATAGTGTTTGAACAAACCTGTATTTGCTTTAAACTGAATTTGATTTTTATGTATGTAGTTCCTGTGTACTCTGATTTTATCACCAGATATACGTGATTTTGATTTTGATTTTGATAATGGAATGTAAAAATCTGTTTGGTCCTTTATATGTTGTAGAGATATATATTTTGTTTAATATTATCATATTGTTGCACTTAACACTTATTAGAGGAGGTTAAAATTAGTCAGAAGATGAATTTTCTGCCATCCTCACTTGCACTACAGAGTATCTGAGTACAGGACTCCAGAGAAACTTGCCAGCTATAGTGTCTGGAAAAGGGAGTGATTACTATGCTGAAAGGTGGTGGAATTGAAGACAGATTTTCTAAAGTAACTCTCTGAATAATCAGGAAGATGTTATTTATAGTATTATCTGTGAATCAGAAAATTATATAAGCTGCACTTTTAAAGGTTTTGAAATTGGATAGTAAAACGTAATGATGCAGACATAGTGCTTCATCTCCCTTGCCTGATATCAGAGTAACTTCTTACACTTGAACCAGTGCAGTAAAAAGTAAAAACAACAACACCCCTAAGAATCTACTTGAAAAAAATAAATACACCTATTTGCTTTGCCCGTGTTTGTTAGCCCTTTAAATTTATGGATGTGTGTGAATGACTTGATTTGCATGACTTATGTTCATGATGCTTTTGTCTCATGTACTGACTGTTTGAAAAGGTATTCTTACCTACAAGTATTGTGAGCATTTCTACTACCGGTGCTGCAAATAACGTAAAAATGATGGCATTCACCTTTCTAATAGTGACTTTTGCTTTATGCTTGTTCTGCCTCATACGTTTAGGGTTTTCTCTCAGTGTGGTCAGTCATCTGTGCATGTAAATCTTGCATGTAGTGTCAGTAAATGGAAAGTGATTTAAAGTAAAGATTTGGGGAATTTTTGGCATATGAAGCTACCTTTGGTATTTCCAACAAATTGGATTTCAATTTCAATGCTGTCCTGTAATGGTGTTCAGGTTTCCAATGTTTTGTGATACATGACTCACCAGGGATAATATTTTAAAAACTTGGGAGGTGACAGCTCTTTGGTGATCAACATTGAACAGCAAGGGGAGCTTTGGCATTTCAAAGGTCATGTTTCTGTTACAAAGCCTGTTTAGAAGATTCTCGTGATTCTTTGCTGTGCAAAAGCACTTTACTATCTCATCAATTTGTATCCTCGCTATTTCTGCTAGTGTACAAGCCATTCTGAGAAATAGTTGTTGATTGTGAAGAGTGACATATATTGTGCAGTGCTGGAATTCTCTTCTTAATTCAGTCAGTATTATATGGTTGGTCATTTCCTTAGTTGCTTTTTTTATTTTGAGGTAAAGAAAATACCTGACTTACTAAATTTATACTGTAGTGTGTTTTTATAACATACTCAAGTACCACGAGAAAGGTGTAAAATGTTAATTCAGAGAGGTATATGCATGTAGGTGTACATATTTTTCTAAACTGTGTAAAAGAAACTTGTTATTTTATGTTGTACAGTTCTTTTAACTGCTGCATACCCTCATTTACTGGGTGGCTGCATTTTTTCTGTTTGGATCCCAAGTTTATCTGTACATATGTTAATTCAAATGGTACATTTTTGTAGATTCAAGTTCACTTTTCTTTTCCATGACAAGAGTGGACATTGTACCAGGCATAGGAGGACACAGATTTGCTGATCTCAGTATTATGAGGTACCTGCCTCCTTTTGCTACGGGAAGCTTGTGGAGAGGGTTGCACATTGCACAAAAGCACTAAAATCATGTGGGCACGAAAGCAACAGCAACAAAAAATCCTAGTTGGATAGCTAAGTGGATATATATGGATCTCAGATGAGCCTTAAGCTGAGTGGGCAGTCTGCCCAAATCCTCTCTGATTTCCCAGAGTGGTACTACTGGTCTGCCAGATGAGAAATACAATGAACATTTTTCCCCAGTGCTCCTGTTTGGAACGAGACCTTCCATTTTAACTTCATCTTTGAGAAAAATGGTCAATTTAATATGGGTTTCAGTGCACTTCTAGTCTACGAGTATCACTGTGTTCTGCATAGACAAATACTAATATCCAAGATGAGTTTTGTTCTGTTTCCAGCTCTTCAGTATTCAAATTAAGGATTACATGAAACTTATCTTTCTTGTTTATGTATATGTTTATGTATATAGATGTATGCAAAATAAACTTTCTGAAGGGTTTTGAAATTATCACAAAGCCCTATGAACTTTCTCTACTTCTACTTTACATTTATTTTAGATTTTGAATGAGATAATGAGCTGATAGTGGTTTGCCATTATTTAGTATATAAAGAGTGGTATTGTAAGAATTTGATTTACTTGTGATTGCACATAAAATCATAAAGCATTCAATTCAGTTAATGTTTTGCTTATTTGGTTAATGTACTCCAAATGTTTTATTTATTACTACATTTTAATGCAGCTGCAAAGCTGAAGTAAACAATAAAAATCCATTAGTTTTTTGAATTGGAGCTTATAAATGGATAGACTATTGTTTTGCTTACCTTGAATGTATATATGATAAATTCATTGGGTATTTTATATAGTAACTTTGCAAAAAAATATAGCTATATACCTATATAATATCAGGTTGCATAAGTAAGATCACTGATCTTTTATTAAACAAAGCTTAATTAGTTTTTAATACATAATCACTGAGAAAAATCTGGACTCATCTAGTATAGATTCATCTAGAATTTTAAAGGAGCTTTTACACTGGTTTGTCTGCTACAGGGGAATAAGTATTTGAGGAGGAGAAAGTGGTGTCTGAGTGCTGATACTGGTACTCTTTTCATAGGTGGTATAACCAGAATGTGGACTGCTGCTGTAGGCATTCCTCTGGGAAAGCAGGGTACAGTAGCCTTGAGGAGTCTTAAAATTTAGGAAACAATAATGAACCCCCTGCCCCCTCAAATTATAAAATAATTTCTAGGAGAAATGTGGCAGAAATCCAAACTCAGTTATTAATATCAAATTAGATACAAAGGTAAGGTTTAGTGAGTTACTGGGTTTAAAAAGGATGAATTTCAAGAAGCAGCAGACATCAGCTGGCAGGAATTCTTTTTCCTGCTGAATCTGTTCACACTGTGTACAGGCATTCATTGTTGTCATCAAGAGAGAATCAGAATTGATGAAATTGGGAGGTTGAAGATGATCTAAACCTGTGGTCTCTGCATTTTATTGATTGTGTACCAGCAAAATATTTTTGAGCATGTATCCCCCATATTTGTATGTTTATACGTGTATTACCACTGTACTAATATTTTATGTGCATTATAAAACACAGCCAAGAATGAATTTTTTTTTAAAAAAAAAAAGGACAGGTAAAGATGAAATAAAGACTACTGAATTTTTTAAAAAATAATTTATTAATTGTACAGAAAATATTTTTTTCCCACATTGACGTGGCTTGTCTTGCACATACTGTGCTTTGGAGATCATTGATCTGGACTAACTTTCCTGCTCAGAGCAGGGGCAGTAGAGTAGGTTGCTCAGGGCTGTGTCCAGCAAGGTTTTTTTATATCTTCAAGGATGGATGCTTCACTGAGTCTCTAGGCATCCTCACATTAAACAACAGGAAAACTCAAACAAAAAAGCCACCAACATTCCCCCCCCCCTTTTTTTTTTAAAGCCAGAATGAAATAAATTTTAAAAAGCACACTTCGGTTTGTGCCTATTGCTTCTTACCCTTTTGCTTGGGACTGCTTAGAACAGTCTAGCTCTGTTGTGTCTATTCCCTCCCATCAGGTATTTATACATTTTGATAAGATTTCCCCTCTGAGCCTGTACGACAGACACTCCAGTCCCTCAATCACCTCAGTGCCCCTTCGCTGGGTTCGCTCCTGTGCATCGTATTTCCCTTGGTCAGGGGAGCCCAGCATAGGACACAGCACTCCACGTCTGTCTCACCAGTACTGGGCAGCAGAGAGGAATCTTCTCTCTCGACCTTCGGGTAATGCTCTGCCTGACACAGCCCAGGGTGCTGCTGGCCTTGGCTGCGAGGACTGTCTCATGCTTCATCTTGTGCTCCGGGACCCTCAGGGCCTTTCCTGCACAGCTGATTTCCAGCTGGTTGTTTGTAGCCTGTACTGGTGCCTGGGATCGTTCCTCCCCAGGGGAAGGATTTCATGGTGGTGTTTGTTTGTTTTGTTTGTAATGTGGTTTCTGTAGACCTGTTCCTCCAGCCTGTCAAGGTCCCTCTGTACAGCAGCCCAACCCTTTGGAGTGTCACCACTCAGTAGGTGGTAGATTGCTTTTGAACACTGTATATATGTTACTATGCGTTTTAGACCTGTGCCTAGTGTACATTTCATGAGCCTGGTGTCGGACAAATGGAGCCATAGTGTTTCAAATCAAACTTTTTCTGAATCTAGTGTTGCAATTGCTGACTTACCAAGTTGGTGAGCCACCATGTTGGGTTAAAGCAGTGAGCAATCAGCGAGGCTGGTGAGGTGTTAATACGTAAATGGGTCCTACTTGTAGGTGGATATGGATGTGGTCTGTCTTGTGAACACTGAATATGTGTGAAAGCTTTGCAAGTGAAAATGAAAGCTGAGTGTTTTTGTGTAGTCTTCTTGTTATTAAAGGAAAATTGAAACATATTTATTTGTACTTTGAAATGGGAAAGTTTGCTTATTTGTTTGAATCATTATAAAAGATACCAAAGTTCATTTAGAATTTTCTTTTGCATTCATATATTTGCATATGATTTTGGATAATGTGAACAAGGGGGAGTTAAGCTTTTACTGTGATTTCCAGTTTGCTAGAAACAGTTTCTGTTAATGATGATATTCACTGTTGTCTTGACAACTGTGCAAGCTGGGGTTAGTAATAATCAGGCTTCTTTTAATATGGTCTAGACTCTCAGATGTATGTGACAAATAGTTTCTATGACTGGGCAAAACCCAAGAAAATTGCAGTGTAAGAAGTTCCAAGGTTTTACAAGTATTCATTAGTTTGCAGAGTAAAAGCTGGAAATTTAAACACGTAAACAAAACAAGTCTGCAGTGCAAACTACAAAACACATAGTAACCAACTTCTTAGGGCTCTGGCCTTTGATGGCAAATATGGGTTCATATTCTGGTACTGAGTCAGGCAACTTGGTTTTCACATTTTGAAAAGCATCATAGAGCTCTAAAGTTAGAGAAACACAGACACGAAGTATAAGGAAATAGGGATAATGAAAATGTCACATTACATGTATTTTTGCCTTCCTATGTTGTTCTTAAACTGTTCATAGAGATAGGACCAATCTCAGGTAAATTGAAAAGCAAAGTGAGTTAAGAGAAGTAAAGGCTTCTGGGTTTCCTGATCCAGATCTCAGAGATTCTGTTCAAAGAGATCCTTTATGTTCTGGGGAGGTGGAATTCCAGTATTCCAGAAGTTCTGTACTGCAGTAAAGCCTTCAATACTGTCTCTCACAGCACTCTCCTGGAGAAGCTGGCAGCATACAGTTTGGACAGGTGCACCCTTTGCTGGGCTAAGAACTGGCTGGACAGCCAGACCCAGAATGTTGGGGAATGCTTCTGCATCCAGAGGGCGGCTGATCCAGTGGTGACCCCCAGGGATCAGACCTGGGCCTAGTCCTGTTTATTATCCTCACAGATTATCTGGATAGGGGATGGAGTGCACCCCCAGTAAGGTTTGCAAAAGACTTCCAGGCTGGGTGGGAGTGTTGATCTGCTGGAGGACCGGAGGGCTGTGCAGAGGGATCTGGCCAGGCTGGATGGATGAGGTGAGGCCAATCTGGCCCAAGCTGGATCCTGCACTTGGGTCACAACAACCCCTGCAGTGCTGCTGGCTGGGGAGGAGTGGCTGGAAAGCTGCACAATGGAAAAGGACCTGGGGGGGCTGGATGACAGCAGCTATACATGAGCCAGCAATGCCCAGGTGGCCAAGAAGGCCAGTGCCATCCTGGCCTGTATCAGGAATGTTGTGGCCAGCAGGGCCAGAGCAGGGATTGTCCCCCTGTACTCAGCACTGGTGAGGCCACACCTCGAGTGCCGTGTCCAGCTGTGGGCCCATCACCTCAGGGAAGATACTGAGGGGCTGGAGTGAGCCTGGAGAAGGGCAGTGGAGCTGGGGAAGGGGCTGGAGAGTCCTGTGAGGAGCAGCTGAGGGAGCTGGGGTTTAGTCTGGAGAAGAGGAGGCTCAGGGGAGAATTTACCCCCTGAGTTCTCTACAACTGCCTGCAAGGAGGGTGGAGCAAGATGGGGATTGGCCTCTTTCCCAGTAACAGGACAAGATGGCAGCGTCTCAAGCTGTGCCAGGGAAGGTTCAGTTGGACAGCAGGAGGAATTTTTTCACTGAAAGGTTTGTCAAGCTTTGGAACAGGCTGCTCAGGGAGGTGGTGGAGTCACCATCCCTGGAAGTGTTTAAGAAACAACTGTGGCACTTAGTGCTATGGTTTAGTTGACAAGGTGGTGTTTGGTCAAAAGCTGGACTTGATGATCTCAGGGATGTTTTCCAAACTTAATGATGCTATGAAAGTAGCCACTAGCTTTGTGTTAGTGTGATTATTTGGGACTGAGGGTGTAAGTCCAAGTTTCTCTTCTACCTTCTTCTATATTTACGTTTATCTCCAGTGCAATCCCTTGAATGTTGCTTGGGGCATGCTTTTTGGTGAAAAACAAGCAATTGCTTCTTATGTATTTAACAAAATTATGCTGCTTTCAAACTGCAACACCACTTTGCTTCTTGGGTGATCAGCTTGTGTTCCTCTGATATATCTATCTCAGCACCATGAAATAAACACTCCCTGCCACAGAGGACATATTAATTAGGTAAGCCACTGATTGGCTTATTGATTTAGACCCTTATTTAGACTGCATTTGACTTAGAGATAGTCCCTAAAAAATTAACTGCAGAGATGTTCTCAGACTGAAAACAAAAAATCCCATAAAACTGTGGAGTTTAGGGAAGGTTAAACTTGCTCCCCTTAGAATTTATTTTCCATATATGCATCTTCACAATTTTATAACTTGACTATATTATTAATAGCATATGGAGATGAGGAGATGCTGCAAAATGCTGTTTCTAGTCACATTTGGTGTTGCATAGAAATGCATACAGAATGTTAAAACACTTGAGAACTTTTAATAGTATTTCCATTATAAAAACCCATGTGGCTAATGAGTTTAATTTTGAGTGCCATTTTGAATCAGAACTTCACTATCAGTCTTAGTTTACATTACAGATCAGCCAGATTGCCAACATCCCTTGCATTGACGAAGCGTTAGCCATATGCCTTCGTGGCGCCAGGCTGCCTTGGGTAAGGATAGCTATGACTAACCAAGCTGCTTATGTGCTAGGAGCTGTTTGGAGGCATTAACAAGGCACTGTTAAGCTGTGTTCATGCAGTTTTGCCATGCTCTTTGTTGGCTAACTAACTTCTGAGTCACCCACTAGCCACCCTTTGAGAGCCCGGCATGAATTGCTCAGATCTGGCCACGATGGAATAATTTCTGACTACAGACAGATGCTGCAGAGCTGTAACACCAAGCACGTACAGGAACCCATGACATTAATGCTTTTATTTTGGTGGTAGTTATTAGAACTTGCATTGTCTTTGTCAATTCTATGGAGAATTAAAGAACTTCATATTTCATTTTAAAATAAAAAAAAAAAGGTTCTGATATATGTCAGGTATAACTCACACTGAAAATTTTGTGAAACTAATGCTTAACTTCTGCACTATAGAATGTAACTGCAGTGCCTTATATATATTTTTTCAAGTATAAATCAAGAAAATTATAAAGTGCCTTTTTTTTTGGCTTGATTGTGATATGGACTGTTCTGTTAAATATCATCTTCATGATATTTAACTTTCCCCAGAAATTTTAAAGCTAAAATGAGTTTCCAGTTTGTCAGCTGGTTGCTGTATATACCTTGTTCAAAATACTATATATATAATGTCTTATTTTTAATTTATGAGTTACAATTTATTTTTCTTTTGGTCGAGTGATAGGCTGGTTTATTTAGATGTTACAGGGGAAGAGATCAAGATAAGTTAGATTGTTTTCCTTTGAATGTTCACCTAACAAAGATAAACTGAAAAATACAACTTTTACTGACCTAAAATAGTGTATTGATGATGTTTCTGAACGGCAAATATGAAAGGATTTTGAATTTCTTTTTGCCATTCCAATCGCAGTGTAGATTTGCAGTTACCTTACATCAGAAGATTGAATTATGCCTTGTAGTTTATATAACCAATACATGGATATAGAACAAAAGCACTGAGAGCAAAATAGCAAGCAATATAGTGAAATAGCAAAATAAATAATATTCATGGATTTGGAAACTGCATTATAATTGCTACTTTTGTTGATATATTGATGTGTGCTTTAGGCAACATCTTACATGAACATTTTTGATAAAATCTTGTGTGTTTCTCATATGCTCTTTTGTATGTCTAACTGTGACTGAAATATGCTTCGGTTCTGGTCTCAGTATGGTAAATACATCGTTTCTGTATTTGTGCATAGCATCCCCAAGAACTATTTCAGAGTGTGGAGACGAAAATCTCTACTTTTTGTCACTTCTGCTGAAGAGAGCCTGGTTTTGAACCATTTAATTTTATGATTTAAAGGAAAGAATTGGATAATAGTCAAAATTTGGTTTTTAACAAACTGCAGGAGATGATGTCTGATGTTGGTGGTGAAAGAGATTTTGAAAACCACTGTGACAGATGGCTTACCACAAAGACTCCAAAGGTGGCATGCAGGGGGTGCAGCATCGTACCTTTCAGTGACTAACAGCCACTCGTGTGCAAATTGAGTAGAAAATTGCACTACAGATTTTGGAGTTCACTCCATGGGTTCCCTCTTCGTTACTTTTCAAAATGCAGAGTTTTAAAATATTTCTGAAATTTGTTCTTTGCTACAATTAGCACTGAGGAAAAAGGGCTCTGGATTGCCAGAGAGACAATGTATATAATATGGACTACCAACTTATATATTTCAAAAAATGTTTTGTTTCATGGAATACAAATTAAAAAAAAAATACAGATTTGAGTGAAGAAAATTTGCTGGTGGTTTTGCCATGAGCCATGGCTTTTTGTAGATTATTGATGCTTGATTTTTATATTTCAGGGCTTTGGATGGTTTAGGTAGAAGGTGCATTTTACCATTTTAATCCATAATGTAAGTCTGGGATGTACCCAGAAGGTGGGTGTGTTGCAGCTTTGGCAAAGAATTTGAATGTTTTAGAGGAAGATGTTGAAGCTCATGCTGTTTTATTTAGAAGTCATTAGTTTAATCTGTAGCCAGCCTATTGAGAGTACCACATTCCACATGTATTTAACAAAGGCCATTTCCCACTGTTTTGTCTATAGTCAGAAACTAGTCTGTCTTTACAAATGCTGTTTTACATATATCTGTACTTGTTTCTTTTCAGGCATTTACTCTAGTTCTCAAAAGCCTGAAAAAGTGTAATCTTTTCCCCTTCTTTATGTTGTGTTGGACTTTTTGTTGCCATGGGTGTCTTGGAGTACATTCTCTTTGGAGTTCAGGATACAAAGCAAAGCTAAGGGTTTGAGGAAAAAATACAATCTTTATTCTAAATTGCATTATTAGGTAGTGTATCTTTCCATTGTGTGTTCATTGTTGCCAGGTAATCATTATCTTTTCTGATTACGGTGGTGTGCTGATTTAGGTGGGATAGAGTTAGCTTTCTTCACAGCAGTGCTCTGGGACTGTGTTTTGGATTTGTGCTGAAGACAGTGTTGATAACACAAGGGTGTTTTAGCTATTGCAGAGCAGCACTTGCACAGAGTCAGGACCTTTCCTGTTCCTCACCTCACCCCCTAGCAAGGAGTTGGGAGGGGACACAGCCAGGAGAGCTGACCCCAACTGACCCGAGGGATATCCCAGACCGTATGGAGGGGGAAGAAGAAAGGTAGGGTAGTCATCCAGGGTTATGTTTTTTCTCTTCCCAAGACACTAACCTGCCAATGTGACACAGTGAATGCGTTCCGTGGTTTGCTTTACTTGCACATGCAGCTTTTGCTTTACCTACTGAACTGTCTTCATCTCACCCATGAGGTTTTTCACTTTTACCATTCCGAGTCTCTTCCTCATTCCATCAGGAGGGTCTGAGTGAGTAGCTTGGTGAGGCTTAGTTGCTGGCTGGGGTTAAACCGAGACATGTTTAGAACCCCTTGGTTATAATGATTATAATTAGCTACTGATACTTACTTTTTTGCTGTCTCTCAAGAGTTCTAGCTTTATATTATACTGACTGTTGTGGTTTTTGGATGTAAAAGCAAACATCCATTTTCCTAGAAATGTTTTGTATGTTGGGGTGAGGATGTTTGAGAGATTAAACTGTGGGTCCAGCTGTGCCCTAAGATATTTACCTTCCAGCAAAATTAATCTGTACTGCCCCTGTAGACTTCTGAATTTAAATCCTATTTATTTACTTGAGGCTATTTGAGAGACCAAGAAAAGATGATCTAAATTTAATATTCTAATGGAATCAACCTGTTTATTGAAAGTAAGACTGTAAAGTGTATTGGACTTTTTTTCAGTTAGACAGTTGTTAAATTATACTGGAATCAGAACCATACATTTAGCTAAATGGGTACAAAATTTAACAGAAACTCTTTTCCATCCTTATTCCTTCAGAACAAAGATACATAGGAATCTGTTTCATGGATCTTGCTGTTGAAAAGTTGATGGAAAAGCCATTAAAGCCCTAGACCACTTTAGGTTTTTCAGGACACCACCCAGAGGCTTTCACTGCTAGTGCCTAAGGCAAGGCTACTGAACCTCCTAGGACTGAGGAAGGTTAGATCCCAGGCAACAGTTTGTTCAGAGAAGCTGCTTACAGAGTGAGACAAGCACAAGAGGTGTAATGGCAAATAAAGGAACAAACTGTTCTTGAGCAATGTCTCCTGCTGTCTTGAATGCCAGGACTGCTTGTCTGGGGTGGGTTTGGGAGGTGCACAGAGTACTGGCAGTGACACGGTTCTTTGTGGAGCAGGCGTTTGCAGAAGGCTTCAATTTGTGTTATTTAGGTTGTTCAGCATTTAGTTCTGGCTTGGTCCAATACCAAAAATCAAGGTGATTTCTGAGTTTTGTGGTTTGTTGCTTTTTTGTTGGGTTTTTTTCTTCCTTGTCTCCAGGAAGAAAAAAAAAAGGTCTCTTCTGTAAAATAGACCATGAACTGTTCTAAATATGACCATAGAATTGCACCCATTCAAATGAGTTTTAATAATTGATCCATATATGGAACAGCATGTAAAGAATTATAATGTGATTTCCATCAGAATACTTAAAAAAAACTTGATTTATAATCTGATACCACTACAATACAATAGTCTTTTAAAACAAGTAAGTTATTTTTACATAGTATGACTACTTTTTAAACTCCTATTTTTAATAGTATTTAATATTTCTACTATTGCCACAAAAAAAATTAGTGATTACTATATATAATACTTCTTAAAATTTAATAAAGTAATTATGGCTGCTATCTTTGTAATTATTATGTTTATTACTACTATCAAATAGTTGTGTTTGATGGTACTGATTAATGCTACAAATACTTTTCTTACTGCTATTTTGCTTACTGAAGATTTTTCTGCATTTATGGTCATTAATTAGTGTTAACCAAGCATTTGCTTTGTAATTGGTAATGTATCAAAGGAAGAAAAATATTTTAAAATTGGTATCTGACAGTATTACCAAAAAGACAAGAAGACACTTACTAGGATGAACATTTAAGAATAGGAAAAGAAAATTATAAAATTATTTTTCTTTTTATCCTACCTGATATATCTTCCTGTTTGAGCAAAAAGTGGCTTTCCTATGCCTCTTCCTGCTTATCTGTGTTTTTCTAATGAAGAGTAGATGCACTGGAGCACGTGTAGAACAGTTTGTGTTCCCAGGGAGCTACAGTGACTTGCTTGGCTCAGGGCTGGTTGTTACATGTTGGGCTGTGCCTCACAGTATCCACCCCTCAGTCTTCCTAGTGCAAATTTGCTTGCATGGCAACTGCTGGTGTTGTTAACCCTCTTCTGTCCTGAAGGGTATTCCCTTGTGGCTTCTCAGATTAAATATTTAATTGGGGTGGGAATTGTTCTTCTTGTAATTAAAGAACTATACAGAGCTCTTTAAAAATACTTAAACAGGAATGGTAATATATGTAAAAGAGATTCTGGGCCCATTGAGTGTGTTCGCTAAAGAGAGCTGTGGCAGTGTGGCTGAGCCGCTGGCCACGTGGCTGCAGTAGCCTGAGCAGAGGATGTTTCTCGAGTGCATCTTCCAGCCTGCACTGAGGTGCAGTGCTCAATTAGCAGCATCTGGTGTGACCTCTCTCTTTGGGGGGGGTTAGATGAGCATAAATGGCTCCTTGTGTGGAGTGACATGTTTAGTCATGGCTTGCCTGTAAGGTGCCTCGGTGTCACCTCCTGGGTGTGCAAGGGCTGCAGGGCAGTGCAGGGGCTGCAGGGCAGTACAAGGGCTGCAGGGCTGTGCAGGAGTTGCAGGGCAGTGCAGGGAGCTGCAGGGAAGTGCAAGGGGCTGCAGGACAGTACAAGGGATTGCAGGGCGGTGCGGGGGCTGCAGGGCAGTACAAGGGGCTGCAGGGCAGTGCAGGGGCTGCAGGACAGTGCAGGGGCTGCAGGGCAGTGTGTGCCTGGCAGGGGATGCACTGCTGCTCCAAATCTCCCCCGAGGCAGGTGGGCACTTCCCTGCTGTCCCTTGCATGGCTGTCACAGGGAGCTGTGATGGGGCAGCTGCAGGGACACGCGTGTCCATGGTGGTTGCTCAAGCCTGCAGGACTAGGTTAGAAGTTAAGCTGAAATAAGTGCTTTTCAGGAAAGGTTATGTCAGGCTTAATGGAAGCTCTTTTGTAGTAGAAACCCTCTGCTCCCAGACACTTCTCATAGACACAGTTGTTTTAGGGTACCTGCTACTGTTAGAGATGTAGCCATTCTAGGCACAAATCCTTCTGTGGGCAGAGTCATAGGGAAAGGCTGGTTAACCCGTCAGAGGATAGAGACCCACTCTTCACCCAGTCGCAGATAAAATCCCTGATTTTCCTTTTATAGTACAGGAAGACATTTAACCAGCAGGGGCTATGCAGAATGAATTTTTCTCCCTCTTTCTTAGTTGAAATAGATCTATTTCAGTAAGTGTAAAACTAACTCACTGCTTCTTTGATCAATTTTTATTCTTTCCTTCTACTTGGGTACACTGGGTGAATGAAGACTTTACCTCTAACTTGGAAAGGCCTGAGTAATCTTTTTGCTATTGGCATTGCTAAATATTCTTTCTCCTGCTGGTATAACAATGTCATAACATATAAAATTTATTTTGTTTTAAAACTAAAACTGCAAACAGAGCCTTGAAATGCAACTTCTCTTAATATTTTCTCTTCTATCATAGTCATTTAATTCTTGATGCAAAACAAGAATTCATTGCTTTTGTGCTGGGAGCACGGAGCCACAAGTTGATAATGGTAACTCAATGTTTGTAATATAAAGTGCTGTTCCTGTAGTGTGGTCCAATTACACAATAGTAAAGCAGGGATGTAACATAGCAATGCTGCTTTCCTATTTGTTTCAGTAAGTTTAGCACAGCGGGAAACATGGCATTCTTCCAAGGTAATGCGTCAAGCTTACAGTTGGATAGAAGTGCAATGGAAATTATTCCAAGACTTTGCTTGCCAGCTAATAACTCTCGCTGAATGTATGCGACAATTGTCTTGTGAAATGTATTTGATGTTGTTTCATTGCAAGGATTTTATATTTTAATTTTGAGATATTATGGTATTCTAATGATATTTGAAAAAGTTTCTCTGTAGGTGCTATATTTACAGCATTGTAGCTTTACTAATCAAATACAATTTCCGTCTGGTTAGAGATCATGCACGCACTTTAAAAAATCCTGCTGTATCTTCTGAAATCAGAAAGAAGTACTCCATTAATTAGCTCAAGTTATGTACATTGTTCCTCCAAAATTGTCCTATTTTTTGAAGAAGAATGCATCTGAAACAAAATCTTAGCTGCAAATATATGGTTGATATCAACAGAATGTCTCCTTTCTTTTTGAAGCGTGGAATATAATAATGTATCAACCATTTCGCAGCTGGGAGAAACCAGAAATGTTGAGGCATGTTTTTTGGTAGTCATTTTGCTGTTGAGTCCTGGGGGTTGGATAGGAATCAGAATTTTTGCATTTGGTCTCATTCTTGACTAGTTTTCACATTGCTTTAAAGGCGCTCCCCAAGTCAGTAGATATCACTGTTGCACTGTGGCATCAACCCAGCAGTCTTAAAGATACATTGATATTCTTCACAGCTTTGAACAGTTCTCAATAAAATATATACATTTAAAATACCATGGCAGTGTCTTTATAAACAGCTCCCTGGTATATCTTTTCCTGTTTCAAGTGTGGTGAGGAGCAGCCACTGCTTTTGGAGCATTAGCAAATAGTTCACAATGAAGGAGTTAATATTTAGACTCACTAACAGTCTTGGAACAGAGGTTGTCAGTGCGTACTAAAAACAGTACTGGGTTTTCTTTTTGTGAACCACAGAGAGCTCAGAGTAGATCAGTTAATTCCAAACAGGTTATTGAATGCAGTCATAGGTAAAAATACCAATTGTAGTGCGCCTGGTTTGATTTTATGTTTATAAAGGTAAAATTCCTCCATCTCAGACTTTTTTTTTTTTAAATCCCCACTGCTCATTTTTCAATCAGTATTCTTAGAAGGGTATCTGACACCTTGCTCAGAGATATTTTGTCTGTGGTAGTAAGTTTGGGCTTACAATAAAGAAAATTGCTACTAGTGTTTAAAGCTTTCCAAAGGTCTTTAGTTACAACATACACATACCTTTCTCGAAGCATTTCTGAATGCCTTTGGCAGCGCTCATCCAGCAAATGGAAGATTGGTTGTCATTGGCTCTGTTTGTTGCTCCAGAGGATGTGTTTGTTCCAGCTGGTGGGAGTCGTTTCAACACTAACATGTGAAGAGTGTATGGAAGAAAATAAGGAGCAGAGGGGATGCACAGGGGTTAATCAGCCAGCCACCAGCCTTGGCCCATGTTCCTGCAGGCAGAAGTTGTGTCAGGTTTGGGAAAAAAAAAAAGACTACTGAGCTAGCTGAGCATCAAAACTCTGCACAGGTCCAGCAAAGCAAACTGCAGACAGTTATTAATGGGACTGAAATTGGGGATTAATCACTACTGTTATCCCATAATAATTCCTACTAGCATCAAGAGCACCAACGAATTCGCCATGCAGTTAATACGGTGAGCTTGCTGACTACAAATGTGTGTTGTGAATGTTGTCAGCATTGAAGGGTCCTTGTGCATGAGAATTGCCTCACACAGTGGGGAGTGAAAGACGAGTGGGTTGAGTGGACCAGGGTACATGCTGATTTGGCAAAGAATTTAGGATGAATTCCTCGGTCAATAGATGATCAGAGTGCCTTTCTGATGAATAATTAAGTATGGGGTGGTCAAAATTTTCCTCTCAGTAGTGACATAATTTGGCATAGTATGTGCCAATATTTAGTGAAGAATACACATTTGGGATTGTCCAAGCTGATTTTAGGCTCTCACAGTTGCTTTCAGAGCTTTGAAAGCTCCATTTCGGATCATTAAAAAAAACCAACCAAAAACCAAACAACAAACCAAAAACTCCCCCACGTTTGAACATCACCTGTTAGGGGTTTTGGGGACAGCAATCACAAAAAGAGGATCAGTCAGAGCTAGAGATCAAAACCACAGAGTGACAAAACATGCTTGTCCCTGGATATCCTGGATCAGAGTATCTGCTCAACACCTTGGTTTGCTTTGAGGACTAGTGCTGACACTGAGATGGTGCTACTTTTTCAGTAACAAAACTCCAGCTGAACCACTGAGTCAGTATATGTAACATGCTGTGATTTTTTTTTTCACCTATTTCCTTGCAGACAAACATACAATGAGAGAACAAGTCATTACAGTATGCATTTCTAATGCTATGAGCAGGCCTGAATTAGAAATAGAAAAAAATAAAAATCCAAGTTCTGTGAAAATAAATATAAACTTTCTTTAATCCAAAGCCTCATACCTTCTAGTCTACAAAGCAGAATGACCGGAAAGGTTAAACGGTGTTTTGTTTATTGTTGTGAATCAGTCATACATTCCCTTGTTAAATTTCATAATTCAATGTTTTCCAGACCTTCAATTATTACGGCACTGAATTTTCACCATTAAATATGTAATTTTTTCTATGCATTTTGTGATAGTGATGGCATTTACATTTAGTGTGGAACTCCTTTTTGACAGTAGTAGTGTGAAATAATTTTGAGTGTTTGGAAGTGAAAGGACTGTACCACTAAGAAGAAGTGAGGATTGTTTCTGAAAACATAACCTATGCTGTTGTTGCTGTCTTAAATATATCTTAGTGCTTTATTTACTTTGTATTTAAAATTACGGTTTGATGGTTAATGTAAGAAATTACTGCAAGAAGGGAAAGGAAACTTTCAGCTTTTTTATACTGCATCTTGGTTGCAGTTGGAACAATGGGTCACTGGCACTAAATATAATCTGGTTTGCTCATTTTATTTTACCTTTCTTCCAGTGGATGCATAACAGTCAGTTAGTACCTTTAACTCTTTATTTTTCTGTGTTAAAAAAATGTAAGAAAAAAAGCAGTGAAGAGGATTTTTTCTCCTCAGTGTCTCTGATTGCCAAGTTATTTGTATGTAGAGGGAAGATTCTTTGGTATAATCAATCTGCTGCTACCCATTTTACTGCCAAGCATTCCTTCTCTATGGTAGCGTAATGTTACCTAGGGAACAGCTTAAAGCTGACACATACAGTGGTGCCACAAATTAATTTCACAGTTATCAGGATATAGGGTGATAACAACAACATGAGCTACTGTGAAATTACCATTGTTCCTATTGAGTTACAGTGTAATTATTACTTTTGTGGCAACTATGCAAATAACTCATGTCACACTGTAGGATGGGATGTGCTTTCCTTTCTCTGATTCAGTACTTTGTGCTTCAGAGACATCTTTATGAGCTATAAACTAGAGCTCTGCTTTGAATTAAAAGCTAAATAAGGTTATATCTTCACCAAAAAAAAAGGTGAAAAAGAGAAAAGCAATACTTAAGAGACTAAAATCCAAAATCCCTTGAAATCTGTCCATTAGCACCTGGATGTGATAATTTAATAAAATAATAATCACATTGGTATTCTTCCATTATTTCCAGCATGAAAGTCAGAGCTTTCCTTTAAAAAGGGAGCTTTGTATTAGTTACTTCTATTATGGGACATTTTCTGGATTCTTTGCTGCCATTTTGGTTGGTGAAAAGGACAGGTGAAGATATGTTTGATTACATTTATTCTCATTGACAAGTAGGAAAAAAATTCTGAATCTAGGTTAGGATACTGTTTCCAGTATGTAAGACAGAATTTCCTTGCCCCTGGAAATTGGATCCTGGTTAAAACAAAACGGCTACTGAGGGTTAATGGTGGTGGAAGACCAGGTCAGATTGGTGAAGTTGGCACAGGTGCTCCTTGCAGTGCTTGCTTAGAGCCAGCAAGAAGTGAGCATGCTTTGGGGACTGCATGGCAGCTTACATGTTTTCAGAAAGGTAAGATCCATGAGGTGGTTTTGGTTTTATTTTTCTATCTGTAGGCTGGGATTTTCAAAAGTTCCTACAGAGAGCTTGGATGTGCAACTTGCAGTTATGTATGGATAGATCACCATAAGAACCTTGCAAGATTTTTATTCTAGATAAGTGGCTAATAACCAGGTTTTCAAAATTGCTGAGAATTCAAGAGATTTAATGTTTAAATATTAAAGAAAGAATATTTTTGAGGTGTACCATTTAGAAAAACATCATAGCTACTATTACATGAAAAGAATGAGCAAATGAAATTTGATTAAATAAGTCCATAACCAAAAGAAAATCTATATGTCTAAGATAACTCCCTATTATAAAAATTGAGAGCAAGATAAATTTCCTGGAAGGGCAAAATAGTGATGATGGGCAATTTTTCTTTCTATTTTAGAGTTTAGTGAAACTTCGTTGACAAATAATCCTAATGGAATGTTACCTTCTGATTTTTTTTTCCGTAATTCTTAATTTATATTTTATAGCATATAAAAAAAGGAAATGGAAGAAAGCATTTTCTCATTTAGTTATGCCTTTTCAAATACTCTGTTGCAAAAAAAATGGTTTTTAATTAAATTTGAAGTATTGTTTTAAATTGCAAGTAGCTTCCAAAAGGATTCTGTTTCCTCAGTGCTTGTTTCGGTGCACGAACAATAATCCAGAACAGCTTGATGAGCCCATTTCTGCAAAGGAATAAATACACACAACATTCTGAAGGAGCTGTCTGTGTCTGTGAGCATTTCTAAAATGTCTGTCTGTACTGTATCACCAAGATCCAAGCTGCAATAGTCAGGGTATTTTTCAGTAGTTTGATAGTTGTAAGTCTGTCTCTAGAAAAGCAATATTCTGGTTTTTTCTTGTTCTGAATTTTTTTCTTGGGGTCAAGTTTTGCACTGATGGAATATAGCAGTACCATAAAACTTCTGCAACTGATGATCTAGGGGGAAATAATCACGAGATAAATAAACCTTAAGTTATGGCTCATTTATTATCAATGTGATGAATAATGGTGGAAAAGTATATGGTAATTAATGGACTGGCTTCATGGAAAGACTCCTGTTTATCATATGGTTGTTGCTCTTTTTAGTGGTTTGCTGACAAGTATATTTATTGCAGTATGAAGAGGTCACTAATTAATATGGATATTTGTAAGGCTTTGTGAGAATACTCTGAAAAATCTGATTGTTTAAAAATTTTCTCTCTGTCCCCCATTCAGTTTTTTCAGTTCTATGCATTGAAGAGCTAAGAGTATTTGATGCCACATTATTGCCCAGGTGCAGTAATCTTTAAGGGATATGAGTTACATTTGAAAGAAACATCTTTGGCTTAGCAAGAGTTTCTGGAAAATCGGGTGCAATCCTTGCATGCTTTGTTAGGAGGAAGCCTTGTGGAAGCAAGTCATAAAGGTTTAGAGCCACCAGAGGTGCTCATTGTCCCAGTTTGGAAGGATTTGGGAATCAGGGTGGGTAGTTGTGGTACTGAGGGGAGTTTCTATGGAGCCAGTAGTGATCCAGAAGCAGTTCAGCATAAAAATGGAATGCTGTGTTTTGTATACCTGATGACCCAGACACTGCTTAGGATAAGAGTTATGTCTTGACAGGTTTTTTAATATGAGTAGACAAAATAAAGTTGTTGTGGGTTTTTTGTTTTGTTTTTAAGGAGTATAATTTTGAATTACATGATGGACTCTTGTTAAAATGTAACTACAACCTACCACCAAAACTGCTTGCATAAAAATCTCTGGCAAGTCACAGAGCAAAAATCAAGAATAATTTTCTTGCAAAATAAATAGTGTCAATTATTTTATTGCCTTTGGTGTCATTTATTTGTGATTTCTTAGCTTAACTAGACAAATTATGGCAATTCTGTGCTGCATGTTGAGATAGGTGTTTTAAAACAGCAAGGGAAGTTTAGATCTCTTCCCATGTTTTCAAGTAATGGGATGATGATTATTTTGATAGATTTTTTTGCCCCTCACTCATGATGACCAGTTTTAGATATCCTGACAGTGAGACAACAGTGGGATATTTTTCATGTTAGGCAGTTAATTTTGTCCCCTTTTTTTTCCTTTTCTAAAATTATTTTTTGTCTCCAGTTAGTTTTTAGTAGTTCCCTATGTGTCCCACTAGCACTTTGTTAATGAAGAGGGACCAAGCCAAGTCCTGTGCTGTAATTCTCCCTTTGTTTATGGAATAGCTGTAGGAAAGGTGGTCGCTTTCCAGGCTGATCTCACATTTTCTTCTTCAATTTCTGTGTGACTGATGAGTGGTCAGCGTTCTCAGCAGAAGCAGCCTGGGAGCTGAGGTCCAGCCCTGACTGCCAGGGAAGCGGATTAGGATCTGGTAGTTTACCAAGGGTCAAACCCTACATAATAACTGAGCCACTCTCTTGCTACATGGTCAGTTGAAGCCTCTGAAGTGAGGTCTGTAAGCAGAGTCCTGGGAAGGTCCTTTGGCAGGTTCGCATGACCCCTGTCACTCACAGGCAGCCTGGTCTGAACTGGAAATATAACCTGAGCTATATCATGCACTGTAAGTACAGATGAGTGGATGTGGGGTTGGAATGATGGCGAGTAAAGGTGAGTAAAATCCTTTTTTAGGAGTGTCACTGGGACAGGCATCAGAGGACAAGATGTTGTTTTTATTTTCTCACAACAGACACCACTTTTTGCTTCATGCTGTGACTTTATCCTGGAATAAAAATGAACCATGTGAGAATGGGAGAAGTCCTTAGTTATGTGTCACCCGATGGAAGGTGAACTTTTAATGTGAGGTTGCTTGCCCCTTCCTGTTTGCCACAGGTGCTGACACTGAGAGACATGACCACATCCTTACTTGAAAAAGTTTTCTTCAGAAGTTCCACCTTCTGGAAAAGACTTAAAATGGCTTGACTGAAATTGTGGCTCTTTATCAGATTGAAAACTATGGTCTTCTTGTTCCAAAATAATAAACTTACTATTTCTTTATGCAGGGACACTGAAAAGTAACAATTATCGTCTGTGCTCTGAAGAATATAAATAGTTCCTCCAGGGAAAAATACATAAATCAGTGCCAAATCTCACTAAATTAAAAAAACAAATAACCTATTTCATTTTGGCAGGGTTGATAATGTTCTGATCCTTGGCTTCAGGGCCAACATATTTTTCTAGGTCTACATAGAAAGATGTTCATGTCATTTCTGCCTCTACAGTAAATAAAAAGCTGGATCAGCTCTCCTATGTTGTCTGTAATGAGTTCCAACTGGAGTACTATCCCTCCATGCTTGGCAGCTTAGGCAACCTTTTAGTGGAGAATTTTCTGTTTTTCAGAAAGCAATATTTTTAACCTTTTCCTTGCTCAGAAAGATACAGACATTGTAACGTAATAGATTACCTTAGAAACTGCATCAAAGTTTTGAGATTTATGGACATCACTTTATTTAGTGTTTATCCAAAAGAGTCCTTCATGTTCTGACATGTCTTATTTCTTGTTTGGAGAATCGACTTTCAGTTTTGTTCTTTGTTGTAAGATAGAGGTTCTGGCATCCTTTGCATCAAAGAAAGCCTGGTACTAAGAGTTGTCTCATACCAGCTGCTTCTATGTGACATACATTTCTTTATCTCTCTCACTCTCTCCACCTGTCCCACAATTACTTCGCTTAGTTAGTCTTTCTTAATTTTTTTTTCTCATTGAAATACTGAAGCCTGCAAGAAGTTAGTTCTTGATGAAATGATTTGCCTGCTCAGTTCTCCTCTGACCAACAAGCTCAGTAGTAATGAAGCTTTAACTGAAGGCAGTATATGGCATTGTGTATCAAATAGGTAAAGCTGTATTAGAGCAGAAATGTCATCTATACCAGCTTCACTAGGAAATTATACAAGGTTAAGGAATTCCTTGGGGAAGAATTAACCCTTTTCACTGTCCTTCACGAAGATCTGTCACAAGTTGGCTTTATCTTCTTGTTTTGCCAGTTTTCAGATTCTCATGGTGGATAAATTAGATCTGCCACATCAGTGTGCTGCTTTACAGCTCTGAATTCCTTCCCTCAGCGCACATGGAAGACTCAGCAAAGTCGTGAGCACTTTGGCCAACACTGAGAAAGCACTTGTTCTTGCTTTGAATTTTAAATGAAGCCAAATTCTGATGCTTCAACTTGAACATGAGCTTCAGTGTGCGCACAGTGTCAATAAAGGTGTGCTTGTGTCAATAAAGGTAATATCTCTACTGTATGTTGTATTTATGTTGGCTCATGGAAACAGATTCAAGCCCTGGAAATTCAGCTGTTGTGTCTTTTGAGATGATGTCCTGCCACATGGCCAGTGGCCTGCCCTGAAACAGTTCTTTTGCTGGAAGTTCTCAATGGAGCAATCCAGGTTTCATCCAGAGACTACCTACAAAGAACACTAATACCCCTGTAATACCATGGATAGTCCTCCTCTTGTGCAAGTACATTTCTGTGAGGAGTAGGATTAATAATTAATGCATGTTCCCTCTGTGTAAAACAGGATAATCTCTGACAGATGGTGGTTTTTAACAAGAACACTGCAGCAATTCAGATCAGACTAAGCATGTTTTTTCTGTGCCTCAAAACGAAAAGATGCTTACATGGAAGTCTGTAAAACCTGCATGGCTTTCTTGTACACTATTACTAGTTTTGTACCATGGAGACACTGGATTTTTGAGATGTTATAATAACAGTGGTGGTGGTGTGGTTATGTTGATTTTCATGGCATTATAAAAATGTTTGGATACTTCCTGTCAGTTGTTCTTATCTGTAGGTGAACAGCTGAGAGAAAAACCAAATTTCTACCAATAGTAATGACTTATTAAAAAAGAGTATTTCAAAAATTTTTTTATCAGTTTTATTATTGTAGTTAATAAAGACATAAAAAATTTGGGGGTTTTATTCCTTAAATGCCTTCTATAGTGCTGTTGAGGAAACAAGATAATCAGTTCTTAATCTTTTTTTGCAATGAAATGCTGCCCAGAGGTCAAACTGGGCACCCATCAGTACAGTCAAGCTGTTCTGGTCTCCAAGGGAAGATCATATGTCTCTTTCTGAGAGCTGCAGAGATATATATTAATGAATGATGGGATGGTTGATGTGCTGTCAGGTGCCCCTCAAACATCAGCATTAGGCTGATGTACTAGAAGGACTGCCTGATATCCTATAAACGTGTTGTATATTTAGATTTTCTCATTGTATGTAAAGAACTGTTATAAAAAAGCATGCACCATTGCATACTTCAGATGGATTGGTGTCATTGCTTAAATGAAGGCTTTGAATCACAAATGTATGTGCAAGTAGCTATTTTCTTCCATTTGTAAAATACTCAGCTAACTATTTCTCAGAATGAGTAATGTACCATATATAGCACCAAAACAGTGCTTCGTATCATGCTAAGCAGAAATAGATATGTTTATTGAATACTGCATCTAGTTTGCATCCTTGCAAATATCCATTTGGACCTTCTTTCTCTGGAAATGGGATTTTTGAAATGCTGCACATCTATTTAACAGAACATTTATATTTTTCAAGTTTATTGAACAGTATATAGTATTTTTTAAAGAAATGGTCTGATAATTTAATCAGTTTTTATATTGAGAAGGCTGAGAACATGAGAGAATATCTTTTAGATTACCAGGTCAGATAAAGTACCTGGTAGTTATGAGACACTGGAGGGGAATTATTAAAGTCACTTAGGAGTTGCCACTTTACCTTCCTAAGCCCTGAGAGCACCTAAAGACTGCCAGAGTACTTAGGCTGCACTTCCATAAAAGAGCTTCTCAACACTGAACTCTGCAGTAGCTTTCCAAATAGGCTCTTCTTGTTCCACATGGATTCAGTCCCTACAGGTTAACCAAGCCAGAAGTACAGAGGGAGCTTAGAAACTCTCTGATACTGTAAGCTAATAGGTTACAAGTTTACCAGGTGTTTCATGTGTTAAATATGTGAGTTCAAATCCCTGCTCTTCCTGATTTTTGAGTAAATGCCTGAATTTAGAACTTGCACAGCTCAGGGCTCAAACATAGGCTGTCTGATAATGGTTGCTGTGAAACTGTTTTGGGTTTTAGTATATTTTCACATGGAAAATCAGAGCTTAAATTTATTTCCTCATGAGCAAGTATGTAGTGGTAACCTTTGGGAAAGGAAAGGCAAGGCATGGCTCTGGTTTGTCTCTGACTGTGCCAGATATTTAGCAACTAAACTCTTAGCAGCTAGCATCTTGACTGGTTTTTTGAGAACCTCTTACATATATCCCTACCTACTCTGACCATTCATTTAGTGTGTGTTAGGAGCCTGAATATCCAAGTTGGGTTGAAGAAGTCAGCTTTAGTTAACTTTGGGTCTTCAAAGCCCAAGTCTTGCCTTTGAAGATGAAACAGCAGTCAAAAATACTGCTTCAGTACTGGCATTTTGAATTCATGGAAAAGGAGAAGCACGTGCCTGAAGGACACAAAAGATCAAGCAGTCAAAATAAAAGCTAATTCTCTGAATGAGGTTATACTTCTGAATGTAAGATCTAGAAGGCAGGATATTTTAAAATCCCTCTAAAGTTTTAGAATGGTGAGAAGAGCCAGTCTTATTTCTGTATTTTCCTGTAATTAAAATTACTTGGGTGGTTTGAGGAAAGGTTTGTGTGGCAATGCAAGTAGGTCTATTGCAATTCCCAAGATAACTGTTATCATTCTAGTCCTGTTCGTGTTGAAGTGAATTAGAAACAGCTTAAGGGGACATCATCTAGGATGATTTGGTTCAATTTAGACTTCAAGGCCCTTTAGATTGTATCCACAAGTATTTTTTATATACCTATTCACATCTCTCGGTTTTGTATACCAAAGCCTCTGTTTTTCACAAGTGTAAGCAAATGGGAGATGATAACCACAGAGAGTTTAGGAGCTATGTTAAAAATTATGCATCATTCAGGAACCCCCAGGAATCTCCCTGCCTTGAGCATATTTGAGCTCTTAGTCTTCTTGATTTAATAATTTGATTCAAAATCTTCCAATGACAGTGGATCAATAACTGGGTGTCTGCCTGGGTAACCTACTTTGTCTCCTTGGAAGTAAAAGAAGATGTAGTTTTGTATTCTCTGAGTTTTGAACACAAACATCTTCTAACACCTTGTTTTATATCATAATTTCAATATTGGCATTAAGTCATGAAAATATTCCTCTGGATGCATTACTTGGCCCTGGACCATGGGAGAGAGATTTTATGATAGGAGACATCCCAATGTCATCGCTGTTTTAGGCTGCCATGGAGATTTGAAGCATATAAGGAATGTCTGGGACGTGTGTACAGCTTCCCACTCTGGTGTCCCTGGAACGAGGCTCTATAAGGCCTAAAGTTTGCTTTAGGTGTATGTGTTATCAGTTTGTTGTATGTGTGGTGTATGGATTAGTGTAATAAGTGATCTTCTCACTGGATCTACTGGACAGAGACTAGAAGTGGAGTCTGCACTGCAGAGTGAGAACTGTAGCAGACAGATCCAGAAATACTGTGCATTGGAGAGCCAGGAGTGAAAGGGAAATAGTACAGTAAGGCAGTGTTCAAAAAGGGAGAGGTATGTCTGTCCCCTCCCTGTGAGCTGAGTATGATAATGTGGTACTGAGCAAATAATGGTGGTGTCTACAAATTCATATTCTGTAAAATCAATTGTCTCTCTTTAGTTTTGCATATTACCCCATTGAGATCAATGGGTGATTGACTGTTACAGATTGACAATTGTCAGCTTCACCTATCGTGTTTACAGACTGATCTTCTCTGCAGAGTAAATTTCATAATTGTGCTTTACATCTGAAAGACTGCTCTCACCACCTAGAAAATCTTTTAAAAATCCTAATGCCTGCACGTTTTTGTGGAACAGTAGTCTGAAATTTGGTTTCCTTTTCCTGTAGAAGTAGATTGACTTGTAAGAGTGTAAAAAAAGTTTGAAGTTCTGAGTTATGCTAGTACATGGCATTAGTACTATACTTTTTAGTATTCAAGTTAGTTATTGAAACACAGTTGAAATGCTCAGAGTATTTTCTGTAGAGTTAGGAAGAGCCTAACAGCAGTTTATTGCAAGAACAAGGAAGATTGTTATTGCTACACAGATTTGCAGCAAGATTATTAAATATTATGAGACATGCCAGGCTATGCTGTTATTGCAGTGGATCTGGGAGAGATATTGAAGTTACCAGCCTTGCACTCTGGTTTTATTGCATAGCATTCTGGTATTGTGAAGTTGAGGGAAACATAAGTATTTTTTCACTTTTTGTTACTCCAGATATTCTTGGACACATTGCTGGTGAATGCCTCTCTCACGAGCATGTACTGGGGTGCCAGGACTTTGGAAAGGATTTGAGCAAATAGCAAGTGAAAGCATGGGAATGATGATACTGCTTTGCATGTTTTCTGCTGCTGCAGTGTAGTTTGTTGATATTACCATTTATTTCCATGCAGACAAATTGGATGGAATTTAACCTGGAAAAATGATCATTATTATTAGTATACTATTTAAAAAGAAATCCCAATGAATACATGTCTAATATTTTAAGCTTTTACTTGTTATTTTTTGTGATCATAATGTAGTGTGGTATGGTCTTCACATAGGAAGGGCTGCAGTGCTTTCTTTGTACTGATTCTGCTGTATTATAGCTCTATAGCTCACTTTGATGAAGGTCGTGATGCTCATCTTGCACCTGGGATGTGCTTTCAAATGGGAATAAAATACTAGTCCTTAGTTCTGAGATTGGACTAGTGAAGGATGAAGAGTATTCTGTAGAGCCCACTATATTTATGTTGGGTTCTTGTACTAGTGTTTTCTCATTGGTGCCTACCTTTTTGCTTACAGTTAGTAGATACACTGAAAAGAGAAGTTATGGAAGTAAGTTCATGTAATAATTATTTTTCAACTTTTTGGTTGTGGTTTTAAACAACAGTCCTGTTCAAATTTATGTGTTTGAATCAAAGATATTGCACTGTTAGACAGAAGTTACAATGTCACCATGAATGGTAGCATTTTGTAAGTGATATATCTGCCACGTGAAACAATTGCAAAATCAAAGTCTATACCCGTGTGACGGAATTAAAAGTTTTAAGTACATCTCACTAATGAATTCTGATTTTTATCTTATTCTTATCATATGGTAAGTCTGTTCTCAGTACGGATTTCCTGGTGTTGCTTACAGGCTGTATTTAAGAAGAGGGAGTGTGGGTTTGTACAATGCTGCTGTCTGGTGCAAGTCAGAATATGCCTCCTCCTGAGTTGACAGCTGCTGCACTAATGTCAAGAAGACTCTGTGTTACCTTCCCTGTGGCTTCTCCAGGTGCTACAATGCCTGAAGGAGGTAAAACTTTAACAGATGTTAGCATCTGCACCAGAGTAGGGCTCTGTTGATTAAAACTCGAACAGTCTAACCACCTTAGCAGTAATTAACCCAAAGTGCACTATGCAAATGACATTTCATGTTACCAATAGCATCTTTCCTCCTTCTCCTCCCCCTGTACTTTAAAATAAGTAATCCATTTCTTCTACTGTTAGGAACTCCTATTTTTCTATATTGTCAAACTATTGAATGCAGTCATACTTTGAAAAATAAAAAATATTAGGATTAAACTATTCTACACTAGAATTAGATACTCATTTGGGGGCTACAGCATTCACTTTTTGATCCTCATACATATCATTTAATACTACAAAGAGTAAACGAATCTGTAGGCTGTAACTTGCCTGCTGGATGCACAGTCTGCTCCACTCTTCCGTGAGCAATACACACAATGCTCATTTTAGAAGATCTGGAAATGTCTCTTTACTCAGTGTTGTATTTTCTGTACTCTGGGACAAGGTTTCATACAGTACTTTGTGTAGCAGAGGCTGAAGCACCAAAATGTCGTTTTGGAAAAATGGCTAAAGAAGGATTAACTTCACATGTTACTGACGTAGAATTGCAGGTTTAACTATATAGGGTAGGATGCAGGTGAGGTTTGTGAGGACTGGCTGAGAGAACTGCATGCTGGCAATTCCTTC
Organism: Petroica traversi; assembly: GCA_025920805.1. Classification (NCBI taxonomy): domain Eukaryota; kingdom Metazoa; phylum Chordata; class Aves; order Passeriformes; family Petroicidae; genus Petroica; species Petroica traversi. The sequence continues at coordinate 18,038,652 of JAHLSL010000008.1, read as the reverse complement.
CCCATCTAAGATGTACTAAGGAAATGAAAAGTATGTCCAGTTGGAGGTAAATGCTGTCCAGTTTCCAAATTCTTCCTGGCAACATTTTGTGGTAGATGTTTCCAGGCAGGCCTAGTTTCAGATTTTAAGAGAACCACTTTTGGGTGGAACTTTCTTAAGTCACTTCATGTGTTGTTGGTACTGAGGGTTACAGAGTCCTACTCTGTGTTCTTCTGTTAACTGGCAGCAGCTTTTATTTCATACTTCTGACTGTAACTTATACTTGGGCGTATTCTGGTATTTATATTTCCTTGTTTTTTGTTCTTGATAAATGATTAGTGGTGAAATAATAAGGTGTATATTACCTACTCATTTTTGGAAGGGAGAGTAACCGCACTGGTTTCCTGCAAACTTGTTAGAAACTCAAGCAAGATGTGCCTGCATGCCACTTCCTGGTATAAGCATTTGCCTGCTTTTGGACAGCATTTAAGATGTGCATGTACCTATTTTAGAGAGATTTATAAGCACCAGTGATTTTTAATTAGCTGTTAGGGTAATGCTGCTCTTGTGAACGTGACTGTACAACACTGCTGTTGAGCTGGAAAGTCAAGGTACGGGACCATCATTCAAGTGAAAAGCTGCTCATGTGATTCCTGGGTCTGCCATGGCTTGGATCTGGTGGCCTTCAGAGCATCCTATAAGCAGCCTCTGCATCAGCAGGCTTTTGCTGGAGCAGGGGAAGGCTGTCAAGAACTTTCTGTTGTGTTCATTCTTCTATTTTTTGATATATTATAATCGATATAATAATTACAATATATATTATATATTATTATATATAATAATATATCATTATATATAGTAATATATTATATATATTATAATATATATAATTATTATAATAATATTATAATTTTGATATATTATTATTGATATATTAAATGGTGATAAAAACATGTAAAGGAAAGGTAGCTTTACATTATGTATTATATATCAAAAGAATATGTTGGTTTGTTGGGTTGTTTAATTTGTTTGGTTTTTTTTTTTCAACTGGGGTTTAAGTCAAACTTCTAGTTTATAACGTAGCTGCTAATGTTAGGAACAGTTCCAAAAGTGCCAAAAATTTAGCTTCTTGCATTTCTTCCAGACTGCATATAAAGTATTGTAATTTGAGGCTTCCCTATTGCAGAAGCCTCACACTACTCCTAAGGGCATTCTTGGACACTTTACCTTCCCTTAGTTCAGAGTTTCATTAAAACACAGACTTAAGACTTCGCAGTTCACATGGTACTGCAGGTTTAAAACACTCCCTGTCACCTAGCTTGGCTACCTTTAGGCTGGAATTACTTTGGAAATTGTAGCACTAAAAGGCACCTTTCAGAAGGGAGTGATGGTTAGAGGCAGGAGGCTTCTTCTTTGGAGTTTAGTTACTTTTTGACAGTGTAGCTCTGTCAGGAAGATTTGTTAATGTACCGGCTGAAATAGGGGAACTCTGAGATCCATCATCCCTGAGCCTCTCTTTATGCCATAGATGGTTTAATTTAGAGATTGCTAAAGTATTTGAAGGATTTTAAAAGTCTGATTAGGTTGAAGAGTCTCATTTCCTTCTAATAAGTTTTCCCTTTTATTGAATACCTTTGGAGTCAAATTTCAGTTGCAGTAAGTGTGCATCAGACAGATGGATTCTTTATATGACAGGTGAGAGCAGAAGTTTCGTTCAGAATAGTTTCTCTCAAAGGTGTTTATGTACAGACTGCAGCCTCGGGATAGCACTAATGCTTTTGTTAGCTACTGATTTGTGCCAGCCCCAATCCAAGTAAAACATTTGATTGGTACATTCTGTGTTAAGCACGTGCACATACTTGCTCTCTTCAGACATCCTGTATTTTTATCAACACAAGGGATCCTTATTTCTTTTATTGCAGTTTGTAGTGACTATCAAGAGACAGCAGTGTAGTAAGAAAGTTACCTAACATTAAATTCAGGTAAGAAGTGAGAGCCTACCATTCAGACTATGTCTTCAAAGTTTTTCATACAGCTGGAAAACGTTTGTGTTACTCCCTAGGAAAAAAAAACTGTGAATATTGTTTGGATTCCTATTTAGCTGAAAAAGATGAAAACTTCATTTAAATACTGTTTCTAATATGTTTAATGCTGTTTCTGATATGTTTGGTGAAATACTTGAGCAGGTTAAATAACTTTATTCCATGAGGTAATCACAATGTACAGATCACTGTTTTATTCAGTATATTTTTAATGTAGTCTGTTCATGTGCATTAATCTTCAGGTTTTTTGTCATTATAAACAATCCCAAAAAATACCCCACCCCAGAACTTAGATGTAAAATTAAATTATTATTTAATGTTATGATGCAGTATGTACACATGCTAAATTACACCTTATTTTCTTCATGAAACTGATGCAAAACCTACTAGATACTCCCTGTATGATTGCTATTGCAAGTTGATCTGAGAGTCATTAAGGGAAAGATACTTCAAAAAGTCCTCTGTAGGATTTCTCATTAGAGTAATAGTATATTCTTTCTTGCAGTAATTATTGCTGTAGTTAGGTGTAGTGGAGAACAATGTAAAGTGAACTGAATAGTGTGAATGTGTAAAGATATCCAGTCTTTCCTCATTACCAGTAATTTCAAACATACCTTGTGCTTTTTGTTTAAAGAACCATACAAATAGGACTGCTTATTTTTCTGAAAGTCTTAAATTCTAAATATTAGTTTACTTTAATACTAACAGGAATTTGGCTTATCTTCAAAAATTTTCATGGATTTCAAACAGTACTGGTCATAAGATCTCTCTGAGCAGTAAAAAAAGCAAAATTTAGAGACTTGTAATGACTCACAAGTTGCACCTCTGTCACGCTAGATAGAAAAAAATATTTTATTATGTGGCATAATGCTGATCTTTACTGTAGAGACTTCATCTGTATCCAGCAGAATTTTATAAAAGATGTATTCTGTACTATGAGATTTTATACTAGAAAACAACTGTTTCTTTTGACATGCATAAATATAGGGGGCTTTTAATAACTCTACTCAGTTCATTCTCATGCAAATGTTAAATACAATTACCTTGGTGCTGTAGTTAGTGTTCATTCACAAATGCATGATATGAAAAAGAAGTGATGAAACATGACATTATTTATTAAGGTGTTTTTGTTTACCAAAGGAGATTTTAAAAATGCCATTAAGGAACTGAATCTCTGACTTCCAAATGTACTAGTTCTGTTTACAGGCTCTTTTTCTTTTAAAAATGCCTAATCAATAGGCCTCCAACTTCAACAGAAGTCTGAAAGTAAAACTTTTCTTTTTTACTGTCATATTAATGTCTGTGACAAGAATTCTTCATCTGACACTCAGCAGTCTGCTGATGTTCATTGACAGCCTAAATTCCAGGTAATTCCTGAATTGCCTTCACTCTTCAGAACAAATACAAGTAAAAGTAGCAAAAATGTTGCTATGGCTTCACCTAGGGGTGTGCTGAAGTTAGAGACAAACTTCTCATTGTCTTCCTAGGGTCATGATTTTGTTTGCTTGGAGCAACAGATTGGGAGTTATTCTCTTGATGTCTGTAGCTTTTAGATAAACATTTTCAGAAAGCTTTATTAACTTAAGAAAGTATTGTCTACCTCGATGGTCCAGTGGAGCACCCAGGAATGAGGGATACCTTAGTGGTCCTGGTATTGCCTTGGAGGCTGGATGCAAGTGGTTTCTGTGCTGCAGGTTGCGGAAAACTGCTAAAGTCTTCTGTACCTTTTGACAACTTTCTGTTGTCAGAATTGAAATAATATTTCATTGCCTTACGTCTTGGATGGGGAGAGGAGTACAAACCAAGGGTGAGAGATGCTTTGTTGAGGGTGACAGCTTATGTAACTCTGGGCAGATAAACACAGTCTATTGTGTGAACTTGCCTTGTGTGAGTTCAGTGTTGATGGGGGTTAGCATAGTTCTGAGGACCCTGGGAGGGCAGGCAGAGATAAATGAACTTCAGGCAGATGGTTTGGTCATCTCTGGTACTGTCAGAGTCACTGACTGAGATTGGAAGGGACAGAAGGAGGTTGTCTAGTCCAATCCTCTTACTCAGAACAGTGTGGGCTAGAATAGCACTGAGCTGTGTCCAGACAGGTTCTGAATATCTCCAAGGATGGACACTTCTGTCTCTGTGAGCAAACAGAGAATGTCTCAACAGTATGCTGAGCCCAAATTTACTGGCAGAATAAGAAAAGGACAGAGCTAATTCTTTCACATGTGGCTGTGGGCACTAACCTAGCTCTACCTCACTTCCAGATGCAAAGTGAAGGGTTATGACTTTGCTTTCACCTTTTCCACTTCCCCAAGGTTGGCAGATCTGAACAATGCTGAGGGTTGGGCAGCATGCTGAGAGTCAGTTATAATCTTAGGGCTGCTGAGATGTCCCAAAACAAGTCAAAGATCCTTATATTTTAAGGAACTATAGTTCTGCATTCAAAACTGTAACAGACCATTTTCAGGATGAGCACTAATCACAGGAGTCACAATGCAGCTAAGTTTTATGTTAGCAAGAAGTCATGGTTTACAAAATCGTCTTTTTGAAAAATGGCTCATTGATTCATAATACTTGGTTCAGGTATCTACACTTTTTTCTCTTGGTCAGTGAGGCAAAAGTTGTGTCACCTATTTTTAGATTATGATTAAGGCTGAGTTTGGAGCCTACAAAAGAAATGCTGCTGGTCTCTATAAAAGGAGTAGCAGTTTGTAGCTGGGCAGAAAAATTCAGACCAGTTGTGTTAAAACAGTATTTAGAAGTAGGCTTGTCACATAACCCAAGATGTACCAATATTATGATTTAGTACAATACAGCGTATGTATTCATAAAATGTAATGCAAATTTAAACATTTGCATTTTGGAATATGACTCAAATACCTATTTTTATTTCAAAGAAGAATGTGTCATTCTGACAAAATCAGCAAATTAATATTAGTATGTTTGCAGCAGAACTGTAGCTTTCTGTGCTGTAAGTAGTGGTCCCAGAATTGGTATCTGCTGCATTCTGAAACACCTGGCCACTTGGAATAGGTTTGGCATGAAAAACTTGGCCTAGCAAGCTGTTTGTGTTTAGTTAATGCTTGCTGCTGTTAGGTTTTTGGTTCCTTTTTCTTAATTGACATTTTCTCCACTTATATTTCCCCACCCCTGGATACAGTGTGTCAGTAATTTAATCTCTTATTTCTCCAAGAATAAGGTAGTAATGTCATACTTTATATTCATGATAAATTCATAAAATATTTAATAGATACTAGCAAGAGCCATTATGAACTGACTATGTAAAAAGATGGAATACTTGAGGGCATTTGTCACACATAATTCATGGCTGACGACTAAACTAATTTCAGCTCATCTGGTTGAGTTGTGTTGAGTCCTACACCTTACGTTGCATTTATTGTAAGAATATTGAAAATGCTGGAACTTGTTAATTTTTTGTCTTAATAGAATGGTAACACTAAATCACAACATCTGGAAATAAGTCTGGTTTGCTTGTTCTTTTGAAACATGAAACTTAAGGGTTCAGAATATTATTTGTAGGGTGTGTATTGTGTAAACAGTACACAGACAGTAGTATTGAAGTAGATGCATTAAGAAGATCCCTTCTTCTTCCAAAAATGATGGTACGAAGCAATACTGTGAACTACAGTTGAATGATTATTTGGCTGAATCTAAAACCAAAATATGATGTTGAAATTTTTTCATGGAACCTGCATCTATTTAAAATTTATCTCTACAAGGTGACTTAGGCTTATACTATGGGAAAAGTGTGTGTTAGAGAAGGATTAGGACAGGTATAATGTTACTGGTGTGGCAGTAATAGGATTCATCCGGTGAAGAAATGACTTCAGTTTAAAATATATGAATAGTAGTGCTATCAGAAGCTATTCAGAAAAAATAGCTTTATATTTTCATGCTAAGCAGAAAAATGCTGGTGAATGATATACTCCCACCAGGCTGATGTTAAGAAATATGTCAGGAGGTTGTGTAGAGATATTTTCAGGTTCAAAATAATCACCCAAGAATTTCATTTGACCATGTAATATTTTTTCATCTTCTCAAAGGCAACAAGCATGCAATGTATAGTATAAATTTAATGTGTATTTTTAACTATGTGCTAGAAAATTACTAATTTTCACTAATGATGGGGAGACTCTTCTATGAATTACTGAATTGTGCAAATTAGCAAGTGAACAAACACAATAAAAAAAGAATAATGTATCACATAATGTTCTTAGTCTGTTTTGACATTTGTGGTTCAGTGTTAACTGTTTTTGCTAGTACATCATCTTACACAGTGCTAGTAAACATACTCAAGTATATTTTAGGAAAGATCATTTTGAGCTATCAGTAGAGCATTTTTCCAGAGCAGTGTCACTCCCTCGTCTTTGCTGAAAACTGAGAGGGTTCGATTGCTGTATATAATATGTTGTGCATACTTCTATTGCTTTTGTTTTGAATTGAGGACAGAGTTTTACGTGGTCATGTTTTGTAAGCACAAAAGAGTATGACTTAGGTTGCTGGATCTTAGCATGTGTAAAGCACCAAAATGGATTTGTGGCGAGATCTTCCAGAATACTGACAGGAACTCTGCTCTTAATTCCTCTGATTTGAATTGTTTTTTTCATTTTGGGAATTGATTTTTTAAAATTCTTAGATTTTTATCTTTGAGTGATAACTGTCAAATTCCTGTCTCTCTGAAAAGCTCCTGCTCTTTGAAGGGGTTACAGAGGCTGGCCATGGATAAGGAATTGAAGGGATGACGAAAAGGTAGTGCTTTTACTGTTCTTCATGCCTGTCTTCATTTCCAAAAAGATGTGCTTTTATGATTGGAAAAGTATCCCATCTGCTTCAGTGTAGGAAACAAGGAGTAGAGGCTATTTCCAAGAAATTGTTTCTGGCCATAAAGTGACTAGAAGTACACTTCACATCCTTAGTGAAACGAGAAATTAAAGAGTGGATAATTCTATCTTTCTGATATTCTAGGCTTGCAAAAGGAAAAGAAATTGCACTGACTAAATTAGAAGTGACTAAACACCCTTTAGTTGCATTTGTTGTCCTCTGTTTCATTGCTTTGTGTTACGAGCTTGAACACACATTGCCAGCACAGCCAACACCCAAGTGTTGGTTTGAATTTATATTGATATTCTGTGTTGAACTGACTAATTTCAGTCACAGGCTGAAGACAAAACCTGTGTAGTTCTAGTATCTTTTGGAGCTTTTCTTGACTGAACAATGTTTAACATCACCGTCATAGGAAATACAGACCCTGAATATACCTGAAATGGGGTTGGAGTTGGATTCTAACAAAAAGTATCTTTCCTTCTCCTGCTTAAAATTTGGAAGCCAGTATCAATATACCTTCATGCAAGTGAGCTAACTGCTTTTTAACTTGCTAACTGGGCAAGTCCTGACAGAAAGGAATCTGATAAAGTAGCAACATCGTTCTACAGTAGCCCCGAACTGGAATATATTCTGCTGTGATCAGATCCTGTCCCAGGACAAGGGAACAACAGGTAGGCTTCTGACATCCTGGAGTCAGGGATGCAGCAATGGAGCAGCCTGACAGTCGTAGCTGTCAAGGAGGTTTTCTTGTAGGCTTAGTTTGTGGGCATGGGTACAGAGCTTCAGGATTCTTACTGCCGAGAAATTTCATAAGAGCTGTCTGAGTTTGTAGCCAGCAGACTTGGGCATTCACCTGTGTAAAGAAAACAACTGGCAGCCCCCACTGTTAAGGAAGAGAGATACTGGTAAGTAAGCTGTCCTTGTGGTTGTGTTGATATGATATCATAGTGTCCTGTAAATCCTGAGGTATGAAACTCTGGAAGTTATGGGATGCATTCATTAAAACCTAATGGTTCTGTGTCAGAAAGAGCAATGCTAAAATCAGAGCATCTAAGTCTGGGATGCAGGAACAGTTGGGAACTTGCTAATGTGTACTCTGTGTGATTTTGTGTAAGGGAGGTACTAATGGAGGAAGGAAGAGAAGAAGCATTTTGCACTGATTCCTAGGCTTTCTGAAATGTCTGTGTGACTAGTCTGAGAAATGCAGAGTATTGTGGAGTATTTCTTTATATATAAATTTTAATATTTTTCTGTAATTGTTTTCAAATAACTGCATAAAAAGAATTGCCAAAAGGCAGACATCTGCTCATTTGTAGCAAGTGAAACTATCTACCAAAAGAGAATATTTAAACCCTTCCAGCAGGTTTTTGAAAATGCAGAGCCTTTGGGAAATGGGAAAAGTGTGCTTTTTCAGCCACATTACATTTACGGTCCTGGGATTGCTGTATTTGATGTAGGTCTAACAGTCTGAGCATGTACAAAGAAGAGCAATGCCACAAATTCAAGAACAAGTGATCTATCAAACTACCATGAATCAACAGATTAACGATTTTTTTATGCATCCTAAAATTTCTTAAAGCTGTGTTTCTCTGAAAAAAAACCCCCGTTTCTTTTAATATTTTCCAGACAGCACTTAACTGCTGAGCCATCACAGAAAATGTATTCATTCTTATGCCATTAACTTCAGTATGGGAGGAAATGTGACAAATACTATGTCTTTTATATAATCTTCTTAAAAGGATGTGATAATTCTTCCTGCTTAGCTTGTAAACAGGAAACCTAAAATGCAGGATTTTTGTGCCTTCCTTTTAGCAACAAATATTTGTCCTGTTTCTGCAAACACTGATTATTCTCTGGTTGCCCTTCCTAAGCCTACTTGACATTGAGGGTCCAGAGTCTTTTCTGTGTTTAGTTAGTAGATGGAGTTGTCTTTGCCAGTATACATTGACCTAAAAGGCCATGGCCTGTAGTGTTCAGAAATCAAAATGTTTTTAAAAGATTTTCATGTGATTATATTTGGAAAATCCTTGTATATATGTTTTTAAATACTTTAGGTACTGTTATTTTAAATACGGTCCTTTTTATTGATCCTAATTTTGGGGTGCCTAGTAGAGTGCTAAAAATAAGGGTTTAATTTATAAGGAAAATAAATACTTGTGTCACTCCTGTAGTCCTAAATAACTTGAGACAGACATGAACTCTTAAAGTTTTAGAGTCTGCTTATCTCTGAGGGAAACCTCAACTGTAGATAGATAAGCAGACATAAATTTGCCATTTTAAAAGTCCATTACTCAGCATACTAGGAGAAATTGCAAAGATAGTGTAAACCTGTTGGGTCATGCAGTCCAGCCTTCTGTCCATGTAGCCTGGTGAAACTGTACAGCTTGAACAACTCTCTCCAGTTAAGCAGTTTGCATGGAGGAGATTTGCATGGATGAGATTTGTTCCCTGGGAGAATGAAACTGTGAAAAGGTACATGCATACAATGGGGTGCTTCTGTGAGGCAGCCTTGCTACCAAGGAGGTCAGGTGTTAAATTTATTTGGTGATCTACAGAAAGGCTCTGTCCATATGTTTTTTTGTTTGCCTTGTTTACTTTGTTTGGTGGGGTTTTTTTATTGCTTTGGTTTGATTTTGGTTTGTTTTTTTTTTAATGAAGGGAAGATTTCTGTATTTAAATGATGTATTAGTTTCTCATAATGTGAAGTCTGGACAGTGACCTTCAGCTATGTCATTTATTCATATTATCATACTGTGAATACGTGAATGTTGTAAAATTTTTCCCAGTGAAGGTGGTTATAGCTAAATCTGGATATAGCACATACAAGACCAATCATTTAGTCTTAAGGCGTTAGTGTATTTCCCTCATGCAAATAATTAAGACTGAATTTTCATCTATCTACTATTGAAATGTTACTTACATCTTTAAACTCAAGATATAAAGAATACAACATTGATTCTTAGTATAATTTGTTCAAGGTTTGTCTTTACTCTGTGCTCATCTATCTCGTTTCCCTCTGTGATTTCTGTAATTTTGTCATAAAGCTCTTTTCATTTGCTAAGGGGATGCTGGTTTTGAATCTTTACTTTTTGAGTAAATTTAAGGTAAAAAAGCAAAGCCAAATAATTATCTTAAACATCAAAGCATGCAAGAAAATTCCATCTTTCTAAAAAGATGCCTATATATTATAAACAGGGTGACATTATTTTCTTTTGACTAAAGAATGTATCAATTATTTGCAGCATACAAAATCAGAACTGAAATAGCAGGCAGATTTCCTTTTTTCCGGGTTTTGATGACTGAGCTTATTAACAAGTTACAGTATCACTTATTAAGGTGTCTTAGACAAACGTCTACATTTGAAAAAGAGGATGAAAGACAGTCCTTGTACATGTGCAATTTCTAGACAAAATATTAAATCTTAGAATCCTCTGCTGAATTCTCGCGGTTTCCAAAAGAGGGAAAAGACAGGAGTAGTAGAGGCACATGGTTATCAAATTTGTTGCTGCAGCAGTTTTAAGGTGAGGAAGGGTGGGGACACTGGAGTGCTGGGAACTCACTTCTGGAACACTTGCATGAGGCTGGCTTAAGAAATTACTTAAGCGTTTTCATTATAAGCAATTGAATGGTCTGACTGAGTCCCACTGGGGACTACATATATTAAAATAAAGCACAGTCTGATAATGAACTGGAGTGTTCACTGTCTGGAAGGAGTGAGCTTTATTTACTAAGGAAACTCTGGCTTTCTTTCCAATTTTTAAAACTTGGAATGATCAGCTGGGGTCAATGAATTACCTTCTCTATTGGAAGAAGCATCTTTGTCAGGTTCACAGTGAAAAGGTGACTCTCAATTTTCTCTGGAGTTCTAAATTGTAGTAGCAGCCAAAACTGATAATTCTTTGTTTCTGCAAATCTGAAAACATGAGCAATCAGAACTTTTGAAGTTTTTATTTTTAATCTGAAGTTCAGCGATTTAATTTGTGCTTTTGCCTGCTTTCAGATTGTGCCCAGTGTAGAGTCAAATGCTGAGATGACACCACTAGCAAAGCTAAAACCCTGCTGCTCTTTTACCCTCTTTTCTCCCTTTCTCCTACATTCCTACCCCTTGCTAAGAGCATCATGAATTGGGAAATGGTGGGAATGCACAGTGTGCAGAGAGCAGTGCAGCCTCACTGAGTGGCAGCGTTCTAGATCAGCATTCAATCAAATCTGTGGATAATGCAGGTTGATAGAAAAAAGAGAGACAGGGAATTTTTTGGTGCTCAGAACCTAAAAAAGGGAAGCTATAGCTTATTATGCTGTTACTGTCTTTCCCAAGACTAATTCTCCATCAAAGTTCTTTGTTTAAATCACTCTTCTGTTAATTGTGGTAGAATTGCTGGCATACCTAAATTGCAAGACAGATTGTGGTGCTGCAGTGAGAAAATCTATTTCTTCTGGATTTGTAGTTTTTAATTGAGGGCATTTTCTTAAATTTTTGATTAATGCATTTTAATTAAGTTACACTGAATTATATATTGTTTATATATGTCATTCTTAAATTTAATCAGTGGTCTCAGTGCAAATAAATGGTAGATGTATGCTGCTGATATTAATGATATATTGCACAGAGTGGCATTTGTAAGATGTGCATAGATGATGAAGACATTTTGGGAGAAAAAACATCTAAACTTGAAAAGTGTATCTTTTCTGAAGTGAATCCAGAGGAGTTTTATTGACATTAAGATAAACAGACAACAGGTGTTTCATATTTTGAAAAGGTAATTTACACAGGACAAGAATCATGCCACATAAAACTAAAATCTTATCTCCTAAAAACCCTAGAAAGGATACTTGATATAAGTAAAAAAATCTGTAACACTTCTGGGAGAATAGTCCAGGTGAAAGAAGATTATTGTGTACAGGACAAGCCATAATAAAAACTGTCAGTTCTGTCAACCTTTCTGTCTACGGTCTATAGAGGATTAAAAGGATATTGAACATTGTGTAACAGCTGTCTCTTATGTGAAAGGGATCACTGTTGTGGTGAACATAAATGTACCCATTTAAAAAGCTCCACAAGGCGAGGTGTGGCTGGGCCACAAGTGGCTGCTTTGGCAGGTAAAGTGCTGCTTTCAAGGACTTGAAGAGCACAGTGCGAGCTCTAAATAGGTACTCTCAGTGTTTTATCAACAAGTGGGTTTCTTGTATGTCTTTTGCACTGGAGTATTATTCGTACTATCAAGTTTATTATCATAAGCAGGAAACTATATTGTATTTCTATGATGTTGAAAAAGTACTAATATGTAGTGTGAAATTTAATCAGGGTTAGCAGAGAAGTTTCAGATTGACTTTTAAGTGTTTGGTTTTGTAACTCTAAAAATGCTAAGATTTAAATAAAAATACGTTGTTGGCAACAGAAAAAACTTTAAGTAGATATAGTTTTTCTGAGACAGTTTAATGAATTTTGAATGTTGATTAATACTGTTGAAAACACAGCAATTTCATAATGCTTACTATGAAACAAGAAAAGGGGACAATGCTTAGAATTAACATTGCTGTAATGAATGGTTGAAATTATTTTCATTATATATATAAAAAATTTTTTGATTTCCAATAGGTCAAAAGGATGATATAGTTTTTCTGCTTTGGCATCAGCACATGCTTTGTGCTGCAGTATTCTGTAAACTGAACTGTGTTTTCTACTTTTAATCCTTCTGATTTAAATAACGGCTTTATTCAGCAACATTATAAATTGGAGAAATACTATTAAAGTAATGATCTACAAGTTACATGAAGTGTGTGAAAGGCAGCAATCTTTTAGGTTATATTGCAGAATGACTGGTAAAAAATGCAGTGTCCTAGTAAAATGATAGGAGGAATTTAAGGAGAATAACACTTCCCATGAACTGACCTGGAGCAGGCTTCTTCCCACGGTGCAGTACAGACAGAGCCCAGTGTTCCCCCTGGAAATCCCACCAAACTACTTTTCCTCTGCTAGGCTCTATTTGTGTGTCTGATCACAGACTAAGGTAGCACTGTCCAGAGTATGCTGGAGACATGGCAGTGGGCAATGATGGTTTTGGTGCAGGGCTGGATGGTAGCTGGCAAGAACTCAGGAGATGGACTGTAAAGTGACTGGTGCACACTTTCCTGGACCACTGTCATAGATACCTGATGACAGACAGTGGCTCCTTTTTTATGTTATCAACATTGTCCATTAAAATGAAGTTATGATGAAAGATGATAAAAAGTTATAGGACAGAGGAGTGGAAAAGTTTCAGATGAATGGGGAAGAAAGACTACAGAAAACAGGAAGAGAGCCAAGTAGAAGCAAAGAGGAGAGGAGAGTTCCTGCACTCAAAGGGGATTCAGAAGTAGATGAGAAAAGAATTATGGCTGTGTAGAGAGCCAAAGAAGAAAAGAGAAAGATGAGGCATTGATGAATAGAATGATTTGGAGCCTATGTCCATATGATTCACCACCTCTTAAGTGTCCAAAAATAACCTTGTCTGTAAGTGCCATTATTCTGCACTAGGGTAGGAGGTTTTTGTGTCTGAAGACTAACTTTCAGCTCTGATCATTTCTTCTTTTCGATAAAAAGCACCTCCCTTACACGTCCTGTAACTGCCAGCAGCAATGTCATGTCTGTCTCTAATCCTGTACAGTGCCTCTATTTAAAGTCTATTTCCTCTGGTCATGTGAACCCACTGACAGAGTAGTGCCATCTTTCTATGGATCAGCAGAAGGCTTACAGGACTTCAGGTGACTGAAGAAGCAACTGTGACCATGTGGGGATCTTTCCTTCTTCCTTTAGGTATGAACTAGTATTGCCAATTTACGTGATAGTGAATGTTTTGTTTCTTATGGCTCCTGTGCATTCCTAACAGGCTGAGCATTTTTCACAGATAGAATTTTTCACGTGTCATTTTGCAATATAACCTAAAAGACAGCTGCCTTTCACCCAGTATTACATATCCAGGACCAGGATATCTACTTTTCTGCATTGCTGCGTTTTGTACAGTTTCTGGTGCCCTTTTTGCTCAGAAGTGTTTGTTGGCAATTAGATTTGTTTTTCTGTAGTCCAGAATTGTTTTGGTAATTGGTTCTAGTTTAAGTTTTTGTCATCTTCTCCACATTGTATATACACAACAGAGTTCATGGCCTTGCATGTGATAATTCTTTTTTCTGTTTCTTGACTTTGAATATTTGTGTAAGTATAACTTATCTTTGGTACTTATCAAACCCGTCTATCAACTGTTATGGTGTTTTTGTATTTAAACCTGGCAAAACATCTCCCTGTTGCTTTATAATCCTTTTCTCCTCTTCTATCCATTGTGAAATGCAATGAATACAAAGACAAAAAGATGTGGAATTTTCCTCTGTGAATGTTAGTTTTAAGTGTACGGTTTTTTTGTTTGTTTTTAATTAGGAAAATAGTGGCAGCATACTTTTTTTTTTTAACAGCTGCCAACAGTAGATTTTCACCAATGGCTTACCATTTAAATAGTGGATCATTATCCTGATGTCTCTTGCCTTTTTAAAATGAGTCTAAATATGTCTAAATCTCTGCTTCGTTTTGTGCTTCACCCTGTGTCAGTACAGCAAGGACAAGACCAAATGGGCAGAAGAAAGCCTAAATTCTACAGGATTAGACACGAGTAATTAAAGGATTGAACCTCAAGAGAAAAATCTATGTAATGCTCTTCTCTTCTGCCATCAAAGGTGATGGACATTAAACTTGGGATTTAGTTTTATTTTGAAATAATAGATATATTTCCTCCTGACATGCAGCTTTCTTATTTCAGTGCTTACTGTCCCCAGCTCAGTGTTTAGAGTGGTGCAAGAGACTTGGAACCAAGAAAAGCCTTGTTTGGGTCAAAGTTGAGTCTTTTGCTCAAACCGACCTCTTATTTACTAGGTGCAATTACCTCTACCATTCTCTCAAAGTTAATTGACCAAAGCCTCAGGAAGTACATCCAAAACATCATCTGGGTTATTTCTCTGACTAGTGGATAAAGTTTTAGAAATTTCTACAAGTAGTAGAGCTCAAAGCCTTTTTTTTCAAAATGACTGTTTATGCCCTGCAGAAACCTGCATAAATGAATTAGGATTCAATTTGCTTCTAAACTTCTGCCAACAGTAACCATAATAAAGGTTATTTGGTCTGTTTTGTGATACATGAAGACTTGATGGGTTATCAGATACAATTTATTGTGGAATATTACTCCAAATTATCTGTTTCACCCCTGGCCTTTCAGCATTCATGTGATTGCACTTCAGGTGGTGTTATTGCCAGTTGTATAGACAATTGTTCACTGCATTTTTAGGCAACAATACAACTAAATTGCCCTTCTGTGTTTCAAAGCAGAAGTGTGTTAAGTGCTGGCCTATACCTGGAAATGGCTCTGTTGGTCAGATATTGTAACTTTCAAATAAAATATTGAGTAATACTTCATCAACTCTTCAACAAAAGCAATTAACTAAAAATTAGTCTTGACTGTGGCTTCATTTTCTCTTTGCAGTGCAAAGACTGCGGTGTTTCCTTTTATATGGAAGTTAATATCCGTGATAAGTGAATGTGGTGTCTTTTAAGATTCAAAACAGCCCATATGTTTCTAAAGGAGATGCTGTTCCATAAACAATGGAAAAAAAATGCATAATATAGGGTGCTTTTTGATAGTTGGTAGGATTTTTCCTATATTTTTACTAAGAAATACTGAAATATATATTCTCAGATTAGCACAGGTCCATATGTAGTCCAGAATGTTGTTTGGGATTTTTTTAGTAGAGAGCATGCACCCCTTCCTTTTTGCGAGGAGGTAACGGGTGAATTAGAAACATTTAATCTGTATTTCTAATTTGTTTACAATATTTTGAACCAAAATCACAGTAATAAAATAACCCTGTAAAATGAAAGGTGGGATTTCATAGGGTGGGAGGACAGTTGAAGAAAAAGAAAGTGTAATACATCATGTTTCTCCATTGGGGTGCATGCATACAGAACTGAAGCTTATGGTAATTGTTGGTGTATTCCCTAAAGCAAGGTATTTTGCCTGTGATTTTTGAAAGGATCAATCACTTGCAGCAATTTCTATAACTTTCTGGTGTGTGAATCTAGTGCTTTATTTATGCTTTTTGCCTGGTTCACCAGAACGCAATACCTTTGCTCCTTTGTACAGTAAATGCACTCTGTAATATCTATTATGGTATGGTCAAAGGATAATTTATTGTCATATAGAAAAATAGGTCAACACTAATGTCACTTGATGATCAACCCCCCCAAGTTTAATAAAACACCTCACCAGCATGCATTCTGCACAGTGCTTGATGTTTTATTAGGACTACAGTACCTTACAGTACCTAGCTATAGCAGGAGTGTAATTACTGAGCTGTCATGGTGATAAGTGGGATTAATGGCAGCCTGGTGCACTTTAGTCTGCAGAGTGCCTGGAAGATGCTATTATTATAAGAGAAAGTCTGGACTGGCATATTCATGGCACCCTCCCCTCCTCCCCAAAGCTCACATTCAAGTTTGCATTACCTGCCCCTCCCAGTAGCTGACATTTTCAACAGCTGTTATTTGTGAAGCGGCTCAAAAATCAAAAGAGAAATAATTTGGTAAAGATGCTTGCTAGTCTCAACGAGTAATCTGTACACAGCTTATCCTGCCAGGTGCCAGTTTTGACAGAGATTGTTCTATATATAATCCACAGAATGTATTTTATGTTCAGTGTGCTTCCTTGGATTTTGAATACAGGACTGTTGTATTTTAAAGAAAACCACACTCAGGAAATTGAATAGTAAAAAGTTGTAATGGAATCAATGTCTTTTTTAATTGCATGATTTTTGAGTTCTGTTATTTCTTTACTGCCTACACAGGCAAACTGCTCATCGGAGCCCTCATAGTGGTGTTATTTTGTCCAGCACATCTCCTTTTTTGCAAGCTTCTAGTACTAGAACTTTGCCTTCTTTCAAAAAAGAGAAATGCTTGTCTGCTTAGAATGCCAGAAGCACCCTCTTGACTCAGTGTTGTGGCCACAACCTTTGGAGGTCCCCCTGTCCCACCTTTGCGTTTTAGGGCCATTTTAACATGTAGCTGTCACAGGTGGTGCTGGGCAGTGTTGTGTTCATCTGCCACAGCTAAACCTGCTGATGCTTTTCTGCCATCCCACCCAGCTGAACTAGAAACCAACCCACTGTGGTGTTGAACTCGGGTTAGACTTCGGCAGGTTTTGCATCTTCCACAGCCTGAGAGCCCTGTTTACTTTAAGTGTATCCTCTGGGGCCTTTTTTCCATGACTAATCTCATGAGAAAATCCAAAAAGTCACTACCACACATGCCTTCAAATTTTGCTGGTGCCATATTGTCTGCAATACCCAGCTAGATGATAATGAATAATAAGATGAAAGGCTAATTAATCTTTTACTTAACTAGCTTTCCCTTCTCTTGCATTCTGTCCTTAATTGAAAAAACAACAACAAAAAATCTCTAATGTGTGTGATTGGCCAAGTCAGAACAGTGTATTGCTGCAGGTATTCCATCATTTATTTCCTTTTAATGTGCTCTTAATTTCTTTGTATATCGTCCACTGGTCTCTTGCAGCTTTTCTGTGTTTCAAAATACTCTGTCCCAGCCAGTTCCACAGTGTTGTTACCTCGCACTGAATAACGATAACTTAAACTTGTGGAACATATGTAAGTATCTGAGCTCAAATAATATGTAAAAACCGAATTTTATTTCGTTTTCCATAGATTGTTAAATCCACAATTTACATTATTTCTATATATTACTAAAGCAGTATCAAAAGGGAATCTGGAATAACCCAGTGCATTCAGAGATAAGAGAGACATTTCACCTATGACCATTGATCTATAAAACCAAGGCTGTGTACTAATATCTCTGTGACTAATAGAAAGCCATTTTACTCCTGCAGCTGACTTTTATATATATTTTTTTAGGTTTGCTTAATGCAAGTTGTGTAGATTGTTCTGAGGACTTAATACTTAGATGGGACTCATGCGAGCAACCAGATCATTACACTCCATGTATGATGATGCAAAAACAGAAAATCAATCTTTATTACTTATATGTTTTAATATACAGTTAGGTTTTGTCATGGGAAATGGCAGAAAGATGATCTTGGGCGTTTTGATTGGGAGTATGTATAAGACTGAATTGTTTTTTGAAATCACAGACTTATTACAGGAAATTCATAGAAAAGTGACTTGATAATCCATCAGCTATTCTTATTCTTTGGACATGCAGTAAAAAGTAATTCCTTCCTTTGTGGAAATACTGTTGCTTTCGTGTGGCTGAGTGTCCAACATTCAGCATTTAATCCATAATGAGACTTACAGAACTTAGTTAATAAATTTAGGTTCACAGCACAGATATTATCAAATAGCAAAATAAGCTGGTCAGAAGTTGGGCAGTCATGGATTCCAGGAAAAAAATTACCTCTGGGTAATTTGACAGTTTCCTAGTACTTCAACAGGTGTAGTCTGTGTATTTGTGAATGGTACCTTCTGCCTACCTGTGTAAAGTGCAGTCAACAAAACATCACTAATCTGTGTTGATGACAGTCAATGATCATGTAGTGCTTTGAGATTTCAAATAGGAATTTCATGAAAGTGTTACACATAATTGCTTTTAGCATGCTAACTTGAAAACCTTATGCTATTGGCAGTACTTGTATTTCATGTCTCCTTGACACATTTTCTTTTACTCCTGCAGATGTTTGAAGTGTGCAGATGCCCCCTGTCAGAAGAGTTGCCCAACTAATCTGGACATCAAGTCATTCATCACAAGTATTGCAAACAAGGTAATGTCCGCCTTGCAGTTGTACATGGCAGGAGATAACAGCAGTTACTTGCAGTTTTGTGGGTCAGATTGCATTTCAAGGCTTATCTTTGTAAACTCGTCAAAATAAAGTGTTTAGAACAGACATTTTGAAGTTTGAGTCAGCTAATTTTTAATTATTTTTACTTCTATTCTGTGCCTGTACAGATAGTGTATAGTGCAGATCTATTTATTCACATCACTTTTTCTATGAAGTTTTTAGTTGTGATGGTTTTCAAATACAATGGTATTCAAAAACCTGAGCATTATAATGTCATTATTTAACCTTTCTGCAACCTGAGCTATTACAGTGACAACCTTCTCCTTTTATTAAAGGGGGGGGGCGCCCCCGGGGGGGCGGTGGTTTTGTTTGGGTTTTGGTTGGTTGGTTGGTTTGTTTTGGTTTTTTTAAAGTTTTAATTCTAGCTTGAATTTCCTATGGGCAGAAATTCAGTATAAAGATGAGTATCTTTGAATATCAAGGAATATTATATTGTCATTTATAGTAAGAGGCTCTGTTTAATGCAAGTATAGTCACTCACTGGGACTGTTAATAACATACTGTGGGAATAAATGGGCCTCCCTCTTTGGAGGTACTGTACCTTTTCTTATGTGGCTACTATATGATCATAATAATGAAATATTGAACAAGAATTATTAGGCCATCTGGGATAGCCTAGAGATGGCTAGATACTGGTTGCCCCATGCCTATTAAAGCTTCCTTCCCATCACTGGAATCATCAGCTGCCATGTGACTAGTAGGTCTCTATGAGCCCAACTAGACTCAAAATCTACTGAGGGTACTATAAAGACTATCTGTCTGCTTTTTATGCTCTAGCATTTCTCACTGTGGTATGCACTGAAACGGCCAACACAGGTAACGCTGAGTCAAGTTGGTGGGCAACAGCAGCACTTCCATGTGCAAGTGAACAGCCACATTGCTTTTACTCAACTGTGTGTGCTACAGAGGAGACACCAGTAAATTCTGCACCTTAACAGGAAACTTTAGGATAAGGGGAGTTATTAAAATGTGTGTATCAATTATCACGTGTTGATGTGGTTTGCAGTAACTGGCATTATGCCCAGTACATGCATATAGACTATTTTCTTATATAATCTGTATCCTGTCACTGCTGCATTTATTTTCATGGATGTAGGCATCTGTTTGCAGCCACAGTATAGTTTGTGGCATATTGCTGCTTATTACCTCTTCAGGCATTGTGAAGCAGGCAAACTGAGCAGAGAAGGTACAAGGCAGTAATGAAACTGCTACTCTCTGTCTCATCATCGTGTTGTAGTTTGTTTAGGAAACCTAAAGCATATTTTATGGAGTACTTTACCAGGATGGTCTTTTCTTATAGAGGATTCATTATGCTACTGCTTTGAGTAGGATAGGGTGATTTGTTGTTGAGGTAAGAAAAGGGGCCTAGTTATCAAACATAAAGCTGGGAATAAGCAACCAAGGAGGATGGATTGAAGCCTGCAACAGAAGATGTCAGAAAAAGAACTACCACCAACAGCCATCCTGGTACAATAAATTTGGTGGGTCTCTTACACTCTGACAGCCTCCAAAATATGATGCCCCTTTTTGACTTGACAGAAAGGGTAAGTCATTTTAATGGGTGATTCATTCTGAATTCTTGGCTTCTGTTACAGAGCAGAGACAATAATGGTGGGGTGACTGCAGAGCTTCAAAAGTTGTGTTTTGGCAGTGCTATACTGGAATATTAGTAAACTGCTTTGAAGGTTTGAAGTAAAGTCTTTGCCTTGCTGAAGCCGATGGGTACACGCTTACTGATTCTAATAGGGCCAGATCGAACCTGTCAGATGGTCAGTGAGGTGGATCAACCCTCTAGAATTCGGGTTGTTTGATGATGACTTTTGAATCCTCCTGGAAGCTGCAGATGCTTGATAAGACACTGATTTTGCCTTGAGCAGGTGAGCTGATCACTCAGTGTTTTATCTGAAAATCCTGCTATAGAAACATTTTGAAAAGTCAGATACTTGGTTTTTGCTGTTCAGGATGTTTGGATGAAAAATTGCATGCCTAAATCAGCACTGTTTCTATTAATTCAAGTTTCAAGTATGAGTTTACATAACTTCTTTCTCTCCTTACCCTATCAGAAGAAATCTTACACAGAAAGATTGTGGAAGCATTTCTCTGCAGCAGCTCTAATGCTGACTTTAAAACTAAACAGCCAGAAAACCAAACCAAAAGAATAAACCCCCTAAAATTAGAAGTGATTAAAACCCCCAGGGGTATATGCTTAGAAAGTAGCTGAATTCATGGCCTGAGAAACAAGGCTAGAGAGTACCATACACTTCTAGAGGAGATAGAAGACAAGAATGGTGTGCTTTTGAACACTAAAACGTATCATTTATAATTTTGAAAGCTTTTAATGGAACCAGTAGGTAATTTTTCATTTTGTTATGCGTTTTGCTAAACTTCTATTGAAAGAAGAAGTTAGATGTTATCATTCAGCAGTCTGAATATTCAGCTTGATGAAAATTTTTGTATTGTCACTGAAATTCTTGCTTAAGATGATCAAGGACATTTTGCATGTCATTGAAAATCATTTTCAATATGATAAATTTGTTTTTGCTGTTTTCGTCTTGTAAATAAACTTCCATTTTTAATCCAAAAGCTTATAAATATGTATGGTTGCTTCTAGAAAAAATAAATAGGTGAAACATAGCACATTCAGGTGCTTGAGGTCAATAGATTCAGGAAATTGGGGCACATTTTCTGGACTTACTGAAGTCTGTGTCTTGCTTCTGAATCTCTCATCACCCACATGACTTCAGCTGGTTATCCTTCTACTTGTTCGGAGAAGATTGTGTTCAACAAATTCCCTGTCCTTATCCTTGTGTAAGCAGTATTGCACTCGGGTATTTATTTAAACATGATTCATTATTAATATAGACTATTTAGACAGCAGTATACTGAAAATGAATTACTTTGTCAGGTATTAAAAAGCTCTATTGTATGCAGTTTGTTTTGTTGGGAAATGGCTGTAGCAGTCATAAAGGGTCAGGGATTCTTGTTCTCTTAAGCCTGAGGCGTTTTAGATATTTACAGGCCATGTACAATGTAGCTGTTCTGGCTGTTCTGCCATTAGACCTGAGCTCTGGAGTAGAGAAGGAACGGGGAGGAGGATTGTTCCTGGGTTGAGAGGGTAATTGAATTGCCAGGCTCAATGAGGCTTGAGCCTCTTTGAGAGAAAGGATGTCACCTGTCCTGTATTGTGTTAGCTGCTGTGACTCAGTAGAGTTTAGGCCACAACTTCCATTCTCTCTTTCCATACAAACTGGATTACAACTCCACTTTATCAAGGTACAGTCTATTCTATTGTGTCTTCCCAGTTCGTGTTTCTTGGTTCATAAAGACCGCTTGCAATTGCGTCTCTCAGAGACCAGACTTCAAATTCACTAGGCACGCTTACTATTTTTGTTTCTAAACATCAGAAGATGGCAAACAAGTGTTCTGACTTCCAGCTGTCCTTTTTAAATACCACCCATTGCAAAAGGTATATTCCTTGCTTTATATTGAGCAAGTGCTGTCTCAGTTGTTTATATCTTTGAAAAGAAAAAAAAAATACATTAAAAAAATATCCAAACGTGTTCAGCTGCTGCAGGAGAAGGTTTGCCCCCTAACCCTGATGGAGTACCAGGAATGATTTTAGGATTTTATGCCTTCCTTTCCCTGTGTTGATATGTCAAAGCAAGAAGGAATTAGTAAAATGGAGCTTTAGCACTTGTCATCCTTTAGGACTGGCACAAGCAAATGTTTTACAGCAGCAAAAATCCTACAGTTTCCCAGAAGCATCTCAGCCTGAACACATGTAGGGTGTGCAGCTTTTCTCCTGTTCAGCAAAAACGTGCCAGAGAAGCAGCCCTTTAGAGAGCAGCAGCTACTCACATGCTCTACCTTTGAACTGCTCAGTGAGAGAGTCCTGGAGCTTCCATGGTTTGAGGAGTAGCATTGAAAAACAACTGTTGGTGCACATGAGGATATTAACAGCCCAGGCATAGGAGTGAGTGGCTCAGCCTTTATAGTCTCAGTCTGTAATGAAGAACTGGGGTACAGAAGTATCTTTTGTGTTATCCATACTTGTAGAACTCACGTTGTCACTGTAGTCCTCTGTTACTAGTTCTCAGCTGTCTGGGACATTTTTATGTCAAGCCATGCATTATTACAGTGATTCCTGGCACTGACGCAACAGTTTTTTCTGTATTCAGAAAGACCATCTTCTCCCATATCCGTTGATAATAAAGATAAGCTGGTTTGCACTGACATGTTAGCTTTTTTTAATAGACTATATGGAAGCCAGCATTAAAAAAAGAACAACAACAAAAATAACTTAGTGCCCCCCCCCCAGTCCTCAAATGACATCGGGAAACAAACTCAAAAAACAGCCCAACCCTCAAAATCAGCAAAGCCACGCTGTCCTCTGGATAAAAAGTAAAAGGTTGTCCCTTTTGTTTTCTGGGTTGTGCAGAACTCTGACTAGGGATGTGGAGGAGGGAGGAGTGAATGTCAGGAACAGTACAGAGAAACCTGTGGAACACAAGAGTAAATTTTACAATTTCAGAGGAATCTTTAGATTTAAATAAAACCAAAGAAAATCCGTGTGGAATTTTCAAGAGTGAAATTCTGTTTTGTCAAAAGAGAAATCAGAGAGGGGGCAAACTGAAAGACAGAGATGGATACCAATGGATAACAGTGAATGTAAAGTTTGGGAGATTGTGGGAGTAAAGGAAAACATGTTTGTGGTAATACACTAGAAATAAGAAAAATGAAAAGTGTGTAGACAGAGGAAAATAAGATCCAAAAAGTTGTGGAAGTGCTAAGAGAAAATAAATGAAGAGAAGATTGCCACAGAGAAAGGGTGTTGAGAGACATAGGATTATGACAGGTGAGAAAAACAGAATGATGGGTTTTTTCCTGTGCCAGAGGAACTCTGACTAAATTAACAAAAGTCATCTATATGCCATTGCAAAGACTTTAGAAAATGACGAGTCACAGTTCATATGCAAAATACTGTGTGTGGGGTACTGTTAATACAAATGAAGAATTGTGGAAGTCAGAAAGCTGCTAGATGACTGGTAATAATTATATACAGATATGCATCACAATTAATCTCTAAGTACTACTTTGAGGCCCCAGGTTTTTCAAAAGGGCTGTTTTATTCAGCTTTCTCTGTTAATCTTAGTATATTTCAGGTCACTAAATAAAATAGGAAGGAAAAAAAGCCCATTTAAAAGAAAAAGTAGGAATGATGTTAAATTGATGCACATGAAACAGTGAATTTTCTTGAGATGTCTGTTTGTACTTAGTGTAATGGAATGGCTGACAGCTGGTTTCAGTTGCTGTAGTGTAATTATGTAGAATAGACTTTTGCGATGACACTATGTCAATTAAGGAATCTCTCACATTCTAGACTACAAAGGACAAAATGACAGTACAAGATATTTCTTCCGTTCTTTTTCATATAAAGATAGTGACACTGTGAAATTACAGTCCTGTTATGATGACACAAGTCAAATGATGTGAAAGATTTCTGGATTGATTAAAAATCATCAGCATTATAATATAGAATATGTATGATTTGATAAGTTGCTGTTATGTTTTGTTCATTCTTCTTCGGAGGGTATCTGGGGGGGGCTGACAGACTGAGGGCGTTTCTTGTTATATTTGAACTGGTGTGTGTCAGTGTGAAAAATGCTCCTTCTATAACAACGTACTTTAAATAGTGACTCTTCGGTCTGTGGAAATATTTTAATCCAATACATCTCGAGTAAATTTTAAAGCCATTTCAGAACATGAACTAGAATAGGAGGTGGTGATGTTTTTCCATGTATTTTTCTACATCTCCCTTTGTAAAACAAAATCCAGATGAAAAAGAAATTATTACTTTTTTCTTCTTTTGTTTTAAAGTGTTCGTGCTGTCTCCAAATCCTGATAAAGTCAGCGTATTAATTTTATTACATAAAGCATAATAATGCATTTGCTTCATTGTTTTTGAGACAACTGCAATATCAAAACACCCTGATGCATAATGAATTTATTTTAAAAACTCTTGAAGTGAATTGAAAGAAAGGATGCTATAAGCATTTCCTGATAGTAAAAGCAATTTCTTCTGGTCTCTCAGTATTGATCCTATGTGTTTTAATAGGTTTTTTTCCAAGTAAAAAACAGTCTAATTTGCATGCAAATTATATAATGCTTCCAAATGATACATGTGGAGATCCTCCTCTCCCTGTTTTCCTCTGATTATTGATATCTGTTTAAAGGCTTGTTTTTGTTCCCTGTGTTAGCAATGTAGTATTTACTGACATTTTGATGTAGGAAACCACAAAACGTCTTTTCCAGTTAGATTAATTTATTTCTATGGAAGTGCACAGGAAAAAAGATGCTATGAACAAAAACAGGAGCAGACATTTATCTCATTAAAAAATTCAGAAACATTCTAGATTTAGACTTCCTTCCTCTGTGACGTCTGTAAGAAACTGGCCAACTGAGTCATCTTATTATTTAAACATCTACAAAAATTACTCCAGATTGTTAAGGTAGCTTGCATTATACCATGCATTGAAGTAACTGTGTCATTTTAATGAAGCCAGGCTCCCTTTAATTATGATCCTTTCTCATGTACAACATGTGTGTGGTTACCAGCCTGCCAGGTCTGCATCTCCGCATGTCTGTTTTATATGCAGCCTACTACGCACTGATTTTGTGAAATGAAGTGATCAATATTTTTTTTTATAGGTGAATATTCTGTGATTATTCTACTTTTAATGTCACTGATAAATATAATGGTCATTAATACATGTTTTCAGCTTTAAAAGGCTAAAGCTGCATAAGGCAATGTGTTTGTGCAACTAAACATTTAAGATACTATACACATATTACAACAAGATACTATACACATATTACAACTCTCATTTATTACTGTACTGTACAATGCGTTGCAGTCTGGTAACACAGTTTTTATAACACCACTCAGTGTGACTTATTGAATTTATCTGCCAGTTTTTGCCAAGTATTGTAAAACATTTTTCTAATTGTTTGGGACCTTAGATAATTGCACAGTCAAGACAGGATAAATTATTAAATAGAATAGAAGGACAAAGAGATGAAATAACAGCAAGCTAGGCACATGAAGTTACGCCCAGAGCCCAGCCTCCATGCTGCACTGTGCCCTTGCACAGGAGGTTTGCAGATGGACTTGCTCTCGAGCCACTGCACTGTGGTGGTAGCAGCACATGGCAATGCCTTCCACTGGCAGTGAGCAGGTACGGTGCTTACACTGGTCTTCACGAAGGTAGAAGAGGAGAATAAGGGAACTGAAGCTCTTCTGAGAGAATGTTGTAGGTTTATCTATGGTAAAATCAGCACAGAGTAACTGTTTTTTGGCAGACCAGGAAACCAAGTCCACTCCGAACTTGTGCTTCCCTTTCATCTCTGGAGGTGCCCACATTAGTGTGGTTGGAACACACTAGTGAAGCAGTGCAGAAGCCTTGCCCTGCTGTTCTCAAATGTGACTGTCTTTTAATTTATCATTAAAAATATTTTGGGGGCTAAGACTAGAAGATGTATACTGTTTGATACAGTTTATATAAGGTCTTAATATTTAGCATGACAGTGTGTACTTTATACTTTTTGATACTCTTGTTTGAAGAGGATGCAGTTCCTTTTTCTCAGGTGCTACCACTACTAGTGGCAGCTGGAGTAACTCATGGTTATGACAGCAATATCTCAAAACTTCCCAAATCAGGTATCTACCTTCGTATACTCCATCACATTTCTCCCAAAGTAAGAGTTTAGCAGCAGCTGGTCTTACCCCCACTGGGTCTTCAGTTCCAGCCTCCTTCCTACCAAACACTGGTATGCTGTTCTGAGACAGATTTCCTTAGATATTCTCCTAAGAAATTGTGGCCTTGGTCCTATATCCAGTGTTACCCTGGGCCTGTCTCTGAAATCACTTGTGCTTTAACATACCCTATGTTCCAATAGCATAACTGTGCTCATAGTTTGATTTGAGCCTGCAGACGTAAGATGTGCCAGTTGTGTTGATGTTGCTTGTATTGGCACAGCTCAAGTGTGAGAATATACTTTATATATGTAAGAAAATTAATTTTAGAAAAGGAATATTTAACAGTTTTGCCTTCTAGGCATAATAACTAGGTCTGTATATAGGTTTTAATTACAAAGCTGAAAAATGTAGAAAATCCTTAATGAAGTTGCTTAAATGGAAATGTACTTTGTTTCCATTGAACCAGAGTTGAAGATAATAAATGTAATAATCCTGGATGGCACAGGAAGGAAAACTCTAAGTCTAATATATGTGAAACATAAAAGAGAACAAAAGTTCATTGAAAACCATTTTGTCTTTGAGTTAGTGAGAAAAATCACCAGTACTAGTTTGTAATTATTCCTTTAGAGTAGAAGAAAGGAACGGATAGATGTAATTGCCTGAGGAACAGGCATCTAGTGCCACTTCAGATGTTGCAGGGTATCTAGGTCTCATTGCTGCTTCAGAAAGATGTAGGTCGAAAGATGTGGGTCTCCTGCATTGACTGTCACCTCTCTGTCTGCAAATTTGTGTCAGTGACATCTCCAGTATAACTGGACTTCTGTAATTTGTTGCCAAATTGAGCTTGCAGTGCCTTTATGTTTTTTATAGCATCCCTAATAATCTCCGCTATCAAAACAGTATAGTTAATCTGAAAGAGCAATAATATCTGCTAATACATACAGTTCCAGTTTAACTAATTTTCCTTTACATCGAAATAAATGAGAATTGGGGAAAATAAAATGTCTTACTAGTCACCACAGGAGAAATGGCTGAAGGTTCTTCAGAACAGTTGTATAAAGGGGTTGCCTGCTCAGCCAGGATTAGAATTTCAGTGACATTTAATAGTGTCTAAGGAAGTCACATGAAATCCCTCGGCAGCTGATTTGTGTTTCCAGGTGATGGACAAGAGGCTTGTGGTGTGCAGTAGACAAGCCACTGTGAGCAAGGAGTCCAGTTATGTTTCCAGATATGTTTCTTGAATGTTGGCATTTTCTTGGGAATCTCTGTATGTGTCAGGATCATCTGATTAAACTGTAGAGAGTTATATGCTCAGTCTTACAATATGCCTGTAGTGAATTTGAACCTCCCAAACCAAATTCTTGTTACCCATTGTTGGTTACACTGTCAGATCTTGACACTCCTCTTTTTATTCTGAAGTGGATTCTTACTCTTTGTGGCAAAATAATTGCTTTGAATAAACACTACTGTATGCATTAACCTACTTGACAGCAAGTCCCAGGCATTGCATAGGGTCTGCTATGACCAAGTACTTCACAGTGCTTGAACATCTCTCTATTCTGGGTCAGCTGTCTGGGACAGGACAGGTGAAGGTACTTGTTATAAAAGCAGTTTCTTACTGCTGGTGATGATTATTGAAGACTGGAATATGGAAGAGGTAGTGGAAGAGGAATGAGACATACTGTTTTTCAGCCTCTCTGTTACTTCTAGTGTGGAGAAAGCTGGAATGAGATCCCAGCAGTAATTTCTCACTAAAGAAACTTCTGTGGAACCTCAGCCCTGTGCTGGTTCTAAGGGGCACTGAATTGTCTTCTGGTCTTAAAAGTAGTTCTAGGTTTAACCCATCTTTAACTTGATGGGGCTTGGTGGGACTTCTAGAGGTTGTGGGAAAAGTGGTAAAATGAAGGAAGAACTACACTCTACTATTAACTACTCTTCTGTACTGTCTATACATAAGAAAATATGGTACGTAAAAAGTTTGCTGTAATTACACTGTGATTCATTAGCGTAGGAGCAGAACTGCCATCGGCTGGTCTCTCCCTTAAAATGACGCTTCAGGTCACTCCCGGCATTTCCTCTGATGCTCCCTCTTAAGACAATTATCCAGCTGAAAAAAACACCAGGGTTTGTTTTCTCATGGCATCTGACACTGGGAACTTGCTAATGTCCATTCCTTAGAGTTTTAGTATGGAAAGGCTTGCTAGTTCTCATATATGTGGTGACTATTCCCTTTCTGAAGAATCCACTGAATATTGAGAATCTTTGAAGTTGTGAATTGTGCGTAACATCTTTAATCAGTTCCTTGGTTTATGATTTAAGGAAACAGGAGAATAAGTGTTTACCCTGATCAGTATGTGTTGAGATAAAAGAATTCAGTAGTGCAATATCTGCAGATGGCTACATGGAAGGTCTTCTCATCATGTGTCTGGGAAAATTGGCACTACTGCTCTGGTGTGAAGGACAGGAATATCCACAGAGATGGTGTGCATAGATGTGTAAAATAAGCTTTTCATTCCTGTGTCATAAAGAACAGATAATGTAACTGGCACTTTCTGGTCAGACATCTAACAAGGGCTGCAGCTCAGCTACTGCCCAATTGACCTGGAATTGGAGTAAATATTTTCAAGTACGTAATGCGACAATTGTAGTTTCTGAAGGTAGATTTGTTAAGCTACTAAAAATCCTACAACCACTTCTGACTGAAGACACTTTTAAACATTTTGCAAGCTAAAAACCAAAAGTTTACTTTTGCAGAATCCACAGTTTTTGCTGACTTTCTTCTGTCTCTTTGACAGAATTTTGCATAACTTGTTAGTGCATTTAAGTAATATCAGTGTTATTTAGCATTTATCTTTGTATATTATTCTACTGCAAAGTTATTGTTTCTTGAAGTATTGAATTTTTGCTTCATTGGTATGTGACTGTCCTTTTTATTTCTTTTTTGTTTCTCTTTTTCCTTCAGAACTACTATGGAGCTGCAAAAATGATTCTTTCTGACAACCCACTTGGCCTGACATGTGGAATGGTGTGTCCTACATCAGATCTCTGTGTTGGTGGCTGCAATTTGTGTGCCAGTGAGGAAGGACCAATTAATATTGGTGGACTGCAGCAGTTTGCTACTGAGGTAGGTAGGACTTGCAAATGTCTTAAATTCTTTGTATGTACTATTGAGTATTGCCTGTGGTTGCCTTTGTTAATGAATTTTTCCAAAAAAAAAAGTTGATACTAATAAAATGAAGGTGTAGGAAGCTAGAATAATTATCCTTTTTCTGACAGCACACTCAAAAGCTTAGAAATGCTTTCATAATGCAGTACATTATAGGTACATAAGGAACATTGTTTGTGAATAAGATGATTCTTTAGACATACTGGTAATTGAGACTATGTCTTTTATAATGAAAGATTTGTCTCAGGTGAAATAGTAGGCTGCATAGGGGAAAAAATATCAAGTGCACCTGTATCTGTAAGTGTATATTAAGGAGATGTAGAACAGTTCTGGACATAGAGTAGATTCTGCAGCAGAATTAATGTGTGTTTATAGTGACTTTGGATAAGAGACAAAGGATGAGCTTCAGATTATTTTTTCTTTTATTGTCCTGTTTTGACAAACCTAAGTAAATACATAGTTTGAGGTTGACCTAAAATATATGTCCATGGATATCTAGTTATATAGGTACAGATTCACAGTGTGAATGTGCAAATTTATTAGTTCATAAAGGTAGGTGCATGTTTTGGTTACTTAAGCCAAGGTTGTTACTTGCTGCTTCATGTTAGGAATTCTTTGCATGGGCTTTTGTGGAGCTTCTTGTGCATTGCTTGTGATTATGTAGTTTCAATTCTCCATTTTTCATCTGAAGAAAGACAGAGTCAACTACTCATTTGTTTACTTCTTTTGAGGGCATGGAGAGTTTTTACCTTACTCGTGGTCTCAGATGGTACCTCATCTGATCTATCTGAAGTAACATTGGGTAAAAATTGGGATTTTGGCCTCTGTAAAAGTGAGGGAGTTGTGGCTATATTAAAAACAGCATATGCATGTGTTTAGATTGCACATTTCTGTACAGTCCTTAACTAATGCGCATGTCCCTGTTCTGTACCATGAGCCATTTGGCTGATCTTATTTACAAACATACAATGAAGTTCCAATCAACTTTGCAAGCCTGGGAAAAAAAACAAATTTGTAGGACAGACCAAAATAAAAATGCAAATCAATCTATAAGTAACAGATGATGTCTGTCAGACCAATCTTTTCCTCTGGTATCATGCACAGACTTCACACCCTCTTCTCAATGGCTGTGGGTCATGATTTGATCAGCAAATATTGCTACCTGCTGCTGCCGTTTTCCTTTTATCTGTTTGTATACCTCCTTTCTTCTCTCCAGGAGACTTGTAAATCTTCTGGAGCAGCTGATAAACTTTTCTGCAAGCTGTTGCTGAATCTTCTCTCTTCCCTGTCATTTAAGTAGCAATCCACTTCATTTTTCTTGAGGTTTGAACACACAAGTGTAAGAATCAGTACAGCTTAAACCAAAGTTCTCATTTACAGGGTGAGACTAGAGATGCTGAGCTGTGTTAGTTCTGTGTGTATGTTCAGTAGTTGGCGTTTATCAGTGAAGAAACACTTTTATTAGCTTTTCTTCTAATGCCCTTTATTCTGTAAATGTAAAAAGCCAATATTTGTAGCAAAGCAGAAGACTTCTTTTTTTTTTTGCTTAAACCCCCCACAAAACCAAAGATAAAAACCCCAAACCAACTGACCAAACAGAAAAGAATAAGTAGTTGTCAAGTAGATTATAAATACAATGGTGAAATATTACTGATTAGGAACAAAATGCAAGTAATATCTGTTATAATTTGATTTGTGTCTTCTTTTAGCCCTTATTCTGTGATTAATAGAGACGAATTATGGCTTGATAGATAATGCTAAATATCTGCCATTTTTCTTAAAAAATCTTTAGAAATCTATTAAAAAAGCTCAGTGCTAGCATAATGATTGATATGAAAACTGCAGAGGATGAATAGTTTTGAATGGCTTTGCTCTGAATGTTTCAAATTTGTTTAAAATTATGTTAGTTCAGGAGTTTTAACAAAATAAAGTTGTTATATAGTTCTATATGGCAGTTCAAAAAAAAGACAAATATCAATTAATTTTATTATCCTTAGTATTTTCATAGTATCTATATTTCTATATATCTAGTATACAAAAAAATGTAAAAGAATAATAAAAAATTAATAACCTTTAAGTTTACTGCTGTTTAACATAGAATTTGTAGGTATTGTAGTTCTCTTAATTAGTAATAATAGACACTTTTGCAGTTAAAACTTTTTTACTTTTCAGTTAAATTTTACTATGAAAGTAGATGTAGTTTAAAAAATACAATGGTATGAGTGCTTCCAAGTAAAATTCATAATAAAAATATAGATTATAATATTGAAGAAATGATAAGGTACTACTGTTCATACAAGAATTGGCCCAGATACTGCAAGTGAAGTATGTTCACAGCTCTACCTATACAAGTAACTTAGCAAATTGTGTAATTTAGGCATGCAACATGTCTTAATGAGAGCTGCATGGTGATTCTCATGCATGGTGTAATATTTGTCCCACAGGGGCTTATTTACTGAAAACTCTACTGTGCATGAAGCCAGTTTTAGGCTTTTTTTCCCCCTGAAATTAGTCTGAGGATCATACACTTGATGCATTACGAGAGTGAGCAGTAATAAAAGGGCACAACTGCTAGCTGAGATAATAGATAAAATTGCAGTGAAGCAGGAACGTGGATTTAAAATGGAAAATATATGGGTATGACGTATGCCCGTTTGTGCTTCAGAACAATGACTGATCATCTGTTCATACTGCAGATAAAGCTCCCTAATTGTAAAATATTTGTCTTGCATACGGTGGAACAATAAAAAAAAAAAAAGGCACCTTATGCTGCCTGCGTTTTCCTTCTGCCCTTTCATATAGTTTTGTTGCTGTGTTTGGCTCGTTCTCAGAGTGAATTGTAATCTAGCCTGAGAAAATGTGAATTTTCACAATTAAATGTTTAAGTGGAAAAAGGAAATGTCCGTTTGTATTTGTGATGTAGAATGGTATACTGGGATGCAGTTACCATGGTAACTGTTGTATCTAGAGAATAACATGGAGTAAAAGCTCACTATTATAAATGACGAGTGTCAAGCTCAGGTTACACCTGCTACTGCACAGGTCAAAATTATATTAATGTCTTTATCTGGCTCCTGTGCCCAAGTACTTCAGAATCTGGAAACATCCATTTTTTGAACACAAGTTCAGTGAAAATATACTGAGATTGCGGTGACAATACATATAAGCGTGAAGTATATGGCTGTCAGTCCCAAAGTGAACTAAAATCACTGGTTACTCAAGTACAAGTTTGCAAGCTTGTAGTACAAAGGAAGTGAGGTTTATTACATTACTGGCTGTAGTATTAGTAAGAAACCCTCAAATTATTGCATTTTGGATAGACTTTATTGGGTCTAAAGTTTTTCTTCTGTTTCTGTTTAATCATTCTGAATGGTGCAGCACAAGCTAAGTAGAAAATGTATTATTTTAATCTCTACATACTAGATATAAATTCTAGATCACTTAGTACCGTGGCTCTTGAGCCAGCTACAGTTGTGGTGATTTGTTCCCCTTTGCAGATACATTCTGACTGCTGCAGCAGCAGAAAGAAATTGGAAAAGGAAATTTGATACGCGTTTTTCCGAAAAGAGGGATTCTATAAGCTTACCTGCTGCTCACCTAGGGACATCTCAGCAGAGCACCTGTGCTGGAAGGAGTGTTCTGGTGAGGGATCTGAGTGCTGAACCTCACTTCGCCCCCAGCCCTCCGCAGTCAAGGAAGAAATGCCTTCCCTGAGGGATTGCCACGAGTGCCACACCGTGCCCTTGGGCTTAGGGTCCCTCTTTGAGCTGCACATTGACAGCTCTGATCAGTCTGTAGCTGTGAGGAGAAGGTGCTTCTCATGGCGCTGCCTCTCCTGCAGTTGGGTGGCCTTGGGATACCAGCCCTGGCATCTCCACAGGCACGGATTCATGAGCAGCATCAGCAGAGAAGGGTTGTTCTGGGCAGCTAAGCCAGCAGGACAAATAGAAAAACCCCTTAATTTTTCTGTATTATTTTAAATAAATCTTTAATTAATTTTATCTTTTAAGTCATGTTGAAATCTATGATAATAATAAAAAAAATTAAGGCTTGTCTGAAGGGGATAGTGTAGCTTTCTACAATAGTTCAGAGGATGGATTTAGGCACTTCTGATTTCTCAGATCAATGCTGAAAGATTTGCTGCTATTTTGGCAAGTTACATAAACTTCTCTACAGCTTGTTTTACAGATGTTAAACATTTTTTGGTTTTTTTAGGCATTTGCATGGATGTTGCTAAGTCCGTTTAGTGGTGGGATTCATGAAACGTTGAGATTTGGACTCTGCAGTGTACTAAATCCATGGGTTTTCGTAGGACTAGAATAATGGAGGTTTAAAAAGTCTTCAATAAAATGTTTTACGCCCTAGTTTTGTAAGCATTCATCTACTTCCATAAAAATTTGAAGTATTGCAACTTTAGCTCTTAAATTGTATAGGGAAGATCAAGAAGGTTTCATAACTACCACGTCTGTGGAAAAAAAAACAATTTTCTGTAACATCCTATGCTATCCACTGCAATTAAATGGAATTAATTGGGTGATCATGTAATTTGACAACTTCAAGAAGATTACTGTGCATACAATTTGCTTCATTTTGTATTAAAATGTGTGCAGAATATAATTTTCTTCTTTAAATATTCAACTGCCCCATATTAATGTTAACCAGCCTACAGATAAATATCCATAGAAACCAGTGGGAAAGTGTGAAACTAATAAAACCAGTTCCTAAATGTTCCTGATTTCATTGCCTGTATTTTATTGTCTGTGCACTAGTAAAATCTGATAACAATTCAGTGTACACTGATATGTTTCACACTAAAATGAATCCCGGCTAGATTGTAATGTCTCTGTCAGTAGCTGTTTGGTATCTCACCACCTTAGTGAAGGATGTTTAGCTGTAAACCTCCCTGAAACTTAATTGTAGAGCCTTTTAAGCAGGGAACCAAACATTATATCTTAAGAATATAAAAGATTTAGTTATCAACTCAAAACTGATATTACTAAAAGGTTAAATTGTCCTTCAGTTTGTCCTGAAATATGTCTTTCTGTGTATATCTTGGATATGCAAAGTAAGAATGTATTCATAGTTCTGTTTTGTAGGATTAGACAAAGGATTTTTTCATCTTAACACTGAGATTAAACTTTCAATCTCTTTACTGTTTTATTTAATACATTGTCATAGTCCAAATATAATTTTAAACAATCGTGGAATAGAAGAATGGCTGGTGTTGGAAGGGAGCTTAAAGATCATCTAGTTCCTACTCCCCTGCCATAGGCAAGGACATTTTCCACTAGACCAGGCTGCACAAAGACCCCTCCAACCTGGCCTTGAGCACTGCCAGGATCATTAGGGTTGGAAGAGATCTCCAAGATCATTAAGTCCAACCTTTCACCAAACACCATCTTGTCAATTAGACCATAGCTCAAAGTGCCACATTGACTGAAATTGGTTATTTATTTTAATTTGTGTAAAATTTAAGGTGAAAATTCTAAATATCAGTTCTAGCCTGTTTTAATGGTTTTAAATGTCTTAGGCTCATTTAAGCCATGCTTACTATGCCATAAAATTATTTTCATCTGAGTAGCAAAATACATTTCTCTGAGTCACCTGCTACTCTTTGCCAAGTGTCACATCTTTTCATCAAAACGTGCTAATACAAGAGTGGTGTAGTGAAGAAAAGAACCAGAATTTTATTACATGAGGGTAATAATAAGTTTTTCCTTCTCTGCGTTCTGAAAAGCAGCTAAAATGAGTTGGCTAAAACTTTGCAGGAAATTTAAACTGGAATCAGTTGCTCAGCAATTGAAACCACTGTAGTTTGTTCTAGTGGGACATGTTGTAGAGCCTGAGTACAAACTCATGTTATGAGTTATTTTTATACATTTTGGAATTATGTTCTTTGTTGTATATTTTGGAATATGAACCAACCCCTTTGCAGTGAAAGGGCGTTTTATTAACATAGAATACAACAGTTATATTTCATGCTATAGAGATCCATGCTGTAAAGAGCACTGAGCAGGTGCACTCACACCTTTACACAGTGAAGTGATGCAAATAGGAAAACTGGAATGTGTTATAAATGTGTCAATCAAGAGAGATTTTTTTTTCAGTTGTTGGAGCTTAGCAGAATAGATTGGCTGTTTTGGTTTGGTCACACTGGATCTCACTTGTGGACTGTCTCCATGTTTTATAACCTAGAATATCCTATTGGAGGACCCGAATGGACACAAGGCACAAGAAGTGAACAGAATCAATGTGGGTTTAATTTGAATAGGCTCTAGACAGTGAAGTAATGATAATTGTGTCGTACTTGAGAAAAAGGTGAAGAATAAATGCCTCATGTTATTAATGTCTATTATTAATCTATCTAATCTCTTTTGACTGTGTATGAGAGAGAGCCAGAAGGAAAGGCAGACATGAGAATGGTGACTGAGGCTTTTCGCTGAGAGACTCTGCTTTAAAATATATAATTTGGTCTCATTTTCCTGAATGGGTCTTGGTTAAAAAGCCATGCAAAACAAAAGAAAAACTCTACCCAAATGAAAAAGAAACCATGTTTTTGAAGGAAAAGTGGAAAGAAAGGTAATAATATAAAATTTTGCCTGTATCCCGAACATAGTCTGAAGAGATTAGGAGCAGAAAGGACAGTTGTATGTAATGTGCCACTGAACGCTTGCTTGCCAGTTACTCATCTCTGGCCTCAAATGGATTTATACAGAGGAAATCAGTGATATTTAATTAACTGACTTTCAGTATAGGGAAACTTCACCATGAGGTGAGTAAAAATCCCTTGAAATGCATTAAAGCAGTTTGCTATTTTCACAGTTACCCTGCCAGCCTTAATATGCAAAACTGCCACTGAATTCCAGATGGCAAGATACTGCCACACAAGCTGGCTGTGCTGCATAAAGACTGTTTCACCCTGTTTGCAAATAGGCAGAATTAAAGTTGACCATTCAGCCTGAACTCCTAGGATTTTCTGCATGAGTGCTTGGTTTCTGAAGCTTAACACTGCACTACAGTAGTGTGGAACTTTAGTGTAACATTTATTTGATGGGTATGACTATTCAATAATACATATAAAAATAGTTATGTTAACGATAAAGTAAATTTATTAGTAAATTTGTTAAGCATATGCATATTCAGAGTGTTCAATATACACATTAAATATGCAAGTTATATAATTTTTGTTACTGATTAGACTTACCAAAGAACTACAGGAGACTAATGAAAATTTGGTATAATTCTAGCGCTTTCTTATGAATGTAACAAAGCAGACATTTTAGAAATATCATTGCATTTTGGTTATCATAGTCTAGTTTCACAGTACAATATGAGCTTTTCAGCCTGTGAAATCCATTAATAACCACATTAAACTTTCCCATATTGTATGAATTGTCAGATTTAAATTA
Source organism: Petroica traversi (assembly GCA_025920805.1). Taxonomy (NCBI): domain Eukaryota; kingdom Metazoa; phylum Chordata; class Aves; order Passeriformes; family Petroicidae; genus Petroica; species Petroica traversi. The sequence continues at coordinate 18,001,579 of JAHLSL010000008.1, read as the reverse complement.
TTCTTTCTTTAAAACAATTATCTGTCTCTTGCTTCATGCAGTTTTTTAAACTGCTGTGTCAATTTACAAAGACTGGGGGAGTTTGACACTGAAATTTTAGAGAGGGAAGGAACTAATCATTGGTTTACCTAGCTTGAGTGCTCAAGTGCACATGAAGAAAATGAACATTGATTCAAAATATAAATGAAAAATTCTAATCATGAGTGGAATTGCCAAAGTTTAACTTGAAAACTGTGCTTCTTGAGTTCTAAGGAAAGTAAAATCTGTTGGTAAGCTTGTTAAATAGTTTAAATATTATATTTATTAAGACAAATGACAGTGTATGTGTTTTAGAGAACTAGTTAGTACTTAGGAAACACAGCTCTGCATTGAAAGAGGTGGGGAACAGTGTGGTCTCCTGATAATTTTTGAGATGCTCCCTTGATGATATGACTGAAAATCCCCATGCAATGCACTCTTGAATCCATTTGTCTGCTACATTATGTACTGCTTGGGTTAAACATTTTCCCCCTAATGCCTAAAGTAAAAAGAAGATGTACCTGTGCTCTTCCATTCTTTTAATGTTTAGTAGCCTCTAAGGCTGCAAGTCTTATCTTTTTCTTTTTGTAAATCGCACAAGATAGAGACTCAATTCCTTTCTCTACAATGTATATAAGTGCAGAGGACAGTGAAGTTTAGCTTGGGGAATGCAGAATATTTCTGCCTGCGCCTCTTACCTCTATACCTGAATAAAGAACTGATTTAATGCAAATCTGAAAAACTGTGTGACATTAAAACCAGGTTAGCATCCCATTGCGTTGGGTTCTGTGGAAATGTACAGCAGTGGGCAAAACAGTTCCAAAGTATTTTTAATGGTCAAGAAAGATTGGAGCAGATGATCACCATTACAAAGGTGAATGAATGAATAATTGGGGCATAGGGAGAACAGTCTAACTTTCAGGTATGTCTACAGTTTTTGGAAACTAAATTAAAAAGTGGACAAGCAGTCAAATAGATAAGAAAGTAAAACAAAATCCTGTAAAAATTATCTAAGAGGAGGAATCTAAAGCATGGTTTAGCAATGAAAATATAGCACTGAAGAATAAAAGTGGTTATGAAAAAGAATTGTTTCAAACCCACCTAAAGTTTGTTACCTACCACCTCTAAGAATTCAAGCTACAATTGTTTGTTCCAGAATCGTGCAGGTTGTCTCTTGAAGAAGCAAAGCCTCTTTACTGGCACTATAATCCTTTGCATTATTTGCAGGAGTATTTTTCTACTAGCAAGAATAATTTGTTTGCAGGGAAATTTTTTGGCATTGCAGAGATTCTCTGCCATCTGGCTGACTTTGCATTCCTATTCTGCTACTGGTAGTCTGGCTCCGTCTTCTCTGTAAAATTTACAGTAGTGCAAGATCTGACTTCAGAGATTTTTAAGGAAAAAAGACCCATAGAAGGACCAAACCGTGCAAATACAAGATCCCTCACAAATGCAAACTTCGTGTCGTTTGGAAACCCCTGTAATGTGAAGCAATCTGCTATAATGTATCAGCTCTATTACAGTACTAGCAGAAGCTTCCATCATGTCATTCATAATAAAATTTAAGGAGGGTATGTAAAGTGTTTAACCTGTTGATTGTGTTGCTTTTCAGGTTTTCAAAGCCATGAATATTCCTCAGATCAGAAACCCTTCCCTACCTCCTGTAGAAGATATGCCTGAAGCATATAAGGTGAAGATAGCTCTTCTTGGTGCAGGACCTGCAAGTTTAAGTTGTGCTTCCTTTTTGGCTCGATTGGGATATTCGGATATCACCATATTTGAAAAGAAGGAGTACCTTGGGGGCTTAAGGTAATAAAACTCAATAAAACAATGACAACAAAACACTGTTTCCATTATTGTAAAAAGTGTAGTAAAAACTGTTGTACATACATAGTTTACATGTGATCCCTTGACTTTTAGTAAAGGAAGAGAGTAGAAAATTTCAGATCTGTAAAAGTAACTTTTTATTTAAATAATTGATCATTCACATTAAAAGAGGTACAGTTATGGGTACGCTTTAACTGAAAATCTGGTGGCTATCTCTTTTATTCTCTTCATATGACCTGTTAAATTCCAGGGTGCAATTGTTATTATCAAATTAGCACATTTGATATAGAAAATTGGGTCAGGAACCATTTTCCCTCATCCAAAACTTTTAAAACAAGATGAAGCACCTGTAGTTGTAGTGAAAGAATGTTTAAAATGTTTAGCCAGGTATTAATTTAATGGAGAGTTTTAGGTTTACAATGCTTTCCTGGACTACCTTGTGCAAATAAAGGTGACAGTGACAATAATGGATGCAGCTTTAGCAGATCATACCATATGGGTGAAATATGGTATGATATTTATAAAGGAAGGTATATCTGCATTTTTCCTGTATGGTAAACCCTTGGCTGATCTTTGCATGTTGTCAGTCCTCTACACTAGAAAATTTATTTTTGCCACTGCAGCAATGGCTGTGATCAAATCTACTGGTTTGTTGGAATCCCTGTGAATAAGATAATTCAGACACTGAGTAGTGGATACCAAACCATTCAAAATTAAATTCTACAGTGTAAGATGTGCAAGAGTACAAAAGGCATCCACACAATGTGTTTAAAAAATAAAAAATATAATTAAACGGAGAGAGAAAAAAGGGTTATGCACTTACATTTCTTAATGCAGCATCACTGAAATCGATAGAGTTGACACGGTTAATGAATTTGATCCATAATGTCATAATGTCAAATACTTATTCAGTGCTCTGCAAGAAAGAGAATCAATTCTGGAGAACTTGAACTGATTACTTGCATTTTTCCCAGTGAGGTTCAGAATTATTCTACCTAATTACCAAGGTGTTAATCCATAGGCACTTAACTGTAAAGCTGTTTTACTTGAACTAGTTACCGTAGAGGATTGCAGATTTAATATGTGAAATACCTATTTACCTGTTGAGTAGCACGTTATCATAAATACCATATTAAAATCAGTTTTGTTGCTGTAAAGTAGTCAGAATTAATAAGAGGTTTTGTTTAAAAAAAGGTCTTTTTTGGTAGCAGGGTGAACTCAGGTTGGACTTGGCAATACAATGCAGGCCTTCCTGCAGCTGCTTCAGTGCTGTTGCACAGTGCTGCAGCTGCTCAGTTTGTGCTTGTGTATTTGAAGTGCTGTGATCTGAAGTTCTTAATGGTTTAAGTTGAATTTCAAATAATGTTTTGTCTGTTTTTTCTCCTACTGCAAAAAGCTTGCATGGAATTTTACCTGTACTGTTAGTATCCTTAATGATTGAAGAGTATATGTTAAAATTTATTTCTTTCTTTTGAGTCTTAAAGAACATGCAGGAATCAAGGTCAAATTTTACTTCCATTTGCTGAAGAAATGTTCATGTGTGGTTTAAGGACATCAATTCCTTTTGCCCTTATTTTAATCTTGAAGCAGAAGGGGTCTGGCCTGTGGCAGCAGTCATCCATTATTGCATTTCTAAGTCTTTGCAGCACGTCTTTTACCAAATTTAGGTTATTGATGGGTATGTTTTCAAATTGCTAAGAAGACCAAATCACTTTTGTATTTGGAATCAGCTGTTTATAATGGCAGTGTTTGTACCTTCTTAAAGTTTTTTCCAATTGTTTTTAATTAGGGTGTTTCTTGCATCACAGCTGATTTTCATAATATTGTGACACTAGACAGGGGTCTAGTGATTGCCATTCCTATGGTGGGATATTTAAATGTAACCAATCTGTGCTTTTCTGAACCTGTCTGGATTTTTCATACCTATGGACAGGTTTTCCTATGTTTCACCAATTGTGTAAAATGTAAGCTTTATAGTAGAGCAGGTATGAGCACACCATGCTCTGGCTTAGAGACCATGAACAAGCTTTACTACTTTTACTCCTCTCTGTGCCACTGCTTTACAATGCACCAAAATACTTCTCTGACTAGGCCAAAAAGTTATCCCAATAGCAACAGTAATTTGAAGTCACTGAGAAACATCAAACACCTGTCCAAGCACATCTGACTTGGGTCAGATTTGAGGGAGAGATGGATTTGTGGGACACTTTGCATGCCCTGCATCCGTCCTCCTCCTCTGCTCCATTTCCTTTTCCCCCTCTGTCTCTCCATGGCAGAGTCAGAGCCCATCTTCTGCTGCTGAAAGAAATTGTATCAGAATTATTGATGTATCAGCTGACTCTCATAAAAAGCCTCTTTTCATAGTTAATGTGGGTATACCTCACTGCATAAAACTGTTTAATAAGAGAAAAAACGTGTGTCCAAATTCAAACAGTGATGTAATACAACCAGTACAGTTCTGGGAGCATGTTGTGGAAATGACAGGCCTCCAACAAATACATAGGTGGCTTGGAAAATAGAACTTTCCTTTTTTTTTATTAGATTTCTTTATTGAATCTCTGCTGCAGAATCACATTGATACATTAGTTTCTGCCTCAGACACCTTTATTTAGCATGACCTATGAAAGTTGTATCGACACATTCATTATATCTGATATATACAACATTTCTCATTGCACACTGGTCAAGAAAGGTGTAAAAAGGGCAGTATTAGGAATAAGGAAAAACACCAGGTTTTTATTAATATAATTAAAGTTGATGCAAGTTAAAATAAATAAAACTCCTCAGGCCTGTCAAAGTTAGATGCTAAAGATGGTGTGGTCAATATCAGTATGTAAAAAAAGCTGCAGTGAATCTCTTGTGCCTGTGCTTTGCTATGGATATTACAGATTCATTAATTTGAAAACAGATTACACCATTTGAAGCTTAGAAGTATCTGGGGAGAAGCCTTTACTTTTCTGCATATTTAGGTTTTTATCTTCATTGAACAAAAGTATCTAAAATACAACATCGCTATGTGTTTATCTGTAATGTGTTTTACAGTAGAGATTTTAAATGGCATATATAGATGTCATTTCATTGGAGATAAATATCTATTTATTAGATCTGTATCAGTAGTTGTAAACTGAGATTCTATACTGGCACTGCAGTTTTCCCATTCTGTGATTCTGGGAACTTGAACATGTCATTCCTGATCTTCCCCAGGAGGAAAAAATGCCAGTTAATAAACATTAAGTCAAAAAACAGACACAAAATCAACAGCTGACAGAGTGTTTGTCCATCCTGAAAAATCATTAAAAATTTATGAAGTAGAAATGGAAGTACAGTTTTAAATACTATAGCTCAAAATACCATATGTAACACTTAAAAAAAATTGTATGGGAAATTTTACTCTCTTGTTGGAGAGTCTTGAGGTATTTTTTAAGATGGATATCTCTTAATTTTAGTGTTGCATATTCTGGTGAACAAAAGGAATGGAGCTGAAGTCCTTTAGACCTCAAACATAACGTATGTTAAATAGTTATCTACAAGTGTGGGCAGTGTTGGCCTCAAGGTACTGCCTTCCTGGCTTGTATTTTTAGCATTGCATGAATAATGCTTTTTTTGTCACTCTAACACTTAATAAAGGTTAAGAGCCACATTTCAGCATGTTTCCATTCACGGATGTCAAAATTAATTAAGGTATGTGTAAGTATTTTAGCAAATAATAATAATTAAATAATAAAAGAATTTTTAAAATCCTATTTTCCTAATAGTTACAAGCCTTTTTATTTATTTTAGTATGTCTGAAATCCCGCAGTTCCGTTTGCCGTCTGATGTAGTGAATTTTGAAGCTGAGCTTATGAAGGATCTTGGAGTGAAGGTAATGAAAAATATATCCTGCCTATGTATAGCTCAAAAAAAAAAAAAAAAAGAACAAGAACTCTGCCAAAGATTAACAGCAAAATGTCATGCACATTAGTAAAGAACGATTAAAAGCTATGCTAGACAGAGGCAGGAAGATGCTTCCTCTTGCTCAGGGCATTTGTCTGTCTCCTGTCTGAATGCCACTAGTTTGGAAAAGGGCAATCAATAGTTCTCATCTGGCATGCCTGCATGTGATTAATTGTCTGTAAGAAACAAATTCCTAAATTGCTTTAGGGGTTCAATGTAGCTATTGGAATGATTTGATTTTTTTTAATCAAGTTTTTTTCATGCAAGTTTGGCACTACTTAAACCATTCATATTTGATACTTCTTTTGTTCTTTCTCCCTTTGTTTTTTCTTAATGGTTTATCATACAGTCTTGCATCCAAGTTAATTTTATAATAAAATGTATCAAATTAAAGTGTTAACATGATCATCTGTTATAAACAGTAACAATCTATTCAGCTTCTTGGAAAGCAATAGTTATGCATTATTCTGTTAAATCAAAGTGTGTTGTTTATAGATAACGGGAACGGCAATTTATTGTTAATTTAGGACTTGAGCTGAAGATTTAGGTAGTATTTACAATTGCTACACATTTTAATAGAAGTTAAAAACTTAGAATGAATCACTGGATCAAATTTTTGCGTACCAGGAGGGATACTTTAACACGTTACTAAAGCCTTCAGTGAAGCAAGTAATTCTTCTTGGAATCTTTCATGTTGATTCATTTTGAAAAAGCAGTAGACTGTTGTCACAAGACGTGAGTGAGAACATTATCCTGCCTAAGTTTTATAAAAATGCTGGTAAGATGCAAGATGAGGTTGTAAGTGCTACAGGGTCTGTTTTCCTACTTTAAAGTTCCCTTTGCAACCCTTGAAAAGACTGACAGAAAGGAAGTTTAGGCATGGATGGGGTGAAACAGAGCACTGAGACAACTTTAGACAAAATTGCTGGGCTCAGACTGCTGGGAATGCTCTGCCAGCCTCAATTCCAGGGCTCTGTGCTATGACAAGGTCTCCAGAATGGATCGATGGAGCCACCATGTCATCTTGACCTGCAGGTCCTCTGTGGTTCTGGAGTGCAGCAGAGAATCTCAATGTAAATTTGCTTCAAAGCTCTGCCATTGGTTTGCAATTGACCCTTTGGCAAGCTGATTAAATAAGTACCTTAGCTTTATACCTCTTCAAGCTGGAAATATTTTCTGGTGTTTACTTAAAGCATTTCAAATCTGTGGTGGAAGGTGCTGTGTTGTTTAAATGCTCAGTAGTGCTGTTTATTCAAGTAATTCCACTGAAATTAGTAAGAATTAGTCAGCTGAATAAGGATTACAGTGCTAGGCTCTAGAAGTATTATGAATCCTCACTTGCAACAAAATACATTCCATAAATTGTCATTACACTTTTTTACCCTGTTGTGTACATATGCTATGAAAATCTAATGAAGGAATTTAAATAGCAATACTATTTTATGTGAGGATTGAGTCTGTATTGTTTTAAGGATTGCAAGAGTACATGGCTTTTTCACCTCTGATAAAATTGATACTAAATCTCCAAAGACAAAGAAAGTCAGTGGTTTAAGTAGTGTAAATTGTATTTTACCTCTGCCTTTTTTCCCCACCAACCTGAAAAGTATATTAAAAGAAATACAGGCAGATTGAATACCAAACAAGATACACAGTGACTTGAAGGCTAAACTGTTAAGATCACAAAGTAGAGAGCTTACATTACAGCATTGCATTTGTAGAGTAAAATCACAAGTGATATAAAAAACCTGGGGGAAAGCATTCAAGTTCAGAGAGTCTAAGATGTGGAGATAAAAACACACATACCTATGTCAAGAAGCATGAAATATCAGAAGAGGAATCACAGTCTCTTTGTGCGCTCAAAGGCCTTGGGGTTAGGAGTGATGAACAAAAGGCGTGTGTATCTCCAGTTGTGTGACCTCTGCACAGGGACTGCCATCACTGGTTGCCTGAACATGCAGAGAACACTTTTCCCTGTCTCTTATACTCTCACAACTCCTGTAGGTGCTCAGCTTGTGCATTGGCTGCTCAGAGCAAGATTGGTGGTGGGGCAGGACTCTGGATAAAAAAATTTAGCTTTTGCATGTGGAAGTGTAAAGTAATTGAACAGAAACAAGTATTGATTATAGGTGTGTTTTGATTGCTATGAGTTATTTCTTTCAAAAAATGACCACCAATCACTGCACTGTGGACATTGTTGCTTGTCTAAATTAGAATGAACGATTTCAACTCTAAATCAAAACTTATGTCATCCATAATTTTGGAAACCTTTGTTAGTTTACCATGCAGAAGGTGCTGCTTCATTACAATTGAACAGTGCATGCTGAAGAGGATTCTTTAGACTTACTGTCATCTCTGGCCCTGTCTTTTGCAGGCAGGTTTTCTGAATCTATGAAAGCACCATCAGCTGAAGGTTTTTTTTGGCATACAGATGTTCTAGCTAGTGGTCTCAGGGCAAAAGTTGGGCTGTGAGCTTTGAGTATGCAGCAAAAAGCAACACCAAGCATCCTTGGGGACTGGCATTGCATTCTGCCCAACTAGAGGCCTACCGAGTACCTGAAACCATGCAGAGAGCAGTGCTTGCTTTTCTCTTCAGAATTCCCGTTAATACAAAACACTGTCATGTCCTTCTTTCACTAGTGTTTCTGCAGTAACATAAACTGGTTTTTGGTTAGAGCGTTGATCAGTTCAGTGCATATTCCTTAAAAGAGGTTCTTGCTTCCACATCATGTTTCTTGTATCAGGTTTTCACATGGGTGAAACTAAAACCTTTTGTAGTCAGCACCGAATACAGATATTTACTCATGGTAGCAAACTGCCATTTTCAGCTCTATTTCAGTATTTTGTTCCATAGACAGGCTTTTGGTTACCTTCTTTTAGACCTTTTAGCTTAAAGCAGAAACCAAGCTAGCCTGTGGTGATCCCCATCTGAAGGTGATCTGAATGTACCTATCTATAGATTGTGCACTTGCTTAAATCAGAACCAATCTGGCCTCTTAAGCTTGACTTGGGGGGAAAAAAAATTGCTTTATTTGCTCACTAGAAGATCCTGTGAGATGTCTGTATTATTTTCAAGTTGTCACATTAAAACCAAGCAATTTTTAAATCTTTCAGATAATTTTTAGGAAAGGCCTTGCAGTGGATGGAATGACACTCCGTACCCTGAAGGAAGATGGCTATAAAGCAGTCTTCATTGGAATAGGTAAGAAGAGCTCACAATCCCACATTTTGTCATGGTGAAATTGAATGACTGCCTAGGAATAAACTGGAACTTGTATCTTTGTTAATAGCATTATGGGAGAAAGTTTTAATTTGGTGAATTACAGAAGTATGGAATATAAGAAAAATATGAGAAAAATCAGGAAGCTAAAGCTAGTGGCCTTAAGACAGTTATTAAATTTTTCACCTTTTTATTATAGATCTTTAAGTAAGATGCGAATGTAGGTGAATGGGTTGATTTATTGTTTGTTTAGATAGTTAAAAATGGATGGACTAAAAATTTGCTTTTAATTAATTGCCGTATTGGCCTAGGGCGATACACAAGTTTAGTTTTCAATTTTTTGCGAACAGCTTACTACACCCACACAATTACTGAGTCTATATGTAACCCAGTGATATCATGCTCGGTTGCTTTTCTTCTTTCATCCATATAAAACGTGTAACATCCTTCAGATAGGCTGGAGTGAAATGTACTTATGGAGTGGGTTAACAAAATAAGCTGATTTTGACTTATACTAAAACTGGCATCATAGGTCTCTTTTCTCCCATATACTAGAGAAATCCTGCACCTCTCTGCTGTTTGAATCATTGCTTCTTTTTAATGTTAGATTAGAATTATTATCCATTTACAAGTATTTTGAAGTACAGCTGGACCCATTGCTGCCATATGATAGGCATGTTGAGCAGGCATTGTCTGCAGTTGGTATGAGGCTTAATGTTCTTTATTGATCTAGACGTTGCCTAAGTGAACATAATAGGAAACAAGTTGTCCAACTGTTCCTCCTTCCTATTATTGATTACAGAGATGTAATTCTTAGTACAACGACAACTGTTGTTTACCATCTGGTTATGCAGTATAATAAGCTTTGCAGGTCTATTCTGTTGTGTAATGATAGCTCAGTGTGCTGTGATTTATGTAATCCTAAATCCTCACATTGTTAGAGAACTTCCATGTATAGGAATTCTGATGTATCATATTTTGATGTAATTGTACACAAGGCAAATGGTGTGACTTTTATTTTTTTTTGTTTTCATCTGCGTCTTTCAAACCGCATTGCAAAATCTCACCAGTGAGGAATTAATTCATAAGCATTTGTTTTCTGTGAGTCTGGCGCTTAGCAAAAAATTCTCAGTCATTTTTTTTTTAACATCAGCATCATTCCTCTGCATTTCTGACTCAGAAGCTTGGAATAACAGTTCAGTTTAGTGTCAGCAAAAATGACCACTGAACACTTCCCATAGAATTGGAGTGTTTGGTTTATGTAGCTATGTTTATTTTCTGACCTTAATAAAACTATTCTAATATAAAATATTGTTTAGAAATATATATATATATCTACAAACAACATTTTGCCATACAGATGCTAGGTAGAAGGACACAGCTGGAATTTTAATAAGCAAGAAAAGGCATCTGAAGCATAATTCTCCTGTAAAGCATGTTTTCATTGATCGTGCTAGGAAACAGAGGGTATAAATGCTAATGAAGGATTATGTGTACCTATGAAGTTTTGTTATTAGAAGCTACCTTGCATTTCTGATGCCCTCTCTGTACCCCCAGCTGCCTCTCATCTCACTTTTGCAGTTCTGTGTAAGCCACTGGACAGTAATGTGGCCTTGCATGGCCAGAGAGAGGACATGCCAAGGGGTTGCATATGTGTGGAGTTAACTCTGTTAATCCAATAGAGCATTTATAAGCTCTCAGCAACAGGTGCTTTTCCATAATGAGTCTGAACTCCTTTTCTTTTTGTGTTCTTTGCCTACTGAACAAACGTATTCAATGAAATACCACATTTGAACATTGCCCTGAATCATAGGGGTAAAATAATTATGGAACTACTTACATAAAACAGAGGATTTATTTTTTGTTGTAATTTGCTTCTGAATGAATTTGTAGTTTGATGGAAAATAAATATGCTAGTTTTCAATTTTCCCTGTTAGTGGAAAAAAGAAGATGTTAATGAGTTTGTAAAGAAATATGAAATCCCTGATGGATGAGACTACAGTGTGAGAGGACTTTTTCAAAACAATGTGATTTTTGAAGACCACACCTTTAGTCTTGCAAATGAGATGGAACTCAGGATTTTATCAGTTAGGATTGTACGAAAGTCCATGTGTGTTTCATTAAACAGAAAAGCACTTGTAAGTATCCAGCTACCTGAGGGCAGGTGGAGTTGCAAAGAGAACTTTGAAAACTATTTTTCACACAGTTATGCATCAGGGAAAATTTATTGCCTGTGGGAATGTTGTGTGCAGTAGGGAAAGTGCCCTTCACTGCAGGTTCTATCGATGGCAAAACATAGGTGAATGACATTTGAGCATTCTAGCAAGTGACCATATTGAAGAAAAATGAATAGCAAAGGCTTTTTGTGAGAGCTGTTTGAACAGGTGTTAAAAGTGTGCTCTAGTCAGCTCTTTGCTGTGTTTCTGACATGAGAGGTAAAGAATTCCTAAGTTCACAAAAGGATACAGGTTAACAGACTTATTTGAAATGAATAATAATAAAAAAATGATGCTGTGCTTCAATTCTTTGCTTACTGAGGCATTGAGGAGAAAGATGCTTTCCAGCCAGTATGTCTGGTGCACTTAGTCACTGGTTCAAAGTTGAGAAAAATACCTTGTACTAGACTTGAAAACAAACAAGTGGCCAGTATGTCACCAACATTGACAATCTCTGGGGTCTCAGAGTGAGTCACACCTTACCTCCATCTTTCCCAGTTAGGCTGTGAAGACTGATGTGGAATTTGAGGTTATGAAGGCATATATCGAATTAGGAAAGAATAAAACCTAGGAAAAGCTTTCATTTTTTACCTGGATAAGCAGTAAGGATCCAGCTGGGCAATGGCAATGTAAGACATACACCATGCTTCTGGTCTTCTCCAGCAGTGACAATTTCTGATTACAGCACACATAAGCATTAGAAGGTAGTCCATGAATCTCAGTGTCTTACACCAAAAGTAATGACAGACAGTAGCATGCCTGATAATTTTATAGGGCCAAAAGGTAGCAGCTAAACAATGGGAGGAACAATATTCTTGGAGACTCTATTGTACTTTTTAGTTCCTTTTTTCATAGTTATTTAGATAGGTGCAAGTTCTAAACTTAGTCTTATTTCACTGAGCAATTAAAATACTAATTAAGAATTAGAGATGAAGAATTAGTCCTTAAAATTTTCTTCTTAGAATTCCAATTCTCTTCTGATTACAAAACTTTTGAGTTTATTTTGTTAGTCGCAAACATTAGTTAATAGGAATTAAATCTCCCAGTTGAACATTCAAAGTTTTAAAACCAACCTATAAAAGTAAGCATAGAAAAAAATCCCATCCTGTCCTGATTTGAAAGATTACTCAATGTACTCCACCTTGAATCAGCTGTGCTTTTTGATAAGTAGGGTTTGGGAAGAATTTGTGACTGAACTGACAAATCAGTTTGAAAATTTTACTTTAAAAAAAAAGTCTTGCATCAGTTGCTGCCTTCTGTAAACACCGCAGAGACTCAGGGCAACAGAGAATAAGCATGCTGAGAGCAAAAGGAGAAATCAATGAAGGGGTGAGGGGCTAGAGGAGAGAGCACGTGGTCCTCAGAGGCAGCAGAGTAAGGCAGTCAAGGGTTTCCTACGGGGAACAGAGCAGTCTGAACGCTTTGTGTTGCTGTGTCTCTTCGAGGATTTTCACAGTGGAATATGATTTTTACCAGTAAAAAAAAAAAGCTAAGTGTATGTGTCTCTCATGGCTATCAGAGCAAATGCAGAAACACCGGGCTTTTATTACTCATCCTTCTAGAAGTTCAGCTGTTTTTTGGAAAACAGGATTCTGTGGTTCTGTCTTTTAATACTCCACAAAGCATTGCATATTCTTCTAGAAAGAGAAAATAAAAAACAGTTTCTTTATAGAACTACTTAATTGAATAAAAATGAATGAACTAAATATTCAAAGTATTTAAGGACATTTTTCACGTGACTTTCAAATGATTACATAGAAATGCTATCACTATAAACATATTTCCTGCAGACTTTTACACAAACCTCTCTCCTTATTGTATAATATTTTATCACAACGTAGGTGTTTTATATAACACGTACGTTCTCCTTGGATGAGTGTCAGATAAAAATATATCCTAAAATATTGGTTTATTTGGTAAACTTAAAAAAAAAAAAAATCTAAACCCCATTCCCAGAAATTAGTTAAACACTTTAACTTCAGTATTTGTAGGTTTAAACTTTCAGCACTATCTAACTTTCTACTTAACTTCTCATTGAGTATTGAAGCTTGCTTGTTTCTGCCTCCATCTTCTCATGCTGAATTGCTGCAAAGTTAGTTTTATTCTATATGGGTATTCGGAAGTCTGTTAAATACTGTGAAATGGTGGGTTAGGTGAGTGTCTCAAGTAAATCTAACCAGGTTGTTGTTTTAATGTATTCTGAATATATCTTTTGCTTGCAAGGGTTAAAACTGTACATAAAAAAGAAAGAGGAAAATAAATTAAATCCCTTGTGGAAAGAACCTTTGTCGTAATTGCAGTCATTCATAGTTACTTAACATAACATTCAAACAATGATATAATCAGATCATGTCATTGATTGGAGTGAAATTACACACCCAAAAAAAAAAAAATTAAAAGTGCAAGCATTAATGTACCTTGTTTAAAAAAAACCTCTGTGAGATTGATTTACTCTCTCTTCCCCAAAAAGTAAGTAATCTCCTCATGCCTGTTATTATCTTCTGATTAACTATGCAGTGCCACCTGGTGTGCAGATGGGAGGACTATTACACATCAAGAGCTCTGTTCACACCCACCCACACAGATATAAACCTACGTGGCAAAAAGTGAACAGATGTTCATTTTGCTTGTGCTATAGGAAAAAATTGTGCATCGTACTCCTGATTCATAAACTAAATTTGGAGGACATGAAATCTGCATATGGGGCCCGTAGGCCCATGGCCAGCACAGACATTTATGAAGGAAATATGTCATGTTCAAAATAGTTCTCATTTCAGGTTGTGAACAGACTTTTATTTGCTTGCTTCTCTGGTTTTGGTTTACCTTGTATTTCTGGGTTTTCTTTTTCTTTTCACTTGCAATTTCACTTACCTCCTCCAAAGGAGGAGTTTAGAGGCAGAGTCATTTGAAAACATATCCAGGATTTATCTGTTAGTTGGTCGCTTTTCAAAACTGATTTGTGTTTCTTGGTGTTTGTGATGTTCCTAAATGTTGTGGGAGGCTCCTTTGTGGAGAGCTGTTTGCCTTCTTGGTGATGTAGCAGGTGATGTAAATGGCAGTGCCCCTTGGTTAAAGACAGAGCTTTAGGACAGGCCTTGTGCAGCCTTAGGCTCTTAGGATCACTAGCTCTATGGTTGGAGGTTTTTCAGTATTATTTTTGAATTTCATAAATATTTTGACACTTTAAAGATTATATAGGTTTTTCCTCAAGGATGCCAAAGCCTAAAGACAGGCAGATAAGAGACAACAAATAAGGGAGAAAATAATACCTTGGAAGGTAGCGCAGGAAAGAATGATGTTGTTGGAAACATGATCAGCTAGATACTCAAAATAAATGTGGGCCTGACTTAGTTTCTGGGTTTATTTCATTGCCCCTTGAAGACTGCTTCAGAATCTTGCAAACAAAGTGCTTTTCACTGAGGATTTTGAGTGGTGACAACAATGGCCTTTTAAGCATTGGTATCAATATACAAAGATATTAAAGGCTGGAGAACCAGGGAAAACACTTGAAATTATGTTTTATTGTTCCAAACTGACATATTCAAATTCATGTATCTGCAAAAAGCTATGAGCCTTTGGTATTAGAAATGATGAGAATGAAATAATCGCGATGAGTCATAAAGTCAAGGTACTTTGAAGAGTTAGATGTACAGCAGTGATGGTGGCAGGATCTGGGCAAAGCCAATTCAAAATATATCACAATTGCCTTACAGAACCTTAACTAATATTAAAATCAAGTTTTAAAAACGTTGTTTTTAAAATAAAGATTCCATGAGAAGGCCAGTGATAGATGTGTTTGCACTTGGTACAAAACAAAATCAAAACTTCACACGGAACTGCAACTGCATGAAGTCTCCAGGAAAAAGGTCTGCACAAGTCTCTGCAGTCAAGTGTATGAGTTCTTTATAATCTGCCTCCTGGAGAACCTTGGCTCACAGCTTGGAGAATATATCCATCCTTCTTTAATACTGCATTTCTTGCTTCCTGTCCCATGTGAATAATATTCTAAACTAATTATACAGTCAGTTGGTTCTAATATGAAACTTGTTCATCTTTATTTTGTTATCTTGTGCTACTCTTTAATCTAAAAAGCATTGTTCTTGAAACCCAAATACTTATATTAGAAAAGGAGCTCTGTGAAAGAATCTGTTCTTATATGATATAGCAAGTATTTGAACTTGCTATTATTCCTGATGCAGTATCTTTCCTGGAAACCAACCATGTACATCAATCCAAGAATTTTTATGCTTGAGGCATTTTTTTCTACTATTGGCATTTGTAGAAAGCTGTTATTTCAGCTCCTTAGTCCTTGGTACTGCTATGGATATTGGTGGAATATTCCTGTATATGCATTGGAAGAACTAGACAGCTGAAGGCTTTTAGGGCTAAGATTCACAAAACAGCTTATTTATTATTAATAGTCTTAGGAAACTTAAAAAAAAAAATACTAATAATCTGCCCTTGGGCATCTTTATGATATTCACTTGTAAATTACACAGATTTTTGTGCTCTTACTTACTTATCTTTCCTACCAAAACTCTACTTAGCATAGCAATCTTTCCTGCACATCTGTTGCAAAACACTCTCCTGTCTCTTTCCATGATGCTGGACAATCTGCCTGAAGAAATGCTCATCTAAATATAATGACAAAATTGATTTGATTCATATTGTTTTAAAGTAGTTAATTTTTTCATATCTTAGTGGATTATGTATTCTAACATTATTTAGCATGTTTTTTTATTCAAGCATATATTTTAAGCATTTTTATGTTTGAGGTGTATAAAAAAAGGAAAACAAAATTATGTCGTATAGTGTATTTTCCTATTTTGATGTTACACGCTTGAATGCTTTACAGCTAAAGAAAAGAGCTTTGCTTGCTTGCATGTTGTTTCCAAAAGTTCACTCCATTACTCAGTTATATCTTTTAGAAGTAAAAATATTAATTATGCTGCCATCTTTTTACTTCTGCATTAATATTCAGACACAGAATGAACAGTCTTCTAAAGTGGAGCCTGTGAGTTGATCCATATCATTTACTTAGCTGTTCTCTCTTTTTTTTGGTAAGTCTATGTGGTCCCATTTGGGTTTAATCCTATCAGACACTTTTTGAACCATTGTTCTATCTAATGCTATAGGAGGACTGCCATAATGCAAAATCTAAATAATAGATTTAGAAATGCCTTACTTTTCTTCAACTTATTTACAAAAGGTAAAACCATTTAACAAAAATGGTTAAAAACCTAGGCTTGTTGCATTTAATTTTTTTTGTATTTAAGGATTATACACAAAGTGAAAGAGTATCAAAATCTCACTTACTTACTGCCAATTATTTGTGAGAAGATGGCAAGCAATTTTTTGTGCTAATGAACAAAGTTTTAAGCAGTCTTCTTGTCACATTTATATCTCATAAATATAATGTTCTTGAATTAATATTCCTTTCACTGCCCACTCAACAAGGGGTGTATCTGCTTGTTGAATTGAATTGACAAAGTTAAGACAAAACTGGATCTGTGCTGTGGATTTGTAGTACAAGTTGAAAGACTTTTAGAGGTTGCTTTAGGAGATCTTCCTGCTCTGCCACTTCTCTGCTCCATGAGAGCGGTGCCTCAGAAGCCACTGCTGGGCATGGGCAGGGCTCAGGGATTCCATCTGACCCAGTGGCTGCCCTGTGCTTCCCAGACTTCTGCTTCCCTTTTCATCATTGCTCTGCAGCCAGGCCTTTGTTGATTTAGGAGCAGTTTGATACAATGAAAGGCAGTTACCTCATTTTGGGGGAAGGTCCTGGCACTTCTTGAGGCCAGTTTTGGTCCTGTTTCAGGGTGGGATTCACGGTCTGAGGGTCTTCTGAGTCCTGTAAGGGCCTGCAGTGTGTGCCCAAGGGAGTCCCTCACTCCTCCCTTGAAGCTCAACACATTAATTGAAGAGGTTTCCTCTTCCAGAAGCATTTCTAAGTTTATTGTCCAATACAGTAGTGTCTATCATGGGAAGGCACATTCTCTGCCCTTCTTTAGTTTTAATGCCATGGACATCTTTAAAGGGAACAAATATCTGAGAAAAACATTGTACATGTGCAGTGTAAGTGATCTTTAACTAAGCTATGTAAATGTTTGTGCTGCTGTGTCTCTGATTTTGCATATGTGCAGATTGTCCAGGCTTTTTGAACCATTTGCTATGTTCATTAACGCCGTGCGGGGTGGAATGAGGTCCCTGTGTTTACCAGAAGTGTCCCCCTGGCTCTGAGAGATCACTGGCCAGAACTGCAGCGTGCTGTGCAAGCAGAGCTTTCCTAGCCCTGCCGGTGGCTGGCAGTGCACACACTCACCCACTGCTGAGAGCTCGGGTGTTACCAGGGATTCAGAGCTGCAGAGGCCCAGACGCACAGAGTTCCAGAAATATTTATTCTGAAGGGTTCCATGAGCGTAAGAGAGCGAAAGACCCCCGGGTGTCCCTTGTTACAGGGACACTCGGCCAATGGTCAGGGGTCACGGGGACGGAGAGAGGGCAGGGGGATACAGTGACCACTGATGGGGAGAGGGGAGGGGAGGAGTGAGGGAACAGGTCAAGGCCAATGAACAGAGGAGGACTAACACATCAAGGTGAGATAGCTTAGGGAGAAACCACTCAGTTCTTAGGGGTATTTCAAACTTCAGAGCAGTCCCACCAGCCTGACTCTGCTGTTTTGGGACCTGTGGGCTCTTTGGTAGCTCCCAAGGTTGACTCTGCCACCCCAACAGTTCATGATACTTGAAAGTTATTTTTTTAGTATTCTAATCGATACTTTTCAGATAGGTCACTCATATGATTGCTCTCAGTATGAAATTTAAAATAACTGTGCAAATACGTGTATTTATGAGTACAAAGTGAAAGGCTAAGAGGCATTCAAATATTTGTCTGGATTTATGAAATATATTATATTATGTATATATTGGTGTTGCCTGTAGAATTGAGATCAACTTTATTATTCCTTGAGCATAAAGTCACACAAATAGTCTTCTGTGTGCATATTATAGTATCAAACCTTATTCAAAATTTGATGCTTGGGGATGTCTCAAGGTGTGGGGTACATATAGTAATTAAGATTGAATGTTTGTACTGTTAATGTTTTCGGTGTATTGATGCTAAATTTACTGTAAATTGTCTTCAGTGAGAGTTGTTTACAAGACTAAAACACAGAAATAAGCACACTAAGTACCTGGAGTGTTTGGATAATGCTAATACAAATGACATGTTTATCTAACATAGGAAATTATTTTCCAGATGTTGTCCTTTACACTGTTTTTTTGGAAATCCTTTGGTTATTGTTCATTAATTTGTGCTAAAAATGTACTTAGCTGAATATGAACCATTAGAGAAGTGAAAATACATTTAACAGCTAGTATGATAACTCAATATTCGCTCAAATGATCTCTGGTGATCAGTTTCATAGGAAGAAAAAGGAAGAATAATAAGAATTTGAAGATCATCAGGTTTCAACCAATTAATCTCTGATGGTAATATTGCCACTGTATTGAAATGCTACTCACCAAATAGAAACTTGCAGTGTATTACTACTGTGTATTTCTAAGAGTTATCATGGTTTTATTTGTTACTGTTCCATGTAATAGGAGATGGTGTAACTCACTTCAGATTTCATAGGATTATTTTCATTAGAAGTGATTCTTTGTTTATTTGTGACCATTGATAACAGATGTTTATTTGAGTGTGATGCATATGTCTAAATAAATTCTAACACTTTATTAGAGAGTGGAATGTCAGTACCTGATTGTTATTTAAATTGAAATTCGAATATTAACCTTTATTAAAGATAATTTCTAAATAATAATATATTTTTAGCTTTTTCTCTAATATATTGGATTTGTTAAATGAGAACAGAATTATCTTCCAAAGGAGACAGTTATTCTAATTTTATAGATAATCTATTGCTTAGTAGTTAGACATTGGAAATATCACAATTCATTATTTCAATATCCGAGTGTCTTAGACATGATTGCATTGCAGTTTGTTGATACACACAGGCTTGCTGCTTCTATTATGGCCCAGAACAAATCTTTTGTAGGTGGGAAAAAATGATGGACAGCGTTTTATCTGTGAGAAATTTATGACTCTGAGATTAGCTCAGCTGGTCAGAGCGTGGTGGTAAAAACACCAAGTGTGTGGGTTCACTCCCTTTATTTCACTTAAGAGTTGGACTTGATGATCCTTGTGGATCCCTTCCACCTCAGAATATTCTGTGATCTGGAAGTCTTTATATTTTGTTAACCTTTACCAAGTTAGGTAAGAGTTGCTTCAAAACAAAAGAAAAAAATGTTCTCAAAAAGACTTTTCTTTTTGAGAAACACACTTCGGCGACCACAGAGCTACTGTTTACATTTTTGTATTTCTTGTCTCCTTACACTTAAAGTTTGAGTTGTCGACTGACTGAAGTCTCTTGCAGAAAGAAATTTGTGCTTAGAGGAGGTAATGTGACCATTCTGTGCATGAAGCATAAGGTACTTGGTTGTGGTGTCTGTACTACTCACTGGGGTAAAGTTCCTGCCTGTTTTCTTTCTGTAGTAATTACTTGATAAAAAAGCTTGGTGTAAATTTGCATTAAAAAACATTCCTTCCTGCAGTAAACAGAATCTGAAGAAATCACCCCTAATTGTTACAATCTATGCCTTCTGTGTGCACAGCTTTTTCTGGAAATCCCAACAAACTAGGTAAAGAAAGTTCTGAAATCTTAGCACTTTATAAATTGTAGGGACATGAGAGTCTTAATACAACCTCTACATTGACAAGTTGGTTTCTTATTTTTCAAATGCAAATATAGGCCTTTGCATGTGCTGATTATGCCCTTTATTGTATTGAGGCATAGAAAATACACATTGTAACTCAGTCACTTCTGTAGACATGCCAAGAATGGAATATGTTTAATCAGCCTTGGAGGGTGAATAATCCTAGATACAAGTGTGACATTCAGTGTTCATTCAGAAAGATGTAGAATATGCAAACAAAATGCTTAATTAAAGGAGAGTTGAGTGAATTGCCACTGTGGCAGTAGGTAGTGGTTGTTTTTCACCTGAAGCACGCTCATTGCCTTTTATTTTTCACTTGGTTAATAATAAAATTGTAGATCATGCAGAGCACAGTAGTTCACTGGAAAGAAGCAGTGTGGTGTGATGGTCTGCTGAGGGTGAGACTTCTGGGCTCTGGCTATTGGCGTCCTGGCTGAGCTCATTCTTCTCTAATATCATATTGGAATAGTGAAATGTAGCACTAAAAGGGCAGTGAAAGTGCTCAGTACTGTAAAGTGCTGTGGGGAAGTCTTACTGTGTTCTTGCTGGCAAATGTTCAGGCCTTCCTTGAAGCTACAGAAACCTTCATTCCTAAGCACTTGCAATTTGTGTGGCTTACCCAATTTCATTTCCATTCCAGCATTTTGAAAAAGATGTGTAACAACCGATAGAGCAGATGAAATAATGCAGATTAAATTTGTGTTATTGGCATGAATCCAGCAATATATCAGTGATCACAAGGAAGTTGAAATTTTTTATCAGATAACTTCTTACTCACATTGAACCATTTTCTTTAGATATTCCCCTGCAGGATTATGCTGGTAAGGATGTATTGTATCCTACATACTGTTTTCTGAAATGAAATTTTAATAATTTATCAAAAATGAAATGTATCTTGCATAGTGCTTAATATATATTTATTTCAGCCTTTCAGATATGAAAAGATCAAGACCAGAAATAGTTTGCTTACATGGTTATATTTTACTTAGATGTTGGAAAAGAGCTTTGAAGACAATTTCATTGCATTTGTGTTACCAGTTTGAAGAGCAGCCTAGCTGTTTCCTTTGGTTCTTAAAGGAAAAATGCTTGTGCTTGTATAACACCCCTTCTAAAACTCCATGTAGTAGGATCTGCTGTGCAGTAGGTGTTTCTAATAAGCATGCAGTAGTAGAAGGGTCAGGGACTAAGCAGTGAATAAAAGTCAAAACTCAAAATGAGGTGCCTTTCTTGTTTAGCACTGGGCAGTGATAGATACTGATAATGTTTGATTAATGAGCAGCAGACTTGCACTGGGTGAAAACATCTGTAAGAAATGATTTATTATTTCAAAGGTATTGGAAGCCTACTGTATCTTGTAGATTCAACTGTGTGTGCCTGAATAAAATAAATGAGATGCAACATGTGAAAAATGAAAACACATTACTTGTAAAGGATATGTCACAAGCAGGGTATTTTTGTTCAAGTACACTTTGTCACTTTGGGGATTTTTAATGTTGGTCTGAATACAAATCATTTAACTGGCTCATAAAATCAACCTAGTTGGAATTCTTGCATCTATCATTGAGACAGAAATGAGGGTTAAACTTAATATGCTGGAACATCCCTTAAATTTTTGCATTTGGCATCATACACAGTTGTTCCAAATGTACATGTGAACAGAAAAAAATACCCTAGCAATATAATAGGAGTGAAAAAATGTATTGATGCAATTTTAGCATTGAAATAAGGAAAATTAATTCATTTGTGGTGTCATTAAAAGGTGGTGTCATTAAAGTCTGTTAAATTTCCTGTAAATATGCCTATGAACCAAAGCCTGGTTCTCTTCTCCCTAGTCAAGCTGTGTTTTTGAAAATGAACAGTGATATGTAGAGGGAGATTTTACTTTTGTATACTCGCATTTTAGTCTTGTAGTGTCTGGGTAGTCTTTTAGCCTGCCTTTGGTTAATAAAGTGACATTGCTCTGAGCTATGTGTCTGTGGCTGTCAGTCCAGTGCCAGGGCCCTCAGTTCAGAGCTGGGAGCATGGAGAGCCAATGATGGGGCAGGCTCACCTCCATCAAACTGCACTGTGTCTTCACAGAAGCTGAGTGCCCCATCTCCAGGATCAGAGAAAACTGCCTTTTCTCTAGTTTTGGAAATAAAAAAGGTGGGACAGTGGAAATGTAGTCCTCTCTCCAAATTTCTCCTCTATGCTGGGTCAGTGACTGAAATTCAGATATATGCTGTTCCATAAATCTACACCTATTATGTGTGTACATCTTATTCACTTTTTTACTTTTTTGTTCCAATTCAGTAGAAAACTAAAATATTTTTCTTCTTGGGATTCATCACCGATCATTTATATATGTATCAATGCCAGTCCAAAAAATCCATTTTTTTATGTTGTGCAAAGAAAGTTTAACCTGATAAAGGTCTTGATAAAGGTGTGCCAATTTTGATAAAATTGTATGATACGCTGCAATGTCCCTTGAACCTAAATTCACACTGATTTGTGTGTGTAATTTAGTACTGAATGGCAAAAACATATTTAGTTACTTAGGGTCAAAATTTTGTTTAAGATCTTTTTTGTTAGATTCCATTCACAGCATTTATCTTGTTTTGATCCTACAGGGTCCAATATAGTGGGAGTTAAAGAATAGAAAAAACCAACTCTATCTTCAATTATTTTTCGTATTATATCTGAAATGGAAAGAAAAGGAAGTTAATATTGTCCTCAGACTGTGCCTCCGGCCAGTTGTTTAGGGTCTTTAAATAATGTTATAGCTTTGAGTTAGAAGGTTCTCAGCCCTAGAAGTTACTTTTCTAGATGTAATAGACAGATAAAGCTATTATGAAAGTGGAGGGCATCTGGTTTTACTGTCACGGGATTTCATAAAACAGAGCTCCAGCAGTGACAGCAGCTCCCTCTCTTTAATGTGGAAGCCACAAACTGACTACATTAAAGGAGTGACCTTTCAGCCTACAAACTGAGTGGGACTGGAGCAGCTTGCCAGCTATGAGGTCTTGGTAGTATCTCTGCAGCAGGTGTTGGCCTAGAGAACATATGGATCAACAGCTGGATACTAAGTCCTCTGAGCACTCTCAGGATCCTGACCCATGCATATTTACAGAGGGAGAGGGGAAAAAAAATGCCAAAACCCAAACCAATCAAACCTAAAGAAGTAGATAACTAGAATTTATTGTGATGCTTCATGGACGTTGCAATTTAGTCTAGCAGCCAAATTGAAACCTCAGAAGCAAAAGCTGTCAAAAGCATTGTTAATGTGGTAATTTCTGCACTGAAGAATCTGGATCCAGATGTCTTGGTCAGTCAGCTAAGTCTATAAGCTATGAAGCATGGAAGAGGTCAGATCCCATTTTTCCCTTTCCCTGTTGTCCACTAGTTTTACAAGAAAATGGTAGTACGCTTATAGTTAATACATCTTTTAATGTCCTTTTTCGCTGTTTCATTTAGTGATTACTTGCAGCTTCTGACTTGAACTGTCTCACTGTATTGTGAATAACCTCTAAAGTGCCACCGAATTAAGGTTACGGCTAAGGACAGAACTGTTTAATGCCGCCAGAATTTTATATACAACATGTTTTATTTTTTTCATATTTTTTCTTCAATAGCTTTGTAAAAAAAGTAAAGTGAAATCTGTGCAAGCTTTTTGAGCTGTAGCATTACACAATATTTACAGCAAGTTTGATGCTTGGCCCTTTGTATATTTGCAGAAATAGAAAATGGAAAAGGAAAACCTTAACCTGACTTTTCCTTGCAGTTCTGAGCAGGAACCACACAAAATACATTACCACTGCTCTCAGGAGTACCAAAACTGTTCTACTACTACTTCTTGACATATCACCATTTCTAAAGCACTAAATACAGCTATTTGATCATCCCAATTTTGTGGCAGAGGCCTTTTCTTAAAGGCACAAGATAACTTCAATGTTTGTAAAATAGGCAAGCAAAAAGCAAGACAACTCAAAGTTGAAAAGACAAGTTCATTTGCCAGTTATAAGTCTGGAAATCCAGTCTTGCTAAGACTCTGCAGACAACAAAATTTGTCCCAAGGCTGACTTCTGGTTGGGTGGCTTAGAAGATCAAGCAGGAGAACAGGAAAGAAAAAGACTGGTTTAAGCAAATTTATGCTTGCTATATAACAAGCAGACCAAAGAATCATTTAGCATCCTCTCTCTCCAGTTTGTCAGAATTGAATTTAAAAAGTTGATTGCCTTTCCTCATATATGTGTGCATCTGTGAACATGTCAGTAAAGGACTCTGTCAAGGGTTGGTCCAGCTACTGTTTCAGTTACATCAGTGCACAAGGGGAAGGAACACTGTCACATGTAGGTAAGGGTCTGAATCCATGATTAAGTTCCATTTGTTTTGCATAGAATGAGCTCAGCTCACTAGTCAAGGAAGGTTTCCTTGTACATACTTACAGTCATATGGAAAATCTGTGGTTGAACATCTTGGAGCTATTTCTCATATTTTAGTCAAAGAATAGGAGGGCCTGGTTGCATAACAAATACAGTGACTGTAAAGGTAAAACTTCTATACCAGGAGAAAAATGTATTTTTAAATTTTGAGATGATTTTTCACTATTAAAAAAATTCCTAAACTGATTAATGTAGCTGAAAATGTGTTATTAGGATTCGTTTTATGGTGCCTCTTGAAGTTTCTGCCACTTTAGAATCCATATGTATGATTTATTGGCATTTTTAAATTTGAAAACAGATTCAGGACTAAGTGCTTCAAATGTGCATGGAAATGAGTGACTAAATATAAGGATCCCTCCTTAAGTCATTATTCACAAATAGTATTCACAGATGCTGAAATGCATTTTGCTGTGATCTTAGTGACTGTATTGCATCCCAGGGGTGTGCAAAAGTCCTGTACTCAAGCCTCTGTTATTTTGAAGGGACATTGGTTTGGGGTCCTTCAGCTGTCATTGCTTTCCAGTACAGTGAAACTTTGATAATCAACTACCATGTGCAAGAAATAAATTATATACTAATGCTGCAAGATAAAGTTCACTATACCATTGTGTGCTTTTAAAATCCTATGCTATTTTTGCTCATGTTCTTACGCTGGATGGAAGTGTATCTATAACAGTATGACTAATTATCTTTACATGCATTTATCACTAAATAAACTTCACAGAAGACAGCAAGATTGTTTACTTATGCAGTATAATACTGAGTATGGAAGATAGCTCTAGAACATAGGATTACATTGCCAAAATGGCACTATTTATTAAGCTATGATAACGCTAATGTTCCTTTTTGATGTATAGCATGTGTGACTTCAGCTGAACTTGTAGAGAGCCTTAAGGATGTTTCATTGAACATTTAGTATGGCAGCAAGCCAGAATACATTTAGCCTAAACCCAGATGACAGGTTGGTAATGAGGTAGTGATTGATGACCACTGCTTCCATATGAAAACCTGCTTGATATGCTGGAGGGGAAATGCATTGCTAGCTCTTTTTATTTCATTCCCTCTGTATTAGTTATTCTTACTATAGAGGAGTACCATTGGCTGCTGGTTATTCAATCCTGGTTTCACTTTTGTATGAGAATTGAGTACTCTGCTGAGATTGTAAAAGCACAGCCCGATGGCTACATTTATATGTATTTCAAATCCAAATTTCAGTGGATTTTTATTGTCAAAAATAACTGCAATTATATCACCAATGAAACAGGCTATAATATTATTAACTGCTTCTGTGATTTTACAAGTCTTTATGATTTACTTTCTGTGCTATCTAAATGGCATTACTTTCCCTTCTCATTTAAAGAGAAACTTGGCCCAAAGGTTGTAATGGATTGGTCAGGCAAACAAACCTAAACAAGAGACTGCTGTTTATGTTGTCTAGTCCTGTTGAATGCTTCCTTGTAAAGACATTGCACTGCTTATTCAGATGAGGAGCAAACTGTGGTTCTGTGCACTAAGAAGGTTATTTAAGCCATGTCCTTGAGTCAGATTCCAGTCTGATGTCTGGATTAGCAGTAGGAGTTAGGAGGAGGCAGCAGAGGCCTGTAGGGGTTATATCCATAGCTGTACCCAGTCAGACAGAGTGGATATTAGATGTCCCCAAAGCTGGAGGATAACTAATGGGATCACATTAAGGCCTGGTTAGAAATCACCCAGGGATGCAGCAAAGGGCACTAGGGCAGCATAAATATCTAATGTCAAAAGAGACTCATTATTAGTGTTTTCCCAGGCAGAAGTGACTTTTGGTCAGGAAGGGTGAGGAAGCTTGTCACCCTAACCAGAGTGACATTGCACTTCCTCAGAGCAAAAATATGAGCAACAAAAAAAGACATCAGTGGTAGAATAAAAAGCCAGAATCTGGAGGTAGTGAAGCAGGGCTGGGGCAGTTTCCATTCTTCTCCTGTTGCTTTCAGAGGAGTAAAGGAAGACTTTGGGCCCTCTGGAGGTGAAGTGACTGATTTTTCAGTAAGGAACAAATGCAATATTAGAATGGCTTGTGGTTTGTGAAAGGTTTATGGGGTGAAACTGCATTGGACCCAGGTGAGGGAGCCTCTGTGACTGGGGTTTACTGATGGGCCTTTATGGCAGAACATGTTTTGGCTTGATCAGGGTGAATATCTCTAAGAACAATTGAGGCCTGTCTGATAGTGCTTGACAGCCAGGGAATTGTAACAGTTAATGAATGTTTGGGCTAGTAACAATGATTTTGGGAAAATCCAGGAGTGCTTCTGGCAGGACTGCAAGGAGGGGCAAATGAGCAGATGGATCAGGAAACCGCTGGACTGCCTTGATGTATGAGCTGGGGGCAACTATGTTTACAAGCTGTGTTTGGTCCTGCAGTTCATGGGGAAATGAATAGGCCTTTCCTTTTGGGTGGCTGCTGGGTAAAACAATTTTATCTACTTAAGAATGTGTCCAGGATCATGCAAAGTAAGAGTTAAAGTAATACCTCTCTTGAAAGAGAGGGTTCTTGTGGAATTGCAGTAGTCTGCAGAGCAGTCACAAAAGATGGGGTAGTCAGTCCTGTTGTCAGGTGCCAGGAGAAAGGACGGCCACAGTGCAGGGCGCGATTCAGATATGCAGAGCAGAAGTTCATCTCTATCTGCACAAATGGAAAATTATTATGACAGGAATAATCATCTGGTCTATCTAGGTCTTTTAACTCCCACAGAAGCAAAATTAGCATTGTTTTTTCCTACTAAACCATAGCCCTCTAAAGTCTTCATTCTTATGGCTTTCGCTTTTACCCTTACTTGCAATTTTTTTGCAAACCTCTGTCTATTGCATAGTAAGCTCTTTGGGGAGCACTGGTCTTCTTTTTCTCTTTTGGAAGGTATCTGCATCCCAGATGTTCAGTACCAGAAATTAATATCTTTTTACTTAGAGGTGTTATTATTTTAACTTTCCATTCATTTGGCACTTCCATTCCATAAATTCCTGTGTATAGCTTTAGCATCCCCAGGCAGGTGTCCTGTGAGCAGCAGAAATTGTCAATTCAAGTTTGAATTAAAACAGTGCTTTCTTTTGAATGTTTTGAGTGAGTTTGTCAAATGTTCACACCTATAAACTGTTCCTAATTGAGACAACCACATTTTGTTGTTCATTGACCAGTGACAAGATGGAGCAGGTCCATTGATTTTTACCCTCTTCCTCAAAAGACCTTAGTTTTAACAAGTAGTGGCAAGTGAGGACATAGTCTTTCGGTGGAGATTAATGGCCATATGGTGTTGTTGCTTATACACTGGAAAGCTTAGTTATTTACTGTAAAATCTGACTCAAAATTCTATACGCAAATCAGAAACTCCTACTTGGTTTGTTTCCATAACAACACACAAAACAACATCAATCACTTATAGTAGAGCTCCACACTCCATAATTAGGGATGCAGTTTTAAGAAGTGTGGGAGGAGTTCTGTAAAGTGTTTTTATGTTAAAAACAACATTAAGCCTTGTTCTCACAAAAGCTTATGCACAAACTTCACTTAACAGAATGTAATTAATTCCATTGGCATTGATGGCTGTGTCTCCACAGCTCTGATGCAGCGTCTGGAGTGACTGCGCATGCCCTGCTCTGTGTCGTGTCTCAGGGACTGAAGTATGAGCAAGGCTTCCTTGAGGCAAGCTTGCCTTCTGTGTAGGGAGCACATGTGGGGTTTAGCCCAACACACAGGGTCAGCGGACCACCTTACTTTATCAGGGATGCATTTCAGTATGAGAGTAAATGCTTGCAGTGTGACAACCTGTGATATTAGAGAAAAGGGAGAGAAGAAGAAATTGCTTAAAGCACTTTATGTGGAAAAATAATTATAAAAGTTGTGGTGTATCTTTTAAATGTAGAATTTAAGCCAATGAGACATCTACCATATATGGAATTTTTCACTAGGATCAAGAGTATTCATACCAACTCCATCCTGCCTTCACTGTCACAGTCGAGGACAGATACTGCCATATAAAACTGTTACAACATCATAGCGTGTTCAGTGAGGCAGTCCCACAGCCCCTTGATGCCTTGCAGTAATCTACAGAATGGAACAGTTCAAAATAATCAAATGCAAGGTATCATTTCTCCACTCTGCTTGCTACTTGGCTAGAAAATGGGAAGGGTTGTCTGTATTTGGATTTTTTGTGTTGTTTGCTAGTGTTTAGGGGACTTTTGGTGGTTTTTTTTTTAAATACACATTATCTATATTTTAAAGAACCAACATAACATGCTTTAAGTTCTCCTAGCATTTTTGAGGCAATAACTAAGTTGTAAGAAAACATTTTCTCTAAACCATCTTGTAGCTGACAAATCCCTTAGGGATTTGGGCCCTTAGGCAAGCTGTGTTTGAGTCTTGTTGCTTTCAGCTGCTCCAGAGACAACACGTGGTGTGTGCCTGGGAAGGAAAGGCTGAAGGGGAAAACCCTGAACAGAATAAGGGATAGTTAAAAAAAATAGTAGATAAATGGGAGAGAAGACAATAGCAGAGAAGTGGGAGTCAAGAATTTCTACAATAAAATGGAAGTAAAAAAGGAAATTAAAAGGATTAAGGAAATAAAAAGAAAGAAAAAGTAGATAGAATACGTAGATAGAATATGTAAACTGGGGGGGGAAAAAGTCAAATTGAGGAAATAGAAGTGGAAAGACATGAGATTATCCATAAAGATGATATAAATGGGAAAGATTGAAATAAAGCAAAAGCTCATATAATTGTTCTGGCCAAGAAGAACTCAAGAGTTTTCTTCTTTTGATAACTTAGATTTCAGCTTTCTCTTTAAAGAAAAAAAAGCAGCTGAATGGAATATGGTTTTGCTGAGTTCTGATCCTTTCTGTTCTTTGTAAAATATTAATTTTCATCTATACCAAATAAATAGGATATAAAAGTTTAAAAAAAAAGTATTTAAGCAAAAACCTCTCCTGACTGGTCAGCTATAGTAAGGTAAAAGATGGGGAAATTAGTGTATTCTGAGGATTTTTACACCAGTTTTGATCATGATTCTTATTCATCTCAAAAAATAAGCATATTGTTATGTCAGTGAATATATTATGGGATTATTAAAAAAAGCCGTAATTAAATCACAGCTAAGGTTGCTAGGTGACAGGTAAGAGAAGGTATATAATTAGACATGTCCAAAAAAGGTCAAATAGTGGAAAGTAGTGATCCTGAAGGAAGGTTGCCATTGTCTGTGCTGACACCAAATGACCATCTCATTCAAATGTGCACTTCATTAAAGAGTCACCTCCTGCTCAGCTGCTGCAGCTGAGCTCTTACTACTCTGTGTGGAGTCGGTGGAAACAGGGAGACTTTTAATTAAGTGTGAATTTTGATTTGCTCGCTGAATATCCCTTTGACAGCATATTATTCCCTGGGTTTTAATATTAGCAATCACATGTTTTTCCCAAAGTCAGAGGCAGTAGTTGCCCACTGATACGTCTGAGTCTCTCTACCTGTGTCAAGCCCGTACAGGCTACTGGCAAAATAGTTATGATGTGTCACAGTCTGACGGTGAAATCCATCTCTTAAAACAAGGAAGGGAAAATGGTGGCAAAAATAAGCTTTTTACAATAATTAATAGATGTCAGCAGTTCAATTCCTGTCTCCAGTAATTGAGGAGCTCTCCCAGTCCACAAGGCCTTTCTGAGACCATGGAGAGTGGCCTTTCAAGGACATTGCTCCCTTCTCTGAGCACTTGATAGATTCCTGTGTGGGGCACAGGTGGTCTGGGCTCTCCCAGCACCCCAGCTGCAGGGAAATAAGTGTTCAGACAATGCTTGCTCTAGCATGGTTGGAGACAGGGAGTAGTCTGCCTCCACGCCATAAAAGTTCTAGCTTAAAGATGCACTCTTCAAGCCTTTTAAAATCCTACTGTGTGAATTGCCCAAGGGCCATCACAACCTTGCTTCTATTGTATGGTCCTCAGCAAATCACTTAAATTTCTTTGCACATCTGCAAAATGAAGGAATAAATGTCGATCTCTTATCTGGGTCCCGGATATTTTGAGGATTGACTGTTTGTGTTGCACCTTGCAAATAGAAAGTGCTACAAACAGTAAGTGCTATTTGTTACTCTGGGTATCAAAATAACTCATGCAGCCAAGCGTGGAGTATGGCTTGCTGTCTGCCTACCTGATTTGCATTCCTACATGCACTGAAAATAGGAAAGTGTTGCTAAAATATCAATACCTGCATTTTATACGTTTTATGGCTCTGCTGTATGGTCAGAAATTCTGCATTACGTCTGCTATACATTTAATTACATGGCTTCAGAAATTTAAAGTATTATGTTTCCTTCCTTTTTTCTTCAATGTCACAACAGCATTCAATTTATGGCATCTTTCTGATGGCTTCATTTGCTGAATGCATAGTTCTGGTAATTTCTTCCCAGGTGTTTAGTTGGATGTGTGATTTACCCTTTATTAATAAACGTTCCCCCATTCTGTAAAATTTATGTAGCTAGGAATTTTGGTTTCAGCCCAGTGTTCTAAACTACCTGTGTAAATGATTGAATGTGTCCAAAGTGAAGTGTCCAAAACCTCCCCTATGATGCCTCAATAATAATATCCTTTTATCTTGCAAAGACTGCATTTAGAAACTGTTTCACTTCTTGCCCCTTCAACAGTTTTTTATTCAGATATTCTTAAATGCAGCTTAATTAATTATTTTTTTTCCTGAGCTATGAGTCTCTGAAAATGGCTTTTTTCTCTTCTGTAAGTTGGTGTTAGAGATGAGCATGGGGAGAAAAAAAAAGTTGTCTGATAGATAAATGTATATCTGCTCAGCATTTGGTTTCAGGCTCAAGAGTTACAATAATCATAATCCCTCCCTCCAAAAATTGGAGGGCATGAGCTTTTGGAAAGAGGTGTACTTAAAGGTATGGAGCTGCATCTATGCATATGCTTGGTGACATGATTGTTAGTGCAGGGTTAACAAACTTTCATCCCACATGCTATACCTGCAACATGCAGATTTGATTTCACATTTGAATGCATAAGTGAATACTTGTTTTCTATTTATATGTATACTATAATCAGAAATAAGGAATGCAGAATCAGAGGTAGACTTTGTTTTAGCAGACGGTTCTGTTTATCTGAGTCCCTCTCACACAAGTGTTGTTGCTAAGGTTAATTAAAGTCATTCTATGTTTAATTTTATATGTAAAGCAAAACTGATTTATAATTTAAAATACTTGTGTAAAGCCTTGGTTCCATATAACTGTTTTGGTTATGGTGCACTTCTGGAAGATAATTTTATCAACAGGGCAGTGGATGTACAAATCAAGTTTTTCCATCTGTGTGGTGGAATTTCTACATGGACTTTAAGGAACCTCCAGCTTTGATCAGTATCAGTTATAACCTGTTATAAAATAACATGAGACATAGAATTACTGTTGTTGCGTGTTGCAAACATCCACAACTGTAGTGGTTGATATTTGAGTAGTTGCTTTTAAATGCTAACAACTGAAATAATCTGTGAATGGAGGAAAATTGTATTCAGTTTTTGATTTAAAGTTGTTGTCCTTATCCTATACTCTGATTTTACAAGATTATTGAGTCATTTTGTTGAATAAGGCCAGCCCAATTCCATCATTTACTCAGAAAGGGACTGTGAGTGGCGAGACGTGCTTTCAGCAAAAGCGTATGCACGGTACTGATTAGAAGGATGGAAGGAGGTTTTGGAGAGAAGACATTTCAGAAATTAGCTCTTGACCCTTGTGTGAGATCTGTGTTTTCTGGTTCTCCGTGTCGGAGCTTTGTTTCT
Organism: Petroica traversi; assembly: GCA_025920805.1. Classification (NCBI taxonomy): domain Eukaryota; kingdom Metazoa; phylum Chordata; class Aves; order Passeriformes; family Petroicidae; genus Petroica; species Petroica traversi. The sequence goes on along the minus strand of JAHLSL010000008.1, from coordinate 17,969,379 downwards.
TTGTAGCGCGGGTGGAGGAAGAAGGGTCTGATTCCTAGTACACTGCCACTGGCTCAGAGAGCTCTCTAACTGGTAGCAGCACAGCAGCCTTTGAATCTCTCTGCTCTATGAGTGTCTGGTACTTGTGCCCTGATTTGGAATACTTTCCTTTTACCTAACTGTAGTACTGGATTTTTTAAATCCCAGATGAAAAACTCAGAAATCATTCCATGGCTTAGGACCTCAACCAGGGCATATTTCACAAAATTGTGAAATAATTGGAAGGGACCTTTGGCGATCGTCTGATGTAGCCCCCTGGCTCAAGACAGGGTCAGCTGGAGCACGTTGCCTAGGATCAAATCCAGTTTTGAACATCTTGGAATACATAAGAATGCTTGCTCTGAAAATCTCCTGGCACTCCTGAGGTTCTTTTCCTCCGCATCAGTAATGTACAGACATCCAGATCTTTTGGCAGACAAGGGATGGGTCCCGAAGGTGCTTATGCCCAAATCACTCAGAGTATTTAGGTGCACTCCTAGGAAGGCCTTTGTTTGAAGTACTGTGCTCAGTTCGGTCTGTAACACCTGTAACTGTGTTACAGTTAATGTCAGATTTCTGCAGGGAAACCTTTTTCAAAACTTGATTTTATTGTGAGTGCTTTCACAAGCGTATCTGACCTTCAGTACCAGCTTGCCTATAAATCCCTGATAGGATTTTCGTCTGGCGCATGGACAGTCACAAAAGACTTCCAATTATGTTTCTGTGTTCAAAAATTTTTGTACTAATGTGAAAGTAAGAAGTTTATTATCTTTTGATCTTTTGCATATTCCTGTTTCAACTCTAAACAACATGTTATCTGTGGTTTTATTTTATAATTGCATATAGTTAAGAAATTATATCAATTTGTTTTACTACTGTCAGAGGTTTTTAAAAAAAAGTTTGGTGCTTTTTAAAAATTCAGTTTTACCCTTAATATTACACTGAAAAGTTGTCTCTCTTTCATGCTTTGCATGGACAATATTTCTGGTAAAGCAGACATAGATAGAATGTAGCAATTTTTTAGCATAAAGAAATTGAATATAGTATCTGCTTTCTGGATTTATTGATTAGCCCAGGAAAGTCCGATAACTATCAGAGGTTTTCCAAAATGTCAAAATATTCAGTGACAAGTTGATGTTGACATAATTGAAGCTGAATGTATTAATTTTGTCTTAGTGATCCAGAAATCAATGCATTTTAATACTGACTTTGTTCTGGGCTGGATCCAAAGCACAGTGAAGGGCCTAATGCTGTGAACAAATAAACTTTTTCTTTAATTGTGCAGCCCTCAGCTGTTTCAGGTAGTGGTGAGCAATAGGAAGCAGGTAGGTCTAATTATGGACAGAGAGAAAAAAGTTTCTTGACAGTGTGCAGAGATCAATTTGTGTAAAAAAATGAAATATTTAAAATTAGCCCAGTCTTTGTTTATTTGTTGGCATTATAGAATATCCTTGAAGCCTTTGTCAGTTTTGAACTAAAGTTACCTTTTAGTTCAAAACACAGCAGCAAATCCATATAATTCAGTAGATCCCCAAATAGTCTTTATTTCAATGAGCCTGTTTTTGTGACTCTCACAGAAATATATTTTCAGTTTTCTGCTGGTGGATTAATAGAAAAGCTACATTTGCTAGAAATGCCAAATTATACATTTGACAAGAAATTAAATCTGTTTTAAAAAGAAAGAATAGCACAAACTGCATCTTAGATTTATGCTAGTGCCATTTGATTTAGGCAGTTGAAAGCAGTTTCAAGAGCAGATTTTACATACAACAGGGTCCTGTAAGCAAATTGAAAGCGCTGTTTAGGATTCATAGAGGAACAAAATGCACACTCCGTCTCTGACATAATTTGTCTTAAGGTTTATGAAATAATTTTTCATCGGATTATAATATTTAAAGTAATTAAAGATACAGTTTGCTATTTAATAAACAATGTGTTTTGTAACTTCATTAAAGATGCTGCCTTTCTTAATTGTAATGGTCCAAAAGGTTGTCAGTGAACTGTACATTAACTGCAGAGATAATAATGATTTTATATGCTAATAATTTTTAAATTAATAACTCATGTAGTTTTTCAGCCACACGGGGAAAATAATTTACATTCTTAAAGCTTACTTTGGTATTAACCACTTTACTTGGGGAGAGTGGATATCCTTGTATAAAATGTTCATTTGTTTTACATTAGCACTAATGCAAGCATGTAGGACCCACTGGTGTGAAAGGATTAAAAGCAGCAGCATTAGAGAAGCATTTCAGAGAGAACATTTCAGAGAGAAATCCTTGTTAGAGGGACCTATTGGGACTGTGTAACTTGATTTTCTATTTATTGATCTTGTTTTTGTTACTATTTGAAACTCTATTGGGAGTGAATCTTCCTATTGTAGTACTGCAAATACAGATATGTGCACCAAGCAGACATTAAGGATTCCTGCTCACTCCCAGGTAGATTTGTGTGCCTTGGCTGACATTAGGATGGGTCGGATGCCATGTCAGAGGAAACACATGGAATGCTCCCTTGGGAGTATTTGCATCATCACTGCAGGTAATTGGAGATGTCTCGTTTGTTGCCTTCCGACATCTCTTTGTCATACGCATCTCTTCATGGTCTGAAAGGGACATGCAGTCCTACCTCACTGATGCTTTATCACAAAAATTTTTTTGCTTAACATATGTGTAAATTTCCCAAATTTAATGTTTTCCTTCCCCACCAAGCATGCCTCTGCAGGTGTCTGCACTTACAAGCCAAGTGCCTGACTCATGATCTTCAGTGACCACGTTTCACTTCATGTTCCTGACTGTTGGTCACTGAGGAGGCATTTGGAGATGTGCACCACCATTTCTCTGCCTGTTTTCTAGACAGTAGCCTTACAGCATCTGAGGGTCAACTGCAGTGTATTTCTGACCCAAAGTCTCAGATTTAGTGCCCTGTCAGCAGTATGGGAAATGTCCAAAGAAAATGCAGACACTTGATGAAAATGGTATAATTAGTCAATAAAGACACTCTGTCTATAAGTAAAAATTTATGTGAAATGCCAGATATGCTGTTCTTGAGAAAAGAATTCAGATTTAATTACTAGATTAGAAAAACTTTATACAATTAATTACTTCTTTCTGTCATTTACCCTTACTCAGAAGAGGATTTGGTCAAAGCCTGAGCTTGCTTACTTATTTCCAGCACGGAAGGGTATGAAGGGGTAGCTATGCAGTTACTGTAATGTTTCAGAGCTGATCTGCCTGTGTAGGAGAATATCAGTTTAACAGGACATTTACATGGAACTCCTTGCTCCAGCTGCTTTTAAAAGGAAAGGCAGATAAATATGTGCTTAATAATAAGGACATGGATGTGTAGGGGGTAAATGACCTGAGTGAGAGAGCTCATTGACCCTCCAGCATGTTACAAGAATGTCATATTTGTTGCAGGGTATTCTGTACTGACAGTGTGTGACAATCTGAGAAGATAAAGCCTCTCATGACACATACTTATTATTCACCTGCAATTATAAAACTCTGTGCTTTTTTTCATAATTGATAGTGAACACTGGAGCATAATCATGTTGAAAGTGTCTCTTCAGAATGTTGCTTTAAAGAAATGAGTAAGAAAATCTTCTCAAATGTTTTGATAGATGATTCATGGCACTGGAGCTGCTGATGAGGAGCCAATATAGCCAAGTCTATAAATATGCAGTTACAAGAACTCTGGAAACATGAATTCTGGTAGTATGACAGATTCAAAAAGCACTTTTTCTACTGGAGTAGGTTTCTAAAGTTGCTCTCTTCCTGTTCTACATTCAGATGCCGTTGTCTAATTAGGCTAATTGGCTGGCAAATTTGCCAGCTTTTAAATAAAATTAGTTTGGAGGTGAGAGAGCAAATACCATCAGAAACCTGATTTATTCTTTCTTTCCATAATAATTGTTTCTTTTTAACTGAGGAGAGCTAGATTTTATTATTTCTAGGGAATTTATGTTTAATTTACTGTATATGACACATTTCCAGAAGAAATTAATATTGGCAGCCGATTCCTAAACCTTAAAGCAAAGTAATCATAATGGAAAGACTGACCTCCACCTTACCTGGCAGTAATGGATAAAGCTCTAGCAAATAACTGTTACCTGATGTTATTTTAACAAAATCAGCTTCCCTTAAATCAGTACATGTGCATTTTCCTGTATTTCTTATTGCTTCTGAAGATCCAAAATACACTGAGGGTAATGAGAATGAATGAGAGCTTAGATGTGTTCTTTCCTTGAACTGCTGGTTGTATTAAATCCACAGGTCCTCTGCAGACCTACAAATCTATAACATCCGTTTCAGACGAATTCGGAAACAAGGGGCTGCGTCCTTTTATTCTTGGTGCAGAGATTAAAATTGATCACAGCAGACACAAGGGAGCAGATTTGAGTATCACAGCTCAATGTGGTTAACTGGGATAGTGCAGAGCTCCCATACTCCTTAGCTGTGCACGTACAGGTTACGAATGTTATTGATTGCAAGGGTCAGGGGAGGCTGCAGGGAGGTTATGTTGCATGATGCTATTTGGTAATTTTTAAGGGACAAGAGCTATGATCTCTCATAGCATCTGGGACAGGTACAGTTTAAACCTGACAAATGGAGATTTATGTTTGTGTGAGTTGGCAAAGCCCTTCAGGTAGAAATAATAAATGGAAATTTGATAGGATGGTGTTTTTTACTATAGGTCAAATACTGTGCTGTAAAAAAGGGAAAAGAAAGATTTAATTATTACCTTTTCATAGAATGGATTGATGATAGGTTTTCAGTTGCAGATCTGTACTGAATAATGTTTAGAAGTCTTTGCTTGAGGCATCATTTTAAAATATATGTAGAGATGATTTACCTGGAGTGATTAAAAATTGCAGTGTAAGCGGAACGACACAGGAGTAATTAATAAATAAATTTTATAGCATCTTTTTGTTCTTCACATGGACAAAACCAGTATATAAATATGCTAAGATTTTAGATGAGACAATATAATACGTTAACAAAGAACTGAGTAAAATTTTTGCTTCCTATATTGAAATATCACATAGAGTGCTAATTACTCATTAGCTTTTGGAAGACATTGTTGAATTTCATTGTTGAATCCTTGTAATGTTTTAAAAATAGGAATGACCAGAAAGTGCTGTATTTTGCAAATATTGCATAGCATATGAGATTTTCTTCCTGGAGAAGTAAGTTTTTACAAATGTTTTGTATTGATCCAGTTATACAGGGTGCCAAGCTGTGACTGACTCAGCCTACTGTTTCATGGTCACTATATTGAAACAGAGTGGGAGCTCTGGAAGTAGTGTGCAACAGAGGGTAGTTGTGGGTCTAGAACAAATGGCTGTAATTAGATATTTCTATGATTCTTTACTGCTCTCTCCCATCAAATTTAGGAAACAATATTATAAAAATCAGTTTTTAGAAGTGCAACCCAGATACCACCTATTGGCTATTAAATTCCTAATTTGCCAAAAATAAAGGTTGATTTTAGATAGTATAAGTTGATGTTGTCTCAGTATACCTCATTGCAATATCCTTGCTGCACAGTGCCCAAGATCTGACAAAGATGTTATTCCAGACTGTTAATTACTTGATTACTCCTCATATATTTCTACAGGATGAATTTGCTACCTTTGATGGGTTTTTTCCTCAGCTGTTGCAATAGTGTAGAGGCTTAGTATTTATTTTTCTTCATGATGCCAACGAAGAATTTGTGGTCTTTTTCTTTGTGAATGTTTATCATCAGTTTTGGTCTCTTTTTATCCATTCCCTATGGATTTATTGTATGAAGCCTCTATTGATCCAGCTTTTCAAGATTTTTTCCCCCATGTTTTGAAATGAACAATTAATATGAAGAGATCTTTTCTATACTAATGTTTGATTTTCCCTTTATAAATTTTCATTTGCTTAGATTATTTCAATATACCAGCATGACTGCTTATAAACCAGGGATATTACACAATTAAGTTACAATGAGTCTACTTGGGGAAAGATATTGTTTCCATTGCAAACAGGTATGGTAGTATTTTCTGCTTTATTTTCAGGAGTCTATTACTCCCACTCTCACCGCTCAGTTTATCTGGCTTTCACTTCCACATATTTGGATTTTCTGAACTGTATAAAAGTCACTTATGTGACATATGGTTTCTGAGATGATGGATTTTCTTGTGTCCTTCCAGCTACTTATAGACAGTCCGTGAGGAGATGATCTTCTTTGGGGCCATTCAGCAGTGTTTACTGAACACAAGCAAGCACTGGAACCAGTGTATTTTTGTCTAGAGTGGTGCAGGGTATCACACTGACAAATACTACCTGGCTGGTGTCTGGAGGAAACACAGCCCCTCCATCTTTCCATTGGCAGGTTCCTGTTAGGAGCAAAACTGCAGAAAGAAGAGAAAAAGGAACTGCCAACATTAGCATGTCAGACCTGAAACTTCAGCATTCCTGGTTCAAGAGTGTTCTTGAAAAATGGCAGCTGAGGTCTGTGGTGGGAAGTGACAGGGCTAAAATCCAGTTTAGCTCTACTGTAAGCAGACTGGAGCAAGCTCTGCTTCTGGGTGGAATGATACATTCTTGTGGTAGAGATGGATTGAACTCAGACTGCTAAATGCATTTTCGCTAGTGACCTTTTCAAATTTGTCGCCAGTATAGTAAATGTTGCCAAGATGACTTAAGAAAGGTTTGCAGCAATATTCCACTTTATTTTTTACAGCAGATGTTTCTTCAGTTACTCTGTATTACAATTTACAGAACTCTTATGTTCTGCAAATCAAGATTCATAGCAAAATGTTTCAGAGCTTTAAGTCCTGCAATAAACAACACCAGGCAGAACAGAACCAGAGGGAAGGCAAGCAGACGTCTGCATTCATCCTTCTCTGTGATAAGGTTTACTTCATAGTGATCTTCACATTTCAGCAAGTTCATTCACCGGGGCTACCAGCTGACTTCCTAGCATCCTCACCTTGGTTACTTCAAATATGGGGAACATTAAGTATCAGTTTCCAAGCAGAGAAAAAAGGCTAGAATTACCATCTGTTTCTTAATTTAGAAATCTGTATATGCTTGTGCAACCTAGTACCACTTCTTCTAGTATGTCCTTTAAAGAATTATGTTTTAAAAACACTTATTGATACTGTAAGCTTCAGTTCTGAGGTATGCATTTTAAAAGAGTGCTTTTAGAGGATAAAGGCTCAAAATGTTGAGTTCAAATCTTCGTGGTGTTTAGCTGAATAGCCAGATATTGAGACTTGAAAAATTATTACATAATTTCTCCAGATCTATTTTTTATCGTCTTGAAACACTGATTTTTTTCATTAAAATACAATGTTTTAGTCATATTTGAGTATTACTCCATTATAGCTCTAAGCACCTGTCCCCTATGTTGACCATAAGGAACTAAAAACAGCAATTAAGAGTAGCGGTAGGCTGCGGAGGGTGCACTAAAGCCTTGAGTAAAGCTGGATTGATTACAATAAAATCAGATTAGGGGCGGAGTCTGTATTGATGGGGACATTAGGTGTCAGCCTTATCTGATCATGGAGTCACTAAACGTGGTGAGGGCAGACCACAAGGCTGCAGTGTTTTGTATTCCATGTTGGGATACAAACTGTATTCCATGCAGTTCATATCCCAGCACTGATTGTGTTGTCGTAATCCTAATTCCATCACCCCCATGGATTGATTCTGAGCTCTACCTGTCATTCCCACCTGCACTTTCTGATGTCTAGCTCATGTGAATTATGACTACCTATAAACTGGGCTTGGACAATTGGTGCTCAAAGAGAAATTGGATTAAAAGAATTTATTTCTAAATAATCTGTCTCCTTCATTCCTATTAATTTGATATCATGTGCAAGAGTTCTAGATACTTATCTCTGTGTCTAATTTAGCAACAATGTAAGGTGTGAGACCTAGAGACTTCATTGCTTCCAGGTTCAGCGACTTATTCAGACGTTTTTAAAAGATATGGATATAGCTGTTCAATTTAGAATGCATTGCAGCAAATGTGATGTGAAGGGTGTTTTCCCATATACTGTACACACAATTCATTCTAACTTGAGGGTAAGAGAAGGCTAACCTTGGTGTAGTTCTTTTACTCTTTTCACTTTACTTGTAATTTTCTATGAATGAGGCCTTTAGCCATCATTACGGAATAACTCCTAAAAACCTTGCAAGCCTACCTCTTCCAAAGAAAATAAATCATTAATAGAAATACAGAAAAGGAGCAGTTATATTGCAAAATTAATCTACCAGGTTTACAGAGAAAAAAAATTTGAAGGAGCCACCTGCTGTGGAGATGAGGCAGTAATCTCAACAGCAGGAAATAAAGGGAGAGAGGGAGAAAATACAAAAGCATAGACATTAAAAAAGTAATTAAAACACTTATCTCCATCGACATACATATCAAACAAAAAAAAATTAGCCACCTAGAAAACATACTGTATTGAACATCACAACAGGAAGTAACAAAGCTGTCCCCACAAAAAAAAAAATCTCCAGCAAAATGAGAGAGATTCTTTACAAATACGAGCCTCAAAAGTATTTACTGAAGTGCTAATAACTAATGGACTGACCTTTAGAAAAGCGAAGTACCTGCAGAGTATTTGCAACTTTTCTGAAAGACTGCATGCCCAGAATCAAACCTTTAAAAATTTAGAGAAAGTTGCTCTCTAGGTAGAAATAGTTGTCTGTTCCATGCATGGTGAATGTCATAGCATGAATTGTAGTGGTGTGTTTAGTATAACCAGCTGTGGGGCACAGCTTAAGTACTGTATTTGGATGACTTATTTCAGTGTAGTTAATTTCTAAATTGTGCAGTATTGTTCCACGGACAGCAATTTTAGCAGTATGGATATGAGTGAATGCTTCTTAGAAACAAATAGGTAGAGCATATCCCACTGTATACAAGTAGTTTCTATCATGTCTAGGTAAAACTATAAATTTGACAGTGAAGAAAGTTTACAGTTTAAGAGTTACCATTCAGTAACATACTTAAAACTCACGGTCCAATTTATACATATAATGGAATGTGTGACATTAAATAAAACTGCTTTAAATACATAGATTTTGATCTCCAGATGCCCAGGCCACAAATGAGACTTGTTCAAGAAGATCAGAACTTTCAGAAATATTAAAGTCATGCTTATGTGCTTGGATTTTACAGTGTGCCATGTACCTTTGTAGTCACAGTCCAACCATATGGTACCTGTAGCTGCAAGTCTCTGGGCAAGTGTGAAATATCGTCAGACGTGCTTCATCTGAAATATTTTTGTATGGGCACACAAGGAGCAAGTTGAAACACTCAGTGTGTAAAAAGGCAGGGACATGGGACAGAATAGTGCTTTTCTGTTAATTCAAAAGGACCCTCTCACATGGTGGATTTAGAATTTACCTTCAGAGGGCAATTACCTTAGCTCTGTACCTACTTAAGTAAAAAAACTAAAGCAAAAAAAAGAAACAAACTTTGTTAACAAAAATAGTTTATCAGACAATGTCACTTGCTCTCTAAAATTCACATCAGTCTCTGGCCCTCAGCCTTCCATGGCTCCTTTCCCCAGGACACATGAAGAGGCACAGCCAATTCCTGGCCAGAGATGCAGAGCTGCTGGTGCAGAATCTCTGCTGCCTCCTTGCCAGACTGAGCCTGAGTTTCTTAGGCTGAGTAGAAGGCTGGGCCATAGCTTGTCTGGGCTCGGCCTCTCGGATACTATTTCAGAAGATTTGCATTGCCACCAAAGGAGATATGCAGAAAATCAATCCTGTGCTTCTTCTCTCCAGTTTTGTATGGGATTAATTTTGTATGGGATTTTTCTCCTCATTCTCGGTGTTATTTGACATTTAAAGGCGTTTCACCCATTCCTAGGATTTCCTGTAATGGAGGCTGTGAAGGACAGAAGAGTTTTCCTTGTAAAAGTGATTTTTAAAAATCTGGCTTAACTGTGAAACAGAAGCATGGATATGGTAAAATGCAGAAAGAAGTCCTTGCCCTCTAACTTTCTAGCTCAAGATGTATAATGCAAGAGAATATTTTAAAAAACTCCATAAATTGGTGAATGGAGTTTGATGTTTGGCTTCTTTGTTTTAAAAGTTAGAAAAAGGAATATGAATAGCCAGTCAATCACATTTTGTTCCTTTTTTATTGAATTAGGATACATTTATGAATGCAATGTCTTTCAAAACAAATTTGAAAGATTCAACATAAAAAATGTACCAAATAAATGTCTTCACTTTAAAAAAGTAGCTCTTGGTATTTTCAAACACAATCAAAATTCAGTATTATCACAATTAAAAATGAAGGCAAAAAAAATTTTCAGTGTTTGATGTGAGAAGAACCAGAAAAAAATATTGCTCTGGTTAGTTTTGTCCCTGTAGGCTCCTGTATATTTATTTACCCTTCACCTTCAGCTCCATTTTATTTTTTTGTCTGGAGATGTGTTTTCAGTCAGCTGCCAGTGAAAACTACATTTGACCCTTATCAAGGACAAGGGCTTATTTTGTACGTCAGTTATTAAGTCTGGTTGAGAAGTTTGTTTGAAACTGCAGATTTGCCCAACCATGTCAGATTTCAGTAATCCAAACAGTAAGTCCAGACTCACAAGCATAGCTGTTTCTGGGGAGAGGGGATTTGATCAAAACAGGAGATAGATATGCAGCGCCTGTACTTGCTTTAGTTTCCTTTCCAGATCAGGTTCATCGTTACAGTAGTAGCAGACTTAGCTGATAGATGTGTTGATGTGCCTGTATTTATTTGGTGCAGCAGCCAAGTGGATTTGGTGCCCTGCTCTGAAGCCAATCCCTTACACTGTCTATGCATCACTCAGGTACATTGCCTTGTACATCTGACAAATTTACTCTAATCATTTAGCAATTCATGTCTCAATTGGACTAGAGGATTGGATCTAAATTTTCTTTAAAAAGAAACAATGGACTTGACACTGTGCATGAAGAAACTTGACGTGCATCAGTGTTGTGAGAACAGAGAGTACAAGATTTTGATAGGAGGCAGATGATGTTTTTTCTAATACACATGTGCACATATATATTTGTATATATATAAAGGATATAAAAAGGGGAAGTTGAAATCAGCGTTTTCCAAAGCCAATGTTATAGTGGTTGATGACTTTGGAAAGTATATGGTGTGTCATGCATGGGAGAGTCTTTGGTGCTGAGCTATTGCACCCTGGAGAAGGAGTTGTGGGGTTCAAATGAAGGAAGGAAGCAAAGAAAGTAGTGGTGCCTTCTGAGAGACAGCTGGAGCATCTGGAGATGGGAGGCAGAGCACAGCAGACCAGAGGGTCAGGAATCAAGATGAATTGCTTTCTGTGCTGCGCCTGACCCAGATCGGGACTGTCTAGGTTAGATTTTGTGAAGCTGAACTAGATCTGTCATGCAAGCTGTTACTTTCACAATGTTTCTACTTTCTCTATTCTTAGTAAATGCAGTTTTCCACAGCCCATGAGGCTTCACTGCGTGGTTTGGATATCAGTTGCTTCAGAAGCTTTTCCCTGGCATCAGCAAGCAAAGGAGCTGAAGCTTCAAGCCCAGGGCTGTGGCTGCAGAGGATGAGGGGCTCAGCACAGCTCTCTGCTTGTACAAGGTGTGCAGAGGCCTCCAAGCACCACCAGGGCAGCTGCTTTTCTAAGCTACCTCCTCTTGCTGGCCCTTCAAAAGAGTTGCACTTCAGTGCAGGAGAAGGACACAATTGTTGTCACTAGATTTTGATACAGGTTATTTTAAGCCAGCAGATGTGGAATAATGATAGATTGTTTCAGAACATGAAATACCAAATAATAAATAAAAAAATCTTTTTAGATGGCTTGCAAGTGGATTCGGAGAACAGAGAACTGACTTACTTGTCTTCAGCCTAAAAGCTAGGGAAAAGACATTATATTTTTATAAGCAGTTTTTCTTGGGTGGCTCTTGGCTATTTTGTACTCGTGTGTGAATTCCCTTTTTCTAAAAAATCTCTCTGATTTATCTTCAAAGAGTATTTTTCTTGGTTCATTATTTTGACCTAAATTGTGTCTTTCGTAGGTGACTGGGGTTTTTTAACTTTTATTTCTTCTCTAAAACCATTTGCTCAAAACTGCATTTATCCTCTACAGCTATATTTTCGTTAAATATTCTCTCTCCCAAGAGGCTGTTGGCTATTTATCAATATTTGATCTCTCTGTAAAGCATACTTCTGTGGGGTGGATGTTTATTGTGAAATGGTGTCTTAAAGTGAATCTTCTCTGTTCTTGATCTCTTTCTCTGTCTGCCTCGGTCTGCCTCTTTCTTAGCTTGCCTAGTGGCTTTAAGAAGTACTAAATCTCTATTTTAACAAAAGTAGATGCAGTCATTACAATAGGAAATACTAAATAGCAAAAGGAGATGCATCAGAATCCAGTACAATACAACCTCCAGCAGGTGCTCAGCAAAGTGCTTCAATCTGTGCTAAGTGTTTATAAGAATAAAAGAAGAAATCCCCTGCATTCCCTTCAAATGTAAATATCACAAAACCTGTTTTTCAGGGAGTTTTCAGCAAAATGAAAATAGTAAAATAAATAGCAGATAATGCCACATATATTGACTACCTCTTTGGCAATTGTTTGGTCATATCAGCCAGGCTAAACATTATTGAATCCAATGCACTCTTAATCCAGCTCCTTTGATTTCAGTGATACCAAACTAGTGATGAACCCAGACAAAGAACATTGCTACACTTCCTTTATTATACTCTTTATGCAGCCTATGGGAGCTAAATTACTGATGCTGTTAGAGACCAAATGGTTTTCATCAGGACATGATAAAAGCAGCAAAAAATAAGTGGGGAAAAAATATTTTGAGGGTTTCTCTTTGGGTTTGAATGGAGATACATATTAGATGGAAAGGAAATTATCTTTAATGCAGGCTGCGCATCTCACTAATGACAAGAGTGTTTCTCCCAAGAGTAAACTGAGGCCTCTGAGTTGGTTTATGGATATCTCAATAGAAACGGTTGCATTACTCTGTCCTCTGCCTGCAGGCAGTCAGTGAGAGCTTTTTCTGAGGTACTCTTCATGTCACAGATGATTTTGCAATATATACAAAGAAGAAAATCTATGCCCTTTTAAAAATAGTTTCTTTAATGCATTTTACATATTGTACTTTCAATAGTACTAAGCATTTCTGGCAGCCTCTTCAGATATCCATTATTCATTATTCATTAGCTGAAATTTCAATCTACCCAGAAAGTACAGCATTCAAAGGTCTTGAAGTTCAGGATGTACTAGTATTTTTTTAACCTTATTTTTCTCAGTATCCAACTATAGATCAGTGTTGGTTTCAAAATCAGGTGTTCAGCAACTGAGTCATGATTTTGCTTTATAAATAGAGATCAAATTTCAGGGTTTTGAAATTTGATTTTTGGCTTGTAAGCATTTTGAATTCACTGAGAGTATATTTTGTTTTGCTTCACTGAAACTATTAAGGATGAAAATATTTTTTTTTCTAGTATTATAGTAACTTCATTCAGAGTTCTACAGGTTTAAAAAACTTTCTTCATATAGGTAACTCATGAGAAAGTACTAAGTTTTCTCATTACACAGAGATGTAATATGTCATATGCTGTAATGAGACAGGTTTTTGCTGCTTAATTAAGATAAGAAGACCCCCAAACCTTCCCTATTTAGAAGAGTGTTCCTCAGTGTACAATCCTTCATTCTTGTAAATGCTAACCTTATGTTATTAGGGTTTTCATGTCCAGTATGTCTGAAAGAGGACAAATATTAGTCTGCTGCCACCCATGCCTGAGAATACAGATTGCTTTGTATGCTCCAGTTCTTCTTGTTTGCTCTGAGGATTCCTCAGTTCTAGTATGTTTTTTTAGAAAAATTGTTGACATTTACTCCATTTAAGTATGTAATTATTAATTAGCACACTTTTGATAATATTTGGGGTTTTAGATGTAAATATGAAAGTTGAGACTGTTGAAAATACCCTGATTGCGTTTGCATGAATAAAATGGCTTAACTGGTGTGTCAGCTGGGTTGGCTTTTTGTGCAGTCCAACCATTCACATAAGAATGAGAAAATGTTCTTTGGAACTGGAAGATGCTTTTTGCTGCTTTAGTTAAACTGAAAGGTATTTGTTGCTATTAATGGTTGTGAAGTAAATCCTTTTCTGTATCCTATGGATTCTGTCTAAATGTGTGCTTTTAATAACTGGGAATAAATGTCAGCCAATCAGGACTTCGAGGTTTTGAGGAAATAATCAGGAATGGCAAAAAAACGATGGCGTGCAAGTACTCAGAGATCAGATTTGCCATTTGTCCTCCTCCCCTCATCAGTTAAGCTGTTCATTACTGCCTCATTTGTATGATCTGCTTTTGCACCCTGTTCTCTCTAATCCCTTCCCCTGCATTTGTTTTGTTATGAGTTACACGAGTACACACATTGTTGAGGAGCCTGACTTTCAAGTGCCTGTACTGTTAAACAATCACCAGTTATGTGAGCTGCAGACTACAAATGTGATCATTTGAGATACTCAATTGGAAACACCTAAGGGTTTGTAAAAGTGTTTCTATTGACAAGAGAATGCTTGAGAATATGGGTGTAATTCAAAATATAAGTTGGTCATTAAAGTTCCCTGTGTAATTCTGATGTGCCATAAAACATCTCTTCCAGGTTTGCCAGAACCAAACAGAGACAGTATATTCCAAGGACTGAGAACGGATCAAGGATTCTACACATCTAAAGACTTCTTACCTTTGGTAGCAATGGCGAGTAAACCAGGTGAGTGGTACTGTGTTCTTGTTGTAATCACATTCAGTAAGTCATTAGCAGTTATTAATCTGTCCAACTGTCTGGCTGCACAGCAGCACATCCACTTACAAAGTACCTTCTACTGAATATGTCTGGGACAGGATTTTTTCTTGATGAGATTATAAACTAAATCCCAGAGATTATAAACTAAATAATTTGTTCCAAGAAGTTATATTTGTTATTTTGAATTTTAGGCAAAAGATAACATAAGCTTCTCCTTTGTATGAAGTATATTGATAAATATAGCATATACAAGATGGTTTGAAAAAAATCAGATATTAAAAAAGGTGTTTCTTGCTTTTATAAGCAGCTGATTTGTAGATTGTTGATAAATTCTTTTACTTACAAGTCACATGCTGCAGGTTTTACAGACACGTTTAGATCAGCACCAGCTCATTACCCAGTGAACTTACAGTCCAAGACTCAGGACAACAGGAGTATGACAGGAGTAAATAAGAAAGTGTTCAATTTTCTAGGTGCCAAATACAGTCTTGTTTTATAGTTTTACATCTTTCTTTGAGCACAGAGATGGCTGCATTTACTCCCCAAGAAGTACAGATGCTTTCAGTGCCCCTGAATATGAACTCATAAGCACCAAATATGATTTCTGTGCCACATTTCTTCATGATCTAGATTCCCCAGACAAAAAAGAAATTAATGTACAGTTTTTCTTTTTACTTAGGGCTACTCAGAATGCATTATTTTAAATATGACCTAATATAACTTGTTTTATCTACAAACTGATTTTCATTTGAGCAGTCAGAAATTTCTTTCAGCATCGTATAGGATTACTTACTTTTTTAGTAGACTTTTCTTAAGCATTTTTGAGGATTATATATTCTGTGGCAGATTATACTGTTTATAAAAATAAACTTTATTACCCCATTTTATGCAAAATATTTCAGAAGTGAAATTCTGCATCCCATCTGTCCCATCTCTTTGTGTTTTCATCAAATGTTTGTTTCTGTCTGGTTTTAATCTCAAAGTAATCTTAAATGATTTGGGAGAATAGGGTGAGATTTTGCGTTTTGTTTTTGAAGACAGAGGTGTTTAAAAATAAAACAGATTGAGAATATGCAGTGCAACACATTGGTAGATTAACAAAGGAAAAGTAAGTTCTGCAAAACAATCCTCTCTTGAAACAATTTGACTAAAAATACTTAGTAGAATTCTGAGAAGATATGTAACACTTGTGTACTGTAAGTCACCTGCCTGCATGAAAATCTTTATACTGTGATCCACATCTTTCAAAATATTGCCAAGTAGCCCTCTTGATTTGCTAGCACATGTGATCATATGTTTTTTTTATATTGCGTACAATGGGAAAAAGGATGAACTTGGAAGAACTAACCTTTTCTGATTGACAGTAATAGATGGCTCTTTGGTGTTGTCTGTTAATTAGCACGGTCTCTTTTACTTAATTTTCCTAGTGTCTGTCTGTAGCTATAGCCACCTTTGCTCTCTAAGGCATGGAATTTTAAAATGAAATATACACGTACTAAATCCTACTCTATCCTCCTTTTTTCACTATGACAGTTATCTAAATAATAGACATAATAGACTTATTCATGGTAAAATACATATTCTGCCTGCTTATTAATTCTGAATGCCACTTATTAATGTACTTTATTCCAAAAGGAGTTCCCTTTGCAAATACACAGATGTGAATTTACCTTAGGAGTTGTTCCCAAGAGTAAAGTGGCCTGCTCTGACTGATACCCTCTAGACTGGTACTATAAGGGCACTCTGAGCTTCTAGTCCCCTGTTTCAATTGTGCTTTTTCCACTGTTCAAATTGTATGAAGCATTAGGTCTACTAAAAATAAATGAGAAAACTTTAGAGAGAATTTTAGACCAAGTATCCTATTAAATAAATAGTAAATGTGACACCATATACATAGGGGGGGGAAGTTAGAGCATTTTTCTTACATTAAGCATGTTTCAAATGGAGAGAGCGTAGGTGCATTATGTTGCTGTTTCTCAGTCTGCTTATATGTCTAAATTAAAAGCATTGTTTACTTCAGTAATACTTGTATTCCACAACTACATGTGAAAATCTGCTATAGGAGGACTCTTGAGTTAAAATACAATAGTAAATGGTCAGCTTGGTGCCCCCTGACTGTTACTGTCCTGGGCTCACTGAGAATATAGCTTTGTATTATTTATGTCATTATTTTTCAAGTTACGACCATTTTTCTAATCAACAGTTATTTGTACTTAAACACGTGATGAAGAGCAGTCTCATCCAGGGAACAGACACAGTTTAGTTTTACTTAACTATTTCTTGTTTAATTTAATCATCAAATAGAAGCTGTAGATGATAAACACTATGTTTATACACTCCATGTTACATAGACTCCATGTAACTTCTTACAAACGATCTGCAGAAAGCTACTGTAGGTTAAACATTTTCTTCCAGTGGAAGAGCTAGGAATAATCGTAACAGTATATTCTTTCTCCTCGTGTTCAGCTGATGAATAGCCACAGAGAATCATGTCACAGCCAGAACAGTGCCAGAGCTTTATACAAATTTGACTGAGGGGACTGATGTTGGTGCACTATTACACAAAACTATCAACAACTGGTCATCTTTTGTTTTGGTATTTTTGTTTTGGTTTTGTTTTGTTTTGTTTTTAACTGGGAAGATAATGAATCTGATGAGAGAGAAACTTACTTCTTGAATAAAAAGATCTCACAATTCTAGTTTCAACCTGACAGGACCCACAATCTTACAAACATGTTGTCATTTGAATTTTTTCTCAATAGAAAGATGCAGCTGCTTAGAGTACTGACTATGAAATTATGTATATGAGCATATCTTAAAAGGGGGAATAAAACTGTCTTTCAGTGGAGCAGAATAATTTGATAGTGACACTCCATGCTTGAAAACGGTAAGATGCAATTTTACACTGCTTTGAGTACAAGTACCTTTTGAGCTGTCATGCAGAAACGGTTTCTCTACTTGAAAATGGGGTTTTCCTTTTATCTTTCAGGGATGTGTGCCTGTCACTCTCCGTTGCCATCAATCCAAGGCACGGTGATTGTACTCGGGGCAGGAGACACTGCTTTTGACTGTGCAACATCTGCTCTGCGCTGCGGAGCTCGGCGCGTCTTTGTGGTCTTCAGGAAGGGATTCACTCATATCAGGGCTGTCCCAGAAGAGGTAAAATTGAACAGCAGCATTTCTGAGAAGGCATCTTGCTTATTTCTGTGTGGCCTGAAAGTGTGCTATAGGTACTAAGCAGACATCTGCCAAGGGTTTTGTTTGTAAAAATGCTCTTAATATGTAGGAATGTTTATTAAAGATCTGAGGCTCACTTCGTATACTCTCTATTTAAATAATTTTCCACTGTTGTATCTGTTTCCTGACATGGCAAAGGTGTATTTGCAAGCAGTGGATAGAATTTCCTGTAAATTAAAAAATGAGCTAAAATTTTTAACCTTGAGATCAAACAGCCATTAGAGTATTGTAGGTAGCTCTTCAGATCATGGTTAGATCCTAGAACGATACCTTCTGGCTGTTGTTTGAGCAATCTCAGTGGTTCTGACATTGCCTTTTGAGCTTGTAAAAAGGCTTTCTTTATTTCCTTTCCTTTCTTTCTGGTAAGAAAATTACTTACAGTGATTTTGGCTTTGAATCACTGCCAGTGACAGTGAAGTAATGTTATTCATCACATATTTCTGCATTCAATTTGATTTTTAGTTCGGCTTTGCACTTCAGCATTAATCAGGTCACCTGCACATTTTGAAACTGATTTCCGCTTCCTCATTTTATATCTACTACAGGAGGTTTTTTTTCAGATTGTATTGTGGGGATCTTTTTCCGTTTTAATTTATTTGGTACATTACACTTTTATATACTTGAAAATAGCAGGCCACCTAATGCATCTTTATCGTGAGATTTATGGTAGTTTAGCTGTCTGTTTCATGATGGTGGGCACCTTAGATCTTCCAGAAGGGATTGGAGCTGCAAAGAAAGTAGTAGAGGGTTTATTGGTGCATAATTTACTTCTGTTGCACTTCAGTCAAGAGTTCCAGACACAGTGGGATTACTGAAGCCATTGCATAGACTCATGTGCTATTCAGATTTTTACTATAATCTGAATCAAAATCTTTCGTAGAAGTCTGAGTAAATTTCTAAAAGTTGTCAATGCTTGTACTCATCCAATCATGCAGTGGGCCTTGAAAACAGTAAAATAAAAGTAGCTTCATTTAGTTATGACCATGTTAGGATCATGTCAGATGGGATATTACATATTCAAAAAAGTTGTGTAAATAGAAACAATCAAATTCTGAAGACAAGTGACTTAAGCAGTTTTTTACCATGGCAGAGATTCAGAAGATCTTAAGTCTGGATTGTCACTCAGAAAACTGTTGCTTGTACAAGGTAGTCAGCATTTAATAAAATCATAAAATCATAGTAAACACAAATCAGGGCATGGACTAAGTTAATAGTAGGCCACTTCTTAAAAGACATAGATAGTCACATAGGAGAAATCTTTTGCCCTCAAAGGAGTTAAACATATTCAAAGTAATGGAGCAGTAAGAAAATATATTGGGGAAGTATTTGCCTTGAGAATTTACCTACTGCCACTGCTTGATTTGATAGCATGAGAGGCTCTCAAGCTGACAGTGAGATGACTGTCTGCATACTGGACACAGCTGATTCCTACTGTAGAAGAATCCATGGTAACATCTTGAATAAAAAAATGTTTTCTAGTTGGTTTGTTTGGGTTTTTTTTCCATGAAAATGCATCATAGTTAAAGTTACATATTTTATTGCTTCTACTCTACAGATGGAACTTGCAAAAGAAGAGAAGTGTGAATTTCTGCCTTTCCTCTCTCCTCGGAAAGTTGTTCTTAAAGGTGGACAGATAGTTGCCATGGAATTTGTTCGAACTGAGCAGGACAGCGATGGAAACTGGCAGGAAGATGGGGATCAGGTTGTCCGTCTGAAAGCCGATGTGGTCATCAGTGCCTTTGGCTCCATTTTAAGTGATAGTAAAGGTAACCCTGACCAGTGCAAATACAGATTGTTGCTTTAGCTGCAGCCATGTCCTGTCCTTTGACAGTTTTGTGAAATGGGTCTTCTGGAGGTTACTCAGCTTGTGACTGCTGGTCCTTCTACAGGACACCTTCAGGCACGCATTTTAGGAAAAAATGTGAGGATCTGGTAATGGACCAGTTCTCTGCATATTGCTGTATGGAGCTGGAACTCAGCATAGCAGTGCAGTTCCTCAGCATATATTTTTCTTCTCAATGCAAGTGGGATCTCAAAGAAACCCTTAGGAATTTCTTCTGGTCTCATTAATTAACTCTAGAGAAACTCATTATATTACATCTTTAAGCTGAACTGATCTGATCTCTGAAATCTCTTTTTTTTTTTTTTTTTTTTTAACCTAGCAAATTAAACAGGCATTGAAACATTCATTATTCTGGTTCATCTGGTCTGGGTATTACTTATTTCTTGTGCATATACAAGAGAAGCTCTCTTATACACTATTTCTTAGTTGCACTTTACAAGGTTTAGTCTTAAAAATTAGCAATTAGTTCAGTATTAAAGATACAGAAATTGGCACATTGCTGACATTTCAGAGATTGGATGAATTGTCTACATTTAGCAGAGAGATGAACATGAATACAGCTAAGAACATGGGAACTAAGCAGTGTTTAGACTGTTTTCTTCTGACACTAGGTTAGACTTTAAGAGTTCAGGCACATACAGGAATGTGCCTCAAAAGTTAAAACACTGACTCAGCATAAGACGCATTGTTAAAATGAATAGGTCTTCAGTCATCTAAGTTAGCAGGTTCTGAAAGCCTTAGTGAACAATGTGCCTGCCTCTCCAGGACATGGTCATGCCAGCCAATTAACCCATGACATGTTGTCAGGGTCCTTTGGGTATAAATGCTCTCACAGAGGACTTGGAAAGTGCCTCAGGTTGCCCAAGACCAGAAAACTTGGTATTCAAAATTTCTTAGCATAATGTGCTTTTGTGAATCTTTGCAATCAAGGAAATAGTAAATCTGAAGTGATCTAAGCAGGCTCTAAGCCTGAAGGATGCACTCAGTACTCCCTGCTCAACATCCAGCTGTATAGAATGGTAATCATCATGCAACATGAGAAGAGTCTAAACCCTCTCCTACAGTAAAAAGAAGGATTAGCCTGGTATTCTGGGGAGCATGTGCAGTGAATACCAGGAGCAGCACCTGTCTTGTGTGTGCTGCTGTTGCTTTGGGATAGTTTCTTGCATCCTAGGCTGTTTCTGGACAGTGACTGCACCCAGCTATGAACTGAGCTCAGTCCTCAGGGCTGCCTCCTGCCCTGCAGGGCACAGGAGGGGACAGACTCCCATTGCTCTTGGAGCTGTATTGCTGTGAAAGACTCTGGTATTTGTGTGGGTCATATTTCAGGGCTCAGTCTAACCTCAGGGAAGCAAGGAGAAGAAGATTCAGGATTTTTTTAAGAGATTCATTAACTACTCTGATGATGGCTTTGATTGACTGATGTTTTTTGCAAATTTTGTTTGTGCTGTTTTGAAAACCCTGTGTTTAGGTTTTTTGTAAGGTTTTCTAGAATCTCATGTGGTAAATCAATATTAACCTATTCAATCAATATATTTTGTTGTGATTCATAGACCGCATGATACAGGAGTGATTCTGTTTTCTCCCACATTAGAAATTACCTCAGTTAAAAGATTGAACTTACTGTGTTGCTTAGCCATAATACTGTGCCAGTCTTGTATTTCCTGGAGTGCATTCACAGTCTAAATTAATTGTTGAGAAGTTTTTAAATAGGAACATAAAATGGAAGGGGAACAAAGTCATGCGGTGACTGATCATGAGAGAAGAGAGTCATTTACTTTGGGGGTGAGCAAAATTCCTCAGTTTCATGCTGTATTTTGGGTGAAACTGCTGTTAGAAGAGCAATCAAATAAAAAGGAAAAATGCAAGTCATTTGTTTTGGATGTTGTGAAATTGAAAAGCAGCTAAGACTTGAATGCATAAAGTGCTTATTTTGAGCATACCATTTCAGTTGCTTTTAAGTATTTTTTTTTAAGCTGTCTTAATGGAAGTCAAATTTGCTTTTCACCATTGAGCTGGATTACAACCAAAACTCCAGACTACCTCAGCGTACATAACAGAAAGAAATGAAAAAAAAAAACAACACCAAAACATCATAGTGTTTTGTTGTGGTTCTTTTTTTTGTGTGGTTGATCGGTTTTTCTAAATGAAACACACTTCTGTATTCAAGAGATGAAAATATTCAGGTATTCCCCATCAAAAGAGGGAGATGAAAATACGGTAGGTACTCAAAACTGGACAATACCATGAGCAAACTGATTTGACTTGGAACTTGATCTATCTTTGAAGGGAATGGAATAGGCAACCTCCA
This sequence comes from Petroica traversi, assembly GCA_025920805.1. Classification (NCBI taxonomy): domain Eukaryota; kingdom Metazoa; phylum Chordata; class Aves; order Passeriformes; family Petroicidae; genus Petroica; species Petroica traversi. The sequence continues at coordinate 17,947,182 of JAHLSL010000008.1, read as the reverse complement.
GAGGGCCCTTCTTGTCTCAATTATTCTGTGACTGGGTGACTCAGGTGCAGGTTGAATAAACATGTTAATTGCTGCTCATACAAAGAGCTCTATCAATTGACCTAATTCATAAGGCACCTCAGGGAACTGCAAATGCAGTACAGATAGCAAGTTATATCCTATAAATGTTGGTTCTACTGATAAAAGAATAAAGAAAATATTGTCAAAACCAGAGTGATTAAAATTAGACTCAGCCCCTTTTCAGCTAAGTGTTCAGGGCAGACTTGATGCTCATGTTGGAAAGTTTTGTAAGGAGCCATAAGTGTGTGGGTGACTGAGCAGAAATAGCTCATAGGTTAGAAAGTTTTTTCTAGCCTATTACCCTCAAAAAGATGTTTCCTATTCTTCCATGGTAACTATTAAATTTGCAACTGAGATTCCATCCATTCACAATAGGTGTTTAGTATTTTTTGTTTTGTTAAAACAAAATGCTAATTGTGTTCTTAAACAACAGTTCAAGTGGGCATTCATCCTCCCATTTGGAATCATATAAATGCAATCCTTATTTAAAAAGATTGATTCCTAGTTTCATTTTATGCTCCTGAAGTTGCTTGTAGATGAAACAGGGGAGTTGTCTTCTAGACTGTTGTAAGAAAGTTGCCATTTTACTAAGACCAGTAAAAAATTGGTCCAAAAATTTGTCTAAATCAAACTACTGCAGATGAAGTAAGAAAAATGTTTTGCTTCTTCTTGAAGAAAAATTTTTTTGCAAGTACAAGCTGCATTATTTTAACTACAAAGCTTACCAGAGGCTTTAAGCCATCATAACTGACCCACAAAAATAAAGAGCTGTGAGAGGCACTTTGTACTTTTCCTTTGGTTCTTGCTTTTATGCTTAGTTTATTATTTTTGAGGCTACAATGAATTACTGAAATACCCTCTGTCACCATTCCTAATTGCAGCTACTCAACATATACAATTGCAATTCTGTGTACTCCCTCACTCTGTGTTCAGCCTTTACATCCTACTTAACACCAGTCCTGGTGGTTTTAAAGTCTGAGCTTTGAATACCCTTTTCTAATCTATTTCTTTCTGGTAAGCAAAGGGAACTTTTGGACTCAAAATTTTGAGACAAATGCCCTTGTTCTGATTTATTTTCATAAATTTCAAAGGAGAACCATGGAGGAAGTATAGAAAATAGTGCTCAAAATGCACTACAAACTTCAACGGACAAGGGACTAAGCCAGGATAGGGGACTGACAACCTAAGTTTAGTTTGACACTCTGTTTAGCAGGTAAAGAGGAAGAATTCCCAAGTAACCAGAACACTGAGTCTTAGCACAATAATATCTGTTTTATTTTCCTGGAGAGGCAAAAAAGAGAAATGCAAGAATATCCAAGCAAATCCCAAGTACCGCTTTTGTAAAAAAAAACCAAAAAAACAAAAAACCAAAAATAGTAAGTTATTTGTGAAACAAAATATGTTTCATGAAAATGTTGGTAGTAGCTAGCTATTGCACAGTGAGTGAAGGGCAAAACTTTATTTCATAATTCCAGGAATCAGTCACAACTTTCAGATATTTTGCTTTTACTTTTAGTACAACTATCATCTTTCTCAGAAACTACTGCAGCAAACCCCAGGCTTACTGCTCCCGTAGAACAGTTCAACATAGAGTAAAGGTAACTTTTCTCAAATTGTTTACAATTTTATTCTTTAACCCACTCATACTTAATTTTTATTTCTACAGTTTGAGAAGCATTTCTAGGGAACAAAGGAAAAAAGTTTGCAGAGCTCTGACCTCATAAGTGGAAAATATTTTAGTTTTCCTTTGAACAAGTATAGAACTCCAAATGGCACAGAAACCAGGAGTCCCAGAACTTAGAAGAATGCTGAGTTTCTTCATAGAGCCTGCTTAGACAACTGGGTAGCTTTGACCTCTGAGTACTGGAGCTTGACTGTGCAATGAAAGAGCAAAGGGGAGGAAGAGAGGCTGTGATAGCTCAGCTGGGAATGCCCTGGCATCTCCCTGCTAGCACAGCATCTGCCTTGCACCAACAGTCACTGGATTTGTAAAAAAAAGTGTAATATAAAACTGGAACTTATATACATTCGAAAGATTCCTATTGAAATAGGGAGTTTTCCTGCTGAGTCATTTGGAATAGGATTTTTCTCCACAAATAGGTTTACTGAACAGGTTTGGGTGCAGCAGTTCCACACTCTGAAATGATTACCCATTCCCAATATCCCAAAGCGACTTCATGATGATTTCTAAAGCCCTGTTTACTTAGGGCAGAAAATCTGCTCCTTGACTTGGAAGACATCAGACACTTTTGCTTGCTGGTGACAGACAGAAAACAAAGTCAGTAGCAGCTTGCAAAAGCACCCTCTCCCAGTGTAACTGGACCCAGCTTTATCCAGTCAAACCACTTTTTAATCCTGTTCAGGACATCATTGGGGTAGAGAATGTTGGAAGCATGATTGTGCCTTTTTTATTTGCTGGGCCTTTAGACTGGGCAGTGTCAGCAGTTAATCTGTTAGTGCGTGTGACAGCTGCAGTTATACATTTTACATTAAGAAAGTTACAGTGTATCTATATTTTTCAGAAGTAATGCTACTATTCACTTTAAAGGAATTCTGTAAGATGGATATCAAAAATAACATCAATGAGCTACTAAAGCTAAAATTATAGGAACTTACGAAATTGGTTAAACATAAAAACCATTAAACTGTTTATTGAAGCTTCACAGATATACTGCAGCTAATGAGCATTTCTGCTATTTAAATAAGCCCAAATTGAACACACATTACATAGATGCATAATTAGTCATGGCAGTCACACAGAGACTCACTTTTAAAGCTTTATTTGAGGAATCTTTTCCATTTGATTTGTTTTGTTAATTAAGTATTTTTTCTGTATTCACTTATATTTTAATATTGTTTTTGCAAATGCTATAATTTGCTGCTGTGTTTCCATTTGTGTTTGTTTGCTCTGTGAATATAGTGAATTTGGAAAATATATTCAGCACTGTCCTTTTGTTTGGTGTTACTTGTGTTAGCATCACTTGATAGCAGCAGAATAATTAAATTGTATGTTGTCTTTCATCCAGAAGGATCTTTTCAAATGATATATAATATCTCACTGGGCTTGGGAGGAGACAGCAGCACAAACACAGGATTGTAGTTTGAATTTTCAAGAGAAAAGCTTTGTTAGTTTTAAACTTTGAAGACTGAGACTGAGTGGGTGAAGGTTTTTATAGATTATCTTTACCTCCTTCCCAAATCATGCACCAAACATTAAACATCAGATTTGCGTGTTGTTCAGTGTCAACACCAATTCAGAGAACCAATAGTCCAAGGTCACATTTGGCTCTTGGGCTCTCTCCCACCCTCGCAGGGGCAGAGAAGGGACGTCCCTTTGCGAAGACAGAAGTTCTCTCCTTTGTGCAGGTGGTTTAGCAGGTGGTCCCTTCAGCCTCCCAGATGCATCAGATCCAAATTGTGAGGATGTTAAGAATTCTTATATAAAATGCTTTTGAACTATGCTCTTTTTTTTATATAACCGAAATCTTGGAGATTGTTAGAAAGAAAGAAAAAAATAGCAGTTGGATACCATGTCAACCTTGCCACCAGGGAAATATTCTTTCTTGATTTTAAAAATACTGATCAGGCAGACAGATCCCCAGGCCTGGAGAGATGTTTCAGGTGAAGATATGCTGGGCATTCTTCACACTCAAAAAGCTTTGGGTATAATTATGTCCAGACAGCTATTTTAGAACAAAGCAATTCAAAGAGATTTGTGCAATGTAATAGATACAGGATAACCGAGGTAATACCCTATTTTTCCACAAGATTAAATAAGTAGTCAGAACTTCCAGTTTTACATAATTTCTTTTGAAAAACTACATTTTCAACAGCATGCTGTCCTCAGACACCTTCACTGTTGTTCTGTCCTGTCTCAGACAGAAGTCGTCTATTAAACCCCCACTACCAAATCCTTCAGTAGCAAGTTTGCCTCTGATTTTTTCCAAACATGTCTTTACAAGCCTGTACACATTTAACTTGTGAGAGCTGTCTAGACCACATGCTGAGATGGTACCACTGCATGCAATAAGTTATCCTATATATGACAAATATAAGATGATCAAAAGCTTTCTTGAAGTACAGACAGTCTGAGGCACAAACAAAGTTAATGTATTGATTTCTGAAGGATTTTAAATAAAACTGCTATCATCCAATTCTTTCCTTTAAAAAAACCCACATGAACAGAAAAAGCCCAAACCCAAACAAACCAAACCCATCATTTTCCAGATGAAAAATGTCTCAGTCTGAAGGTTATGTTCCATGTGATCTTTCAGTAATTTAGATATTTTTACAGGAAATAATTCCTTAAGTTTTTGAGTTTGTTGCTACCCAAATATAATTTTCGTCAACTTTAACCACATGTATATGCCAGGTGGGAGAGATTGTGCAAGCAAGAGGTCTTGCAGATAGATTAAATACTTCTGGTAAAAAATCTGCTACAGTCTTTCAGCTTAGAACTGCCTTCTCTTACTCAGGCTTCTGAACAAGTTGCGAAAAATTCCTTTGAATTTGAGTCTTCATGTATTTGTAAATGCCAAGGGTGAGGAGAGCGTCGGTGAGACAAATAGGTGACAATGTTTGTGCTTTGCTTCCTGTTTGGATATTTTGCCCCTGATTATACATACCCTCCATTGTGAAATACATTTCTAATATGTAATTTGGAGGTGAAACACAGAGCCTTGGATGAAAATCCCATCACAGTGATGTGTGGGAGAGCTGTGTTTGAAGCTTGCTCTGTGCTCAGGCATGCACCAGGACAACACCGTGACTTTGGCCTTTGTATTGGAGAAATCTTCATCTTGAGCTGGCAGCTTTCTTTTTTACATTTATGACAGTGCAACTACATCAGTTTAATTGACCTTGGCAATCGTCCCTGAGGGACATTGCAATTTTAAGCTGCATTTTATTGCAGAATCTTCAGTTACTACAGACTCTATAGCTATATAGCCCCCCTATTTTGATAGATGCCATCAAAATTTTCTAAAAAACTTTACTGAAAACATTATTCCCTTAATGAAGTTACTTTGAAGTGCCTTGTGAATATAAACATCTAAAAATAATAACAGAATATTTTTCTGAGCATTTATGTGTGTATTTAATGACATTTATATAATGCCATGCAGTATAATTTTTTTTCACATCTACATTATTTGGAGAACAGTAATGTTTCACGTGCAAAATGCCTGTGTGCTGTTTTGCATACAGCATGAAAAATATTAAGATCTCTTACTACATGCTCTAAAATTCCTCAGAAATTGTAGTGAAAAATACACAAAATATATTGTCTTTTTGTAACCATTTAATTTTTATTGTGATTTTATGGTTTTATTCTTAATATATGTAACAAGCTTTGAAGCGATCCTTTTTTTCCTAGATGTTCTGAGTTTGAATATTAAGTCAGGATGGTTTTGACTTTAATGAGAGATATCTTTTTCAGCATTAAATTTTCCTATTGTTATTGGCAAATATTTGACAGATTTTAGCAACAGTTTTTTCTTCCTTTTATTAACGTATTTGTCCTTATCTTTGATTACAGTCAGAGAGGCCATGGCACCTATCAAGTTTAACAGATGGGGTCTCCCTGAAGTAGACCCAGAAACCATGCAAACAAGTGAGCCCTGGGTGTTTGCAGGGGGTGACGTTGCTGGTGTTGCCAATACGACGGTGGAATCGGTGAACGATGGCAAACAGGCGTCCTGGTACATGCACAGATACTTACAGGTGACTTCTTCAGAAGTGTTCTTCTCTTCCCCTGGTTTAATCTGCTTTTAGACACTTATGATTTCGTTCTGGTTTTGATTAATTATACAAATTTTGAGAAACCAGTATCTAGATTATCTGGTGATTAGACATTACAGATTCATTTAGCTTGGATCACATATTAGAGTTTGGGTAGATGATCTCAGCTTTCTTACATTATCTTAACACTGAAATTCAAGCAACGTTTTCTTGGCCCCAGCTCTGAATTCCACTCAAGGGTGGTAAGCCTCCCTGCACAACAGACACTGTGAGCAGAAGCCCTAACTGGGTAACTGGGGAAAAGGACTGAGCTCCATAAGTATTAAAAAGTAAAATCTTCCAGTAGTGCATAAAGTAAAAATTAACTACTGCCAATGTTGTTACCTGGGGAAGACATGTTTAGTTTACAGTTTACAGAACGCTCAGGTTATCTACACTGGAACCCAAGTTTGCTCTGATGAGCCTGATAAACTAGATACAAGAGCTTGACAAAAACTAAACACTGAATGCACAGAGGCAAATAATGCAAAGGAGAATTTACCTGAGAAATGTAAGACATACAGACTTGGAAAGCCTGGTAACCACATGTCTCCCTTTGGTTCTCCTTGCATGTTGCTGACTGAGCACCTCTGCCCGAATTTTCCTAGTAGAAGAGAAATGTAAGACATACAGACTTGGAAAGCCTGGTAACCACATGTCTCCCTTTGGTTCTCCTTGCATGTTGCTGACTGAGCACCTCTGCCCGAAATTTCCTCTGCCCAAAGCCTAGAGGAGCTGAAAAGGAACCTCGCAAGACAGAGACACAGCCTGGAGAACCAGCTGACAAAAAGTGTATTCGTAGTGCAGGGAACTTTTAAGAAACATGATACATGATTCATTCTCCCACATAAAGAGATTTGAACAACTGAAGTTGGGACTGTAACAGCTCAATGTCTTTCTCCCCCATCCATCTGCTCAAAGCTTCTCTGATTGCATGTTTGTGCAATTTCATGCTGTTGGGGTCTGATTTCACTTCCTAAAAATACTTCAACTGAAAGCTTGTTGTTAGTATCTGTGGATATTTTTTCTCACTTATTTTAAAGCACTGTTTGTGTCCTGCCATCTTAGACCCTATGAAAGTGCTGAGTGTGAAACATCTTTGGTCCCTGACCTGCTTGCTTAATTTCTCAATGCACAGTGATTTTGGGTAACTGTTGTAGGGGAGAGAAGGTATCTCCTCCTTGTTGTCTCCTTATTCAACCTCTTAGAAATACAGGCATCACTTACAAAAACCTCCTTTATCATCTTTATCATGTTGCTTCCTCCCCAAACCTTTTTTTTTTTTTTTTCCCTCCCCTCTGGAATGTATTTAATACTTTGGAAAAAATCTGAATAGTCATGGCTTGAGAATTAGAATTTTAAATCAAGCAGACTTGTGATATTGGAGCATTTCTGTTACCCTTTGCAGGTTTCAAGGCAGCTTATTCAACCTTACAGTCTCACCAGGAAGCTAATGGGAAAGCCTTACAGCAATCTTCACAGGAAAGTTTCCAAATGTCAAGTGTCACCTTTCCAGCTGTTAGATGAATGGGTTGCCCAAGGGCATTTATTTGGATGTGCAGCCCTTGTAAAATCTGGTGGCTGTGGTGCAAAATGCTGTAATTTGGCAATTTACTTCACTAGTGTTTGGACCTGGTAGAAATTTTAGTGACTGGAAGAGCGTTTGTTTTTAAAGAAGTTGTTTAGAGAAGGATAAGAGAAGGATTGTATATTACCCTACTGTTCATAGTGATGCTGTGTGCAGGTGTGCCTGCCTTTGTGCTCATGTGTGTGCACACACCCGGTTCACAGCTGAACTCCATTCTGGAAACTTCCAAAAGCAAATGGAAAAATATTCTTACACACCACCTTACTTTCTCTCTGCTGTGAGATTCTAAAGCAGGCAACTATCCTGTGATCTGAGTGTCTGAATCAAGTACACATTAAATTTTAAATAAATGCATTGATACTGTCTGTGTTTCAGTTAAGGAGTAGGTAGCCATTTCCATAATCACCGACTATCTCAGCACCAGGATCTATAAATGATGCAGTCAGTCTTCATCAAAAAACCCCCTGTTCCATGGGATTTCTCAACTAATCCAAGACCACGTCAAAGAGTGTAACTCAAACCCACCATCCTGACTGCTTTCAGAACGCAGTGTTTGAACATCACGCTGCTTGAATCCCAACCTACTCCAGGCAAAAGGCTAAGTGAACAGATGGGGCTGATATGTGCCCTGAAACTCCAGTCACTGCAAGCTCTGGCACGTGGTCAAGTCAGGCGTGAGATCCAGACTCAAGGACTCTTCAGCAGAAATGCCTTATGTTCCATACTGAGAGTGATTTACAGAAGCTTCTTGGCTGCTCTTATGCTGGAAACTTTCCATCATTAGTTGCCTAAATATCTGCTGCCTCTTAACATATTCCTCCCACTATGTGAGGCACAGGTTCATCTCAGAAGTTGTTGCCTGCAGCTGTGTCAGGTTAGTTTCCACAAACATGACCGGTCACAGCCTAAGTAAGGATCGTTGTAGTAGAACCTGTTTGGAAATACAGTCAGTCTTCCTAGAGCTGTCCCTTGTATGTCTTCAGAGATCCAAACAGAATCAGCACAATTCGTGCAACTACCTACTACTCACGTTTTCACACAATTCAACCTTCTTTTGGTATTCCATGAAAGATATAAAAATTTCAATTAAATTATCTTAGTGATTTATTTAGTTTGGGGATTGTAATCCTTGGCTTTTGTCCAACAGTGACTATGATCTTGTGCAGAAGAAATATAGTCTGCTGTTCTCTTCTAGGTCTCAGTTATCAGTCATTTCTTTTTGATCAGTAAATGGATTTAGTAGTATAATAGTTATATTCAGGGTAACTCACAATTATTGCGCAACTAACTTTTAATTTTCTATCCCTATCTTGAGAGCAAAGACAGCTCCAGTATTTTCTTTCTGGATGGCTGTGCCAGTCTCAATGCTTCACTCCTGCTCTATTCATACACTTACCTGTGGGCTCTTATCCCATATATGACAGTCAAGGTGCCATCTTCTTCTCACTAAAATCCCTCTTTAAAAGTAACTTCTTTTCTAAAGCACAGTAAGTTTTCTTTTATTTAAATCTATTTTTTCTTTACTGTAGTCTTCTAGTGTGGAAGTTTTTTTTTATATTTTTCCTAGACTGAAATGTACATGATACATTTAGAGAATAGAGGTCTGGATCCCAACTGATATAAATTGCACTTCACTAAGACATTATTCAAGATGAATTTTAAGCACATCACAGTGTTATTTTAAACCATTGTTGTATTTTTTTTTCTCTACCAATGTTGTCAGAAATATATGGGCTTTGTGTCTGAAGAATATAGTGTTGATTCTTTGTCAAAATTGACCATTCTCATATATTCCTTGAGCATGCATGAATATGCATTATTTCATAATCAATACCAGAATTGGGAGGTTCCTAGGAAGCTTGAATTTGAAGCCATTAGTTGTGTTGTCTGTTTCTTTTCAGGATAATGGCAGGGAAAAAACGAATATCCCTTTGTTTAGCTAGCACAACATACGAAACACTAGTATGCAGCAGTAAAGCACCATTTGCAGAAAAAGGTGAATTAAAGGCAGGCTCAAGAAGCCTGGTAATTTAGTTGCTTGCCTCTGAATAAGCAATATGTCTGTTATAGAAAGAGAAATCCAGGAAGGAGCTTAGAAAATCTCTGTCAAAGTGGACAGAGCCCTGAGCAAACCTGCTGTAGCCGACTCTGCTTTGAGCAAGGATGTTGGACCACGTAGTCCCCAGGCACCCCTTCCAACCACAACCATTCAGAAATTGTGTGAAATAACATAAACATATTTACCACAAAGTTAAATAATAGATAATTGGAGAGAGGATAGCAGAAGCAAGAGAGAAAAGACATGTTTTAGGATCAGACTTTGAAACGAAGAAAGCCAGGGTAAGATGGAAGTATTCAGGAAAACTCTTTATGTGGAGAACGCTAGCTGTGAAAAATAACAGTAATACAACTACTTGCTTTCTCAGTCTATCTTTGTTAAAGGCCAGAAAATGCAGTTAGACTGTATCACTCTGGTTAGGAATTTTCTCCATCTAAAGAAAATTAATGTCAAAAATTGTATCAGGTCTAAAACTGAGTTCCTGTCTCTCAGCCCTGCACTGCAGCCCATGTTTTTTTGCCTTCAGGCAGATCCTGTTTAGGGTAATGTAGACCCAGTGCTTGTAACGTGCTGGGGATTTTTCACCACCCTGTTCCAGTCTCCAAAAAATTGTCATGATTGCAACAAGTACCTGCAATGTTGTTAGCTCAGCTGGTAGGCATCAAATTAAGAGGAAGAATGGGCCACACTTTTTGTCCTCTACTTCTAAAAATCAAGAGAAGAGTTATTATAAATAAACTGTTGCCTGAAGGCTTTCTTTTCCTATTTGTTTGTGCAATGTCAGGGAAATCCTTCATTATAAAGATGATTCCACTTTCAGGAAGCTATAGAATGTTTTTGTTCACCAAAAATGTTGCTTTGTAAAAAACCATGCATCAAGGCTGATAAAATATATTTATTTTATAAGCATTGTGCTGAAAGGAAGAAAAAACAGCAAAAAAAAATAGAGCAAAAAAGGAAGTGATAGGAAGGAGGTAGATAAATCTCCAAAGATGTATGGTTCTGAGTACTGAACCTTCAGCTGCATCCTGCCCCTGTGTGTTTTTAGATACTTGGTTTATTCCATTGAAAGCTTTTGTATTTCTCCCCCTGCCGCCTCTGCTTGGGTCACTTCATCATTAACAAACCATTAGGCACATTTTGTGGGGCCTGAGTGCAGGTGGGTGGAATTCTTTGTGGTTGTTTGCAAGAGAAGTAAGGCAGGATAAATGGGCCCCAATATATGGTTTGGGAAGTGGCTTTAGGCTGGTTTGAATAGTGCAGGGGCAAGGCCTATTCCTGCATGGGTTATTTTGAGTCATGTGCTTCAAAAGTCTTTCACTGCTTTGGGGAATTCTTTTTTAATATATTTTAGTCACTTTCAAGCAGCATTCATTTTAGGTGCGAACAGCTTTTAGAGATTTAGTTGTCCTGCTTGGGCAAAGAAACAGTACAAAGGTGGAACTTCAGCTTCATATTGAGCACTCTCTGCCTATTTGTCTATAGCAAATGATATTTACAGGTGTACAAGCTATGAATAGTTTGTGATCAATCCTCAGACTGAAATGTATTCACAGAGAACATTTGAACAATTCTGAATAGCAAATTAATTCAACGTAGAAAATTAGGTTTATTGTTCTCATGTGCACAGGCTGGAGTTGACCAAATGCTTTTCCTTAAGTCTTTCTTTGATGTCATTCTTACAGGATGAAAATCAAAGAGTTTTTTTTGGTAATAATTCAGTATATCAGTGTATATCAGCAGATTTCCCCACTTCCAGATATGTGGGGAGACAAAAAGTGCTGGCATTTTAAAAATGCTTTAATTTGAATTGTGTGATCCAGGATTTTCTGGTTTGGCATTGCAAATGCCAAAGTTGAAACATTAGTTAGAAAAAAAAAGTTTAAGAATATGAAATCAAACTCAAAGTAATAAAAAGAGAATGCTTTCTTTTTTCCTCTCTCTTTTTTTTATTTTTTTATTTGCTATTTAACAAAAGCTTTTGAGATGTAGAATGCCAAGCTGTTTGGTTTTTGAAGAACAGATTTTCCTGGTGTAGAAAAATATCCCTGTGGAGTGTGACATGAAGGAAGCAGTGAGCACTCTGGAATGAAGGAATGGGGGCATGTTGGCTTTTTATAAAGTGTAGCTTCATTGGCCTCCAGCTGAGAGAGGTAGTGATACTGAAGCGAGTTTGGTCCCAAGTGTTAGGGATCTTCAGAAATTAACTTCTCTCAAAATGTCCATCATTAGAGACCCATTCAGATTTGCATGCACTAAAACAGACAAAAAACTCCTGATCCCATCTGTACTTATCAGTTTTCACTGGTAAAAATTGATTAAATAAGTTCCTAAAAAAAAAAAAATCCGAAACCCCAAAAGGCAGAAATTCTTGAGTGGCTGAGGTTTTACTCTGCTACAGAAAATCATCTCCAGACTTCAAGTACTGGTTCATTTTGTCCTGCTGAAAAAATCTTCTTTTTAAAGACAGAAGAAACTGCTGTGCTCTTAGATGTGACTTATTAGGAACAGGCAGAATTGGGCTTCTCTGTGATGGAAATTCCGGCTTTATTTGTGATTTTATTGAGTCAACTGTTTGAGTGAACAAACCTACCACAGACTGATTGGGATGCTCTTCAGGATACATGGAAAAAGCTTTTCTCTCTACAATTTTTATATTATTATGTACAATATATACATTGAATGCTTTTCACTGACTCTTCAGAGAAATGACTCTTTCAAATGAAAACAAAAGTGACTGTGGTGGCATAGCCATAATGTGTTGGATTTTCTTTGATGGCAATCAGACTAACGTTTTTCAGTCTTGAAATATATTCATAATGATACAATTAAATATAAACCAAATATTTAGGTTTTTTATATAAAAATATAATCATGTAGTTTTGCTTAGGTATGCCATTGTGCAGGTTATATAAAATCTTTCAAAGTGGGGGAGAAAGGTTAAGAAGTTCAGAATACATGGAGTTAGGGCTCAGTGATCCTCCAGATGATGCTTTCCCTAATTTTTCACAATTTCATACACTTTTTATAGATTGGTGCCTGAGAAAAGAATGACAAAGGGTCTGTCTGCATACCTTGGGTTTTTTCAGTCTCACTGTTACAGCTGTAGGTAGCAGAGGTGGCTCTTCAGAATGTCTGAACAAACCTTGGAGTGAACCACGCTTATCAGTACAGGACATAAAGTAACTGTTTCTTCATTATGGTTGTTACTGTCATTCAGTTATTTCTAGCATAACATAGTATTTCAGTATGAATACTATTTGGGTTGAAGATGTTACATAGGCAAGTGTTTGCATGTTGCTGATTTGCAAGTCTGAACACAAAATAGAATACTTAAACTTTGGTTATTATATATTAATTATTCCCTCATCAGGATTGATAATAAATTGTATAAAAACAGATCAGAAAAAAAATTCTGTGGTTTAGCATTGTTGTTTTGTTTTTGTTTTTTTACAGTCCTTGTATGGTTTTGCAGTTTCTACAGTTCCAAAACTACCTCTCTTCTATACTCCCATCGATTTAGTGGATATCAGTGTAGAAATGGCTGGACTGAAATTCCCAAATCCTTTTGGCCTTGCCAGTGCAACCCCTGCTACGAGTTCTTCAATGATTCGAAGAGCATTTGAAGCTGGATGGGGCTTTGCAGTCACTAAAACATTCTCCCTGGATAAGGTGAGGAGGTATTTTAATGTGTATTTTGCATGTACTCTTTTCTTTGTATAGTTGAAAAATCTGAATCTTTGGGGGCTGGCTCTGTTATATCCAGCCAGCATGAAGGCAGCAGGGAAGCGTGTGATGCACTGTGTAGTCCAGCTGGTCTGTGAGATATCCACAGTGCAGTGACACAATTTCTGATTCTGTTTATTGTTACATTATTCCTTTTGTTTCCCCAACTTTTAATATTAGCCCACTATTAAGTGAAAAATCCCTTTTAAAAAAATGCTGCAGTGCAAGTGTTTTCTGTGAAGGAAACACAGAATGTAAAGGGAATGAGTAACAGCTTTGTCACATAACTCCTGAAAGGCAGATTCTGTGCCAGAGGCTGCCAAGATAACCCATTGAACTGGAGGTGCAGTTGGAGTGTGATAATGTGGCTGCAGTGAGGAGGCTGGGTGGGTCGTGGAGAAGGATGGAGACAACATAAAACCAAGCCTGTGGAGAGAAAAGCAAAGTGCCATCAGCCTTCAGTATCTTGTAGCAGAGGAGGAAGGGGTTAGAATTAAGTCTTGAAGGCTATGGTAGCTCAGTGTGGCTACCTCGAAAAAAGCATTTTGAATAGTTTTAAGTGTGTAATTGCTTTTTTGAATGCAGGAGAATTGCAACTTCTTGTTGCTACATTCAAAATGGGGGAGCGAGACTGAGCAAGAAGTCTAGACAGTGAAAGAAAACATTTTTGATAAACAGATCACAGAGAAAAGAAACAGTTTTTGGGCTAAGATGTAGATATGGTTTGACTTGTGGAGAGAGAAAGAAAAGCAAAAGTGAATGCTTGGACATAAGCCTGAGTAACAGTGTGAGCAATAGGAACATTTTGTCAACTACTAACAACCAGTGGTGTGGGCTGAAGAAAGCTTTTGAGTTTAATTTGGATACAAGGGCCTTTTATTCTTGGTTCAGAGGGGGGATATACAAGTCTACTGATGAATGGAGCAGTAAAGAAAAGGTGGATTTGTTCCCCTGCCACCATTCCATGGGTGAGTACAATTGGTGAATTAGCCATAGTGGGTGCCCCTCTAGTATGAGGAAGGTCTAAGGAGAAAATGCAGTATTGCTACAGGATACTCTAAAAACCAGTCAGGCTGAGTTCTGCTGTCACTTACACCTGAAGTAGCCCTAAGGAAGTAAGTGTTCCTCTGGATTGCAGTGGAGATTCCAATCTACTTCACAGGGCCTCTTATTAAAACACTTTCTGGGACATAAATGTCATTCAAGTATGTTTACAACTGACTTACATATATAACATACCATCAACTGTAATTATACAGTGCCTAGGCTACAGCCAACCCATAGCAAGTACTGAGACCTATTTTTTTATCAGTTTTATTGCTGGTATGCTGGCAGTCCTGCCAGACTGCAAGTTGATTACTGTGCATCTTGAGAGCTAAACAGACACAGGCTGAGTTCCAGCTTGGGTGGGAGTTCAGGAGGAAAGACATGCATGTTGTAGGAAGTGATGTTGGTGCTATACTAAGCAGCAGACTCTCAGTCATTTCTGAAATGGCGACTGTGAAGTGTTCCACTGGATGCCATGCTCTGGAGGTGTGACTCACATGAAGATCTTTCAAGTTTTTTAAAGTACTTACTGCAGTAAGATATTGTGGGTATTGTTTGTTTTTAAGTTAATAAGTTCAGAAAAGTGCTATCTACTGAATTCTATTTCAGTGCTTGTTGTTTCTGCCTAAGCTTCCTTGTAATGTTCAGCAGGAGCCAGTACTCTTTCTCTGTGCTTAGACTCTTGAATCATGTGCTGTGTCTAGTAGAACTGAATCCCACCCAAGTGCTGCCTGGTTTTTCTATTATTATATTCTTCCTAGTACTGCACTTCCCACAGATGTGTTTGTGGCGTGATTTGAGATGCCTGGCTGAGAGGTGCTGCAGAAGCGAAATTGCTTTTATTTATCAGAATAATATTAATACTTCAAAAATTACTATTTCAAATGGGAAGAAAAGCTCAGTAAAGTACAGTAGTTCTTATGTGAACAGAGTATTACAGAAAGACTGCTCTTGTTGACTTAATGCTAGAACAAGTTGTTGGTAGAGAGTTTGAAATATTACAGGTTAGCATAACGTGCTAACTTTTTTTTTTCTTAAACTTAGCTTCTGATTATGTAGACATAAATCTTCTGCAGTGTTCAGCAGGGAGCACAATGCTCTCTTGGGCTGTAGTACCAATGGTGGGTTTTCAGACTGAGCTGTCCTGCTCAGCTAGTCAAAGCAAACTGCACAGCAGGATCAGGAGCGAATATTTCCTGATCTGAGCCTGCAGAGTTGGTGGGAGGAGGAGCAGCTCCCCAGCAGTACAGTTCCTAAGACTGGAAGAGCTTCTGGGAAGGAAGAGAGCTTGCTAGACAGAGTTTTTGGCAGCTGAAGCTTTTCCACTTCAGCCTTGACTGTATGTGGTACAAGTAGAATTCTACATTCTTCCCTTGTCTCCTCATTTTATCTGTCCTGGTAAGGCTTAACTGGTGGGCTTCCTTCTGATTTGCCAAGCATATACTGCCTATGAGGCCTCAGGGAGCTTAGCAGCAGCAGAAATTCTCCCTTTTCCTGAACCAATGACTGGACTTGCCACTTTGTTCAGACATTGATAGGGGAAACCAGTGGCTTCCCTGTTTACCGGGGCATCCTTTGGCACTTTAGCAAAAGTAGCTGATGCAGGCAGAATATGAGTGACATATAGGTGGTGAAAAGCATATACAGCCCCACCAAAAATTTCCGTACATTAACTGTGCTGTGATGGAATAAGGTCAGAGGGAAAAGCATTATAAATCCCGGAAGAAGGGGATCCAAGGACAGAGATAAAACGGGCTCAGTCTGGAGAGCTGTGATTCTTGTAAGACACAGGATTTATTTCATATGAGCTACTTCTCCTTTTCTCTCTTTCATCATCTAGCACAGAGAACTCTTCTAAAACACAAGGCTAGGGATCCCTGCAGCCCATGAGAGGACCTACTGCCTTGTACAAAGGAACTGTTTGGTATCAGTGCTGGAGTTCAGCCTCTGGACTGCAATTTGCTCCTCTAGTCCTTCTAATCCTCGTGTGTGATGGCCTCACCTTGGAAGCTTCCCCTGCTGCCACAGGGGGAGTTAGCACAAAGCACTCTGTTCCTGCTGTGCTCACTCCCTTTCTAAACACCCACGTGCCTTGCTCATAATTGTCTTCATGGCAGCCTTTGTAGCGTTTTCTCTTTGTAAGGTGAGCATTTCAACTGTGGGTGATTCAGCAAAGTTTGTTCTTGCATACTACTGTACTGTTATTGAGACTTACAAAAAAGCTAAAGTGAGAAATAGCTGAAATTCCTTCAGAGTATTTATGCTTTGAAATATACTGCATTCTAAATACTTTAGAAGGTGCTGGATATTATAGTGTAGTGCAAATATTAATCATAGGGGACTGTCCCTATATGTGTCTGTTGGTATCTGTGAGTGAGATAGTGACTTACAGAATTTTATTTACCAAATTAAACATCTTTGTGCAGTTGCTTTAGTATCAACTAGATTTGATTCCTTACATAAAAGGGAATAACTGCTTTTAAAATGGATAATCACTAAGAAAAACAAATGGTAGCAGAATAGAAGTGTCCCTTCACACACCTTTTTCTACATTTATTCTTCCCTTTTTGACTGCAGAGCTCATTGCTCTGTTGGTTCAAATAGTATTTCTGTATTGTTCAGATAACCGTACACAGCAACATATTATTTCTAAATTCTGTTTTCAAGGTATTGAAGGGAAATGGCGGAGCTGCATATTATTGAGTCCACAATAAATGGATACCAATTTTTAGTATGGTATCCATTTATTGTATTCTCCTATGGTTTTAGGAGAAGTGTTATACTGAGCTGGTTTATTTACTAAAAATTTATTGGTGAGTATTGTTTAGAGCATGAAATTTGCATTAAAACCTGTAAGCAGAAAGTTTGTATAAAGTATCAAAATAAGTCAAAGGTTATATGAGGTGTGTACATCCCTATGCCATATTCACTACTACAGTGAGGAGTTTATAGCAGAAATTAGCGTTTATCAGCTGAATTCAGGCAGTGTTGTTCCCTCACTTCATTGTATGGGCTGTTTGGAAAGATGAAAAAACAACTGGGTTAGCAGAAATGTTTGCTTTGATTTTTAGATGCTTCCTTCACTTCTAAAATTTAATTCTGATTAATCAGATACATCTGTCTTTATTTTGTTGTGACATGCATTGATTTGTGATGCTGTCGCTTTCAATAATGCAGAAACAGTTGCCTTTATTATGAAAACCAGCAGAAATCAACATGCAGACTAACTTCATTTTTAATCTTTAATTTTTTTTCATTATATGTGGAGCAAATTGTGTGCATGATTTTAAAAACAAAGCTACAATTAAAACTAGATTAAATTTGAACTAAACCATAGTGGAGGAAACTTTCTAGTTATAATGTATGTTTATGCTGTTTACAGATGTAGATTTTACAATACATTTTCAGAACCATTTCTAAATAAAAATGATTGCTGACAGAGAATTAATTAATTTGCCCAGTATATATTGCATTTCTATGTGCTGTTATTATAATATACATATTCAGGCTCCAGCTAGTTCTCCCTCTGTACATTTGCACTGTGTGCACCACGCTTCATAATTGGAGGTGGTAAAAAAATCATGGTACAATGATGCATTGTTTTCCATAACATTAGTATTGCACAGAAGTGAATCTGTATTACAAAATGTATATTTTTGTATGATATTACAGCATAGTAATTTAGATTAAACTAGTTATAATTTATGGTGCCAAGCCAAAAAGCTATTTAAGATGCATTAAAATGCAGAACCATGACATTTGAAATTCTGATGTTCTTAATATGACAAAGGTTATTCTATGGAGTTTTGCTATAATATGAAATATTAATATTTCACAATACAGTTTTGATGAAGTACAATTTGCCTAGCTTGCATATGATAAAGAAATTAAATGCTTACCAAGGGAGTTCAGTGAGAATTAGAGCCCCGCCTGAACATCTGCTTGAAATGTTATTATCCTGTCCTACTGACAGCATCGCTCCCTCATTGTTTTTCAAGATTGACAGCTGAATATTGTACTGATTTCTGCAGCAAATATGTCTAGGTGAACTTTGTTTGGTTTTTAGGAATTTAGAACATGCTTTTGATTTCCATCCTATAATTTTTTTTTATATACTCTTGACATTTGTAGATGCCAGATTGAGGTCTAGTATGCTGTAGCAAAGATAGACCATTGACTTGCAACGAAATGCCAGTTGATATCTCAGTAAACAGAAATATTACTATTCTTTATTGTGTGGTCTGTATGAAAGCTGTATGGGCTTTCTTTGGGGAGACAAATGATCAGATTGTTAATGTCAAATATAAAAGGGACTGTTTGCCTTTCTACTAAACAGCATTAGACAACTTTTATTAACTACATTTTTTGAACAGAAAAATGAGCATTTCATGGAATTCCTTAGCACACAACACTCTTAAGTTAAATTATTTTCTTGTATTACAAGTTTTAAAATCATTCTTTGTTTTAGTGTTCTTAGGAGTTCTTTATGTCCTTCATTTTGTGCCATATTTCTGAAAGAAATTTAATAAGAAATACCATCTTCATTGTTTCATATTTTTTGTATTTTTAGATCGGTGCATAAAATCAGCAAAGTTAAACAGGAGAAGTAAAAGGCTATGATAGGGAAGTCCTGTGGAATGTATTATCTTTCAAAATGCTGTAGTTATGCCTTTTATTTTTATACAAAAAATGTGTTATTTAGCTACTAAAAAGGAACAAATAATTCTGTGAATCTGAGTAAGTAGCAGGAAAACAGACTTTCCTCCTTTTGTCCTGAGAAAAAATATTTCTCTGATATATTCAACTTAAGGACAAGATCTCATCTCTCTACTTAGTTTTACCATTATCTAGTTTAAAGAAGGCTGGAGACTTCTTCATATGCAAGTAACTTCAAAAGCTTCAAAATTGCTGTCTGAGGACTGGAAAGGACTGCACTTAACCATTCTTTCTCCTCAGTCCATACACCTGGTGACGTAGGCATATCTTCACTCTTGAAGAGTCCATGTGGGGAGATGTAGCACAGCTTGAACACAGTGAGAGACCAAAGATCCCAGGACTGAGAACTTTAACAAAGCCATTATTGATAAGTCAAGGCCTTTCCTACCACAGCTGAAGTCTGCACCGAGTAGATGCACACCTTAAATTGATGCAGGTGTGCATCTTGCAAGTGAGGCACTTTGGACCATTTAAAAATCTGTTTTTACCATCAGTAATTCTGGTTATTTTGGCCAATTAATATTTCGAATGCTGAAGATAACAAGCTGCATTTTTAAAGCAAGAATTTAACAACAATCCGTAAAAAGTTTCTCCCTCTCTCTTTGTGCTTGTATTTACTACTGTAGAAATCAAAACACTTCTTACAAGTTCGTGATAAAAATTAAACCTCTGGGGAAAATGTTTAGTCCCACTCTTCCTGTAGCATTAAATATCACAGAAATGTTGCACTTTTTCTGCAGTGGGAGTCTCTCTTCTGCACATTCTCTCATGGAGAAGTCTGTTATCTCAAGGCGTGGAGCACAATGTGACAATTCATCAGTGGAAAACAGAGGGATCTGTCATGCAGGGGTGTTGCACATTGAGTCAGTAAACCTCATCTGTGCTAAAGGACAGATTTTTGCAAACAGAGGATCAGCAATTTTCCCCCCATGTTATCACTTTTTGTGCCATTCACCCTCATGGAGGAGAGTGAGCTGTAACTGCTGTGCCTCATGCCATGAGCTCATGGCCTGAGTTCCACAGTCTGAGCTGGCGATGGCTCCCCTTCCTCAGAGCTGCACACAAAGCTGGCCAGCAAAAGTAAACCCAGACATGTGCCCAAAAGCGGTTCTTGGCTGGCTGCAGGATTCTCACTTATGTCTAAATCATTTGGTTTCTGTTCATCTAGGGATTTTTTACCCAGTATTTAGAGGTTGTTTCTTTTTCCCGACTTTTTTTTCTGGAGTCTGGTTTGACACAGTGTAGCCACAGTGCATATACATATACCGGGTGTAATTTTGAACATTAGTCTTGGGCTTGAATATTTTAGGCAGCTTATGTCTAAAAGACTTGTAAATCATTCTCTAAGGTATTTTTTAATCTGAAAACTGTTGAGTATTGTAATGAAACTTATATTGGCATAACAGAAAAGGATTTCAGGTGTAATTCTGAAAGACCATACAGACTGCAACACTGAGGATTTTGCTACATAAGCCTTTCTATAAAAAATAGCTTCTGAAAATAGGAGTGTTCATTCCTGCTTACCATAATATGTGCTGTTCTGGTACTGACCAGTACTTAAGAGAAGACATAATTTTTATTCATAGTGTGACTATTTCCCAGTCAGTCAAACAAAACAGATGCAAATTTTACACTGGTTAAAAATCAGAGCAGTATTTCATTTTATACTGAAGAATCTGCTTTGCTCTTTACTAATTTTGCTTTATTTACCTCATTCTTCTGAAAATACATGCAAATATTTATCAAGAAAGAGACCAGGAAGGCACACATGCATGGTTTTCCAAAACTGCTGAGGATCTGCACGACTTGTTGGCTGTATCTGAACATTTTTGAATATCACATCTTGAATAAATGGGATTCTAAAGAGCAAATATGTAACATTCTCGTGTTACAAATACCATTTGCTAAAAAGGCAGTTTGAATGAAAGCTAGAAATTGGCAAGTGTAATTCTGAAATTTAGAATTTTCACATTTTTTCCATTCTCAATTCAGATTTGTCACAAACTTTTTAGTTTTGTGCCAACCAACTGCATCTAACTTTCTTAAGTGGCATCAATATATTTTATAATTTATTAGAAAAGGTTGTAGGATACTTTTCTTAATAGTTATATTTAAACACATCTAAGACAATCACAGCATAAAGCCATACTTAAAATTTTTGAGTTTTAACATAAATTACAAACTTCTGTGTTCTTTGATATAGTTATGAGGCACTTTATAGCTAACCACCATGTTCAGGAAAAAGTGAAATCTTTATTTTGTCAGTATAGAATTCAGAAGTTTCCCTTCTGTCAAGTCATTGGCTTTGTGACTCTCCCCGTTTGGTTAAATGCATTTATCAGAGTTAGGGTTTTTTCCCTCATTTCCACATTCTAATTAGAGTTATTAAATTATTATTATTAACTATTAATTATTCTAATTATAATTATTAAATTATAATTTTAAAAAATCCAGAACACCGTCTAGACTTCAGTCTAGGCCTACTGAGATACGTGTGATAAAGAAAAAGTGATCTTCATGATTCAGCTGCTCTGATTTACAGTTCAGCATCTCTGCTGAGAACTGCATTCACTGCTGTGGTCAGTGCTGGCTTCTGCAGAAGCCTGGGTGACACTTTGGGACCTCTCCTCTGTCCAGGACATGACAAGGCTGCAGATGCCTTGGGGAAGCCCTGCTCCCAGCACCTGCTGGTTGTTCTTGCTCCAGCTGGGCTCATTGCAAGGCGATGCTGTTGGGTTCAGCTCTGCACCACCACGGGCTGAGGGGACCCAAAGCACCTCATGCAGCAGCTATTGCCCCAAGATTCCTGGCTGGACCATGCAGTCTTACAAGATGTTTCCAGAAATGTGGTCCCAAATTGCCTCTGCAGGGACACTTGGAGATGGGTGTCAAGCCTGTCTGTGGTGCTGTACAGCTCGTGTTAAGAATTTTGCAGGCATTAGCTGAAATGAACTGGCATATTTCCACACACGGGTTTACGGGATTTGGCTTAAGCACTTTTCAAGGAATTTTTGGTAATACCAGTGTAGCTTCTATGTAAAGGTGATGCACTTCTCTTAAGTGTTCGAGTTATCTCAGGTCTTGAGTTCCCACTTGGTAAATGAAAAGGGTAAGGCTGTGTTCAACATCTGATTTGCCCACACCGGAAGTTAAGGAAGCAAAGAGCTGATTTTTGATTCTCGTGGTGATATAATTGCATTTACTCCTGATTGACATTGTTGCAAAAGCAGAATGAAGTCCCATATGTTTAAAAAACCTGACAAGTTCTTATGTTGAAATACCTATTACTAATCCAAATGTATGTGTGAGTGTATTCTAAACAATATTTCTTATCATTATTTGAGATACTTAATTATCTAATTTTTTCTACAATTTTTCGGACTCTATCATTTATTCAGGAAATGTAGGATTTTTGTGAATAAATCTTCTAGAGCTTATTCCAGGTGGAGACAAGTGTATCCATCCCAAGAACTTTTGAATTACTACTTCAAGAATTATCCAAAAAGCTCTTGCCAATACTAATTGCAAAATCCAATTTCTGGTCTGTAGAAAAAGGAAATAGAAATACACATTTTTAAGAATCCCTTAATATCCATGTTATAGTAGCCTTTAATTCTAAATTCTCCATCCTGAATTATAAGGATGCACAACTTTAGACTTGTGTGGAGGATTTGATACTCATTTTAAAATTATTTCCACTGAATCACAGTAATTCTATTGAATTATTATTGAATATTGACATTTAATCTTTATCTATTTTGGCTTTAATCTATTTTGGCTTTCCTGGTGCATTTTGGACTATGAAACAGTTAATTACAATGCAAGCCATAGGTCTGGAAAGCAGCTATCATCACCTTTTCACTGTTCTAGAACACATATTTAAACCTATAATATGTTGGTAAGTTTTAATATTTTTTTTCCTTAAATTCTGCTTGCCTAACTTCTCTGATAATTTAGTGCAGTATGAGAGAAAAAAAAATTAAATTCCTAAACCCCATTACAAATGAAACAGACATAAGCTAATGTTATAGCTGAATGTTTCTTTGTTAGCAGCTGACCCTCTATTCCTAGAGAAAAGTAAGTCTTGGCTGGAAGACAGTTCAATAAATGAACAGGCTATATATTGATTTTTCTCCCTCTTCTCTTGTTATGTAATATGATTTCCCTTCCTTGCAAGGGTTGCTGTTGTACAGGATAGGGCTGGGATCATGGTCGTGGAAGCGTATGGGAATGTGTAGACTAAGGAAGGCTGTCACAGCAGTCAATAAGATCTGAGAGGTGTTGACTAATTGCCTGCTAATTACACAGTAAATTGTCTAATTAAGCTGATGGTTAATTAGGGTACGCTCGCACAGCAGTCTTATGGAATTTTTGTCTGATGTCTGGGAAGCAGCTTGTGTAATTGGCAAACTGGTAAGGACTGGCAGAGAACACGACTGGGAAGCGCGCTGCCAGTAGATGACAGAATAAGGATGCGTTTGCACAAAGGTTGTCATGTGAACACGCAGGGGTTTGTTAGCCTTCTCCAGCTACGTGGCAGCAAGCACAACCAGCAATCGAGCTGAGAGCTGTGCAAGCTCTAAATAAAACAAGGCTTAAGCGTGTAATATTAGAAAAGCACTGACATGTGCTCTTTTATTTTAGTCAGTTTGAACTTTCGATAAGCACCGGGTACCAAAATTCTCATGTACAGAACTTCACCAAACTGTGTGACTTGACCATGGCAGTAATTACGGTATTGTGATCTATTTAGTGGAGTCCCAAAGTGATCCTTTTTCCAGGGAACTGCTGTATGTTGTTGTTGAAAAAGTATTGTTGTTAATAAGGATGCTTGCCAGCCATCATAGCTATCATGTGTGGCATTCTGAATGCACTTTAATAGGCCTTGTGTCCATCCCTAAATGTGACAGAGTATGAGCAGGTCTCTGAGTAAAATATGTGTGCACTGTGCATAGCTATAATATCATTAATGAATATCGAGATTCCAGATTCTGAGCCAAAGCCAGTGGAAATGGTAAGGAATGTTAAGCAGAGAGAACCTGGGCAGTACAGGAGTACAGACACCAAATTCAGCCAAGCATCAGTTTGTGACTTAAATTCTTCATTCAGTAAAATGGCATGTACATAGACTTTAATAAAATTAATTACAAAGGTACGTGTCCTGCAGAATCAGGATTGCACAACACAAGATTGGGTATTCGCATGATGCTGTGATTTAATTTTGAGTTACGTATATGCAAAATCTATGAAAAAAACAGCTCTTTGTGAGCTAAACCACAGAAGGTATGCATGTATATATGTGCTTATTTGTTAAGAATGTTTTGATGTCACTTGAGCAAAATGAAACTCGATATCCACTTTCATTCTTGGAAATCACATTTCTTTCAGAGATCCCCACTGTTTTACTCTGAAGCAGTTGGCGTATATGGTTTGGGCTCAGTGTCTTTCTGGAAGAAAAAGAAAAATTAGGTGAATTCCAGAACTGGATTGCTGCTGAAACTGTTGATTTTCTTTTTTTTCTTATAAAATTTAGACCACATATATCTTTCTTCTCCCATAGAAATAGAATTTTAAAACAGTGAAAATTTGAGAGATTGAATTATGCTTTCTTTGAGTTAATAAAGCCAATTTTATCGTGTGATCTTGCTGTTTCTACTTACCTGCACAGTTAATAATGCCTTCTTGTAGCACCTTCTATGCTATGAGTGTTTGTTGATGATTTTTCCTTCAAAAATAATTGAGTGAAATCAAGGTAAACTAAGAACATTCTCACTGTGTCAGTCATCAGACACAGGACTTCAAACACAGGCTAATCTAAAAGGCCTTAAACCTTCTAGAATTGGGGGAATTATAACAATACTTGTAATGTTGCTCCTCTGTGTATATTTCCACAGAAGAAAATGCTACAATTCCCCTGAATCAGATCCTGTGAATTGTTACATAAAACGAAAAAGATGAAGTACTTTGATTCAAGCCAAAACCATACAGGGAGGCCCTGTGTACATAATTTTCTTTCAAATAAAATATACTTTAAATTTCTGTTTAGTATTTACTTGTATGATTTTTCCACATTCATCTGCACATCCAAAAATAACCCTGAATCTCTTCAATTAATTTTTCCTTACTGTTTTTAAGGTTTATTCCTTAAAAGTATTGGAGAAACTATTGCTTTTGCCTCTGACAGCGTTTTCAGGAACAAAGCTCACTTCATCAGCCAACTGCAGGAACTGAAAGCATACAGTGCAACCATCACAGTTGCTTTCATTTTCTGTCATGGGGCAGTAAATGGATACGTTCTAATGCATTTTATTCTCTGAAGACAAAGAAAGGAGTTCAGAGGATAATTGTTACCTTATTATATCCTTCAAAAAGAATTTCTGGCACATGCTATTATGATTTATGTTTTAATAAATCACACAAACATAGAAAAGCATGTTTCTAGTAATTCACATGGTATAGTAAATGTATGTGTGTAAAGCCCTGTTGCAAAGTCACGGTCTGTAATAAAAATGGTGTGGCAATAATGCTGCTGTTAAACAGCATCAATGGCCAACTTACTTTAGAAATAATTTTTTTAGATATACCAATTTTTTTCATATGTGTTCGTTGCTCTTATATATCTGTGGAATCTATAAAAATTTGGAGCGTTTCCCAAATGCCCCCAGAGCAGTCTGTCCCAAAGCATCTTCCTGGTCTGTTTCAAGCCTCATGGTTAAACAATGGAGTGAGAGGAGCACGCTGTCGGTGTTGTGTTCAGCTTTATTGCCTGTGATGGTTCTCTCCCTGTGCAAACAGGGGTTCCTGTTTGCACCCTTTTATTTAATGTGTATATCAAGCCATAGAGAAGGTTTAGTAAAGTGACATTGATTGAAGTGTTTTCAATATGTCGAAACTCAGCTTTATAACTCTCAGCTGATTTAGCTGGAGCAGCTGATTGCATTGTTCAGTGTTTGTGAGAGACTGGGGCATGGTTGAAAGCATGCTGAGCAAAAGTCAATGCAGACAAGATAGGAGTGACGCTGGGATCGTTACAGGAAACATCCAGAGGCTGCAGCAAGAGAATTATCAGTTCTTCCGGCTGAGGGATGTAGCTCCATTCCAGGCTGTAGCTGCAACAACAGATAAGAGCCAGAAGCCTCCACCCCTTCTATTCTCTGAATATAGGCTTTGCCATGAGTATCCATGCTTTGTATTTCAAGATTAACCTACTGCCAGCCCATACGGTTTTGGACTGGGTCTTAAATCTATCCAGGTGCTGTCAGTGGTGAGAAACTTCATGTCTTGAATTGTGCCAAGGGAATCAAAACTGCCCCAGCCCTTACTGCCTGTTTTGGGTGTCCTGGGATGGAGCAGGAGTGCTTGCAGTTCACATTTGCACATGCTTGGGGCCCCTGCTCAGGGTGAGC
The DNA here is from genome assembly GCA_025920805.1 of Petroica traversi. NCBI lineage: Eukaryota > Metazoa > Chordata > Aves > Passeriformes > Petroicidae > Petroica > Petroica traversi. The sequence goes on along the minus strand of JAHLSL010000008.1, from coordinate 17,920,802 downwards.
TGTAACAGCCCAATCCCTTAACTCCAGCACAAGCTTGAAGAGCTTGTTTTTTCTCCCTAACTTTTCAAGAATTGAGGAAAGGATGAATATTTGGTTTCTCATTGCTACTGGATTTTTATTATTCTGTTTAAGTTTATACTGCTGCCAAGAACAGTGTTCTCAGAAGGTCAGTTGATTGCTGCTGCTGTGTAGGAGGTATATTTTAAAGACTGACAGGAGTACCTGGAATAGGTGATTTCATATGGAGGTAACACAGGTCTCAAACACATAAATAAGCAAAATCTTATTTTCGTATATGCTGGATATATTCAAACTCAGATTAACTTCTCTCCTGACATTTGTAGATTTTTTTGTTTGATATCCAGAAATGTTTTGTGCCTTTAGGAAAAACAGAATATTGGAGTCCATATCCAAATTTTTGGAACACATATTTTTGAGTGTCACATTTCTTAAATGGTTATGTTTTTGTCATTTCTTATTCTAGGCTAAAAATCTGCATTTATCTTGGTTAAACTTGAACAAATCTATCTGCCAGAAAATTCATAATAGTATATTTTAATTTCTTTTTCTAGAAACAGAAATGCAAATTTAATTTCACTTCACAATAATACTGCATATAAACAAATACATAGTTTTTGTTGCTTGAGCAACTTTACTCTCATAATATAATTTACATTTTCATTTGTATTTTAACAGTATGGTTAGGTAAGGCTCCAAAAATATATGTGAGAGAGAGAATATATCTGAGAATAAAGTATTAAAACGATAAACCAAGGACCATCAATCTTATGACTTCCTTCTTATGCCCCTCTCTACAATACTAAAAGTGATGCTTTGCTACCGTAACAGAAATAGTTCTTACTGTGTGTTGGGAGTTGGAAACCTGTAGGTACATAAGCTCTGTCTTGTGATGTTTATTTCATTGCTTTTTGGGTGGGTTTTTTGTGTTTCTTGCATTCCTCCTTTAACACAATTTTAAAAAAATTAGTTCCAGAGAGTGCAAGGATTTAATGAGATTTTAAACAACAAAAAAATAACAGTTTCTACAGAAAGAGAGTGACATATTTCAAGCTCTGCTAAAAATATACCTGATGGTCAAATTTATGCAGAGAGACTTGTTTCGGTGTCCAACATCCTCCATGTCTAGCTTGCTTCAATTATGTTCACAGGTTCACATTCCTACCAGGTCTCTTCCTCATGTATGTTCCTTGTCTTTTAAGAAATCTTTTTCCAGACAGCCATTTCTGTGCCTAAATGAGCTGGTTCCAGGGGCAGCATCCATACTTGTTTGGCTTTTGCAGCATGCGCTGGCCTGTTTCCTGCTCCTACTGTAAATGCTGGAACTCAGCATCACCCATATTCCTCCCTTTCTGTCTGTTAATCAGGAGCTCACAGTGTGCTTGCTGGTATTCAAAACCATGGTGTTAGTGCCTGTTACATACAAAATTATGTGACTTAATAGCATAATTGAGAATGTAGTATTTGCATTCAGGACGTGTGTTTACAGCGAAGTGTCTTGATAGAGCTGAGCTCTCAGGGACAGAAACATCAAGTGCAACAAAGAAAAACATTTTTTTTCCAAGTGGTGGAAATGAGAGTTGTTTATTTTAAGAGATCTTATGTAAACGTGACTGGGGGAGGAAAAGTAAGCCAGCATTTCCAGCCAATCCACGCCTGCACACACACATCTCTGCTGGCCGGAGCTTTCCCCTTTGGTGCCGTTAGCATTTTCATTTCAAAAAACGACAGTCTGCAGTGGAAGCAGTAAAAATGTTCAACCTGTGGTTTAAATTATTGATTTTTTTGAATATTGAAGCAGTATTTCAAATGGGTTTTGTTTGAGTTACTTCTGGGTAGAGGGTTCCAGAGGTAATTTGATATCTAAAAGCCTGTGTATTTCAAAGCCATTTCAGTCTTTTGAGTTCCTTCAGCTGATCAGCTGATTGGGTAAAATACCTTATTGTCTCCTGAATTGCAGGCAATAGATAAACTACAGCTTAAGGTTAGCACGTAGACCATCGTACAATGCTCCTGGTGATTTATTATGTGTACTCAGTGTCCAATCAACTGACAAAAAATACCTCATTTATTTTTAATGCAGTAACTTATCTTCACTTAAAAAAGAAAGAATCTTTTCAGATGCTAGTGTTCATAATCAAGATGGGGGGAGGTCTGTTTCCTGTATAGCTAGGCAATGATGCCTAATTAAAATTAGGTGAATTCATGGTATAAAATCCAGAATGTGTAAATAAGAAGTAGGTGCATGTATTTTCACAAATAGGTTGTTACATTACTGCAGAAAAGAATGGCTGTAGTGAAAGAGAAGATGCTTTTAAAGAACTCACATTCTTTCACAAAGGGCTGGGTTGTTGGTGGTTGTGCGCGTGGAATGTTTAAGAAATTAGCCATTCTGAGAACCCTTCTTGTCTCAGAAAAAAAAAAAAGGAAAAAGATATTACTTTAATAAGGCTCAGATCTGGCAGTGAAGCCATATTGGAATGAATATTGGAGTTGATGGGCACTGTGAAAACTAAATTAATTGTGGGACTGGGCCCAGTTAAGAAGGTGTATTACCACTAATGACACTAAATATCACAGAATAATGGTGTGAGTCAGATTTTAAACAAGTTTTTTTCCTTGAGGAGGCTATGGATTAAAGAGTACCAAAATGGGGAAAAAAGAAAAAAAAGTATGGATTATGCAACACTAAAGTATGGATTATGCAAATTAAAAATTATGCAATTTATTTTCAAAATATGCATATATATATTGCATCTACGTTTAAATAAAATTAAAATATACTAATGTAAGTTATGAAAAGATGTGTGGCATAAAGAGCTTATATAATGCCCAACTGGTTTCCATCTTAAAATAACACTACAACTACAATACAATCCTTCAATAATTAGTGTGAGTGTAGTTTAAGAATTTGTCAGATTTCATTGATCCTCTTGGGATCTGCAGTGCTGTGTTTTGCATTGTAGTTTACAAAATCCCATTAAAATCTCATGAGTTCCTGCTGAACTGGTGTGTGCACAGAGCAGTTTCATCCGTCCTGTTCTAGGAGTGCAGCAAAGAGGTCTGCCCTGCTCTGTACTGCTTGCACGAGGGGAAGGTTGTCTGAAATAGCAGAGGTGTAAAAATCCAGACCCCTAATGCCTTCAAAACAGAAAAATGCAGTCTAAAACTTGATTGTTTTGCACATGAAGGAAGCATTGGCTGTGCTGTATGGTTTGGTCTCCACACAAGGGGACGAGCTCTGGGCTGAGAAGGGTCTGAGGAATTCCTGGGTGTGTGAGGCAACGCTGGCTGTTGGTGCTGTAGAGCCCTCCTTGGCCCTGATGCAAACTTGACTTCCTTGCCTTTGGAGTGAGACTGCTCCTGTGATCTGGCACGTGGAAGTCATGGATATATCCTGTTTTTCAGTGATGTTTTGCAGTGAGCTGTGCTTTAAACTCCAGGGTTCCATGGTAGGAAAAAGGATGCAAAGGCAATCCCTACGTTCTATTTATCACTAGTATAATTATCCCTAACCGAGGACTTCTTGTGGGGCTAAACCCCTTATTTCTCCTTAAATATCTTTGTCTCTGACTTTTTGTGTTTAGCATCAGAAGGCTTTTGAATCCTTGCCCAGTTTTAAATTGATATTCTATTGGAATAAGCAGAGGGCCTGCAAGTTAAGCAGCTCAGGACAGATTTACTCTTAGTATTCCAGGTTTGAGCATGCATAAGCCTTTTGTAGGAGGTCTCAGCTGGCTCTGCCATTAATGGTGCCAGAGATCCAGCCACAGCTGTCACATGCTTCCTTGCACCCCTGTGGCAGTAATAGTGGGAACATTTACCACAGATTCCAAAATGAAACCCTAACTCAATTATAGTGTCTAACAGCCACATTCCTATTGATTTCAAGGGGAATGGACTTCATATCTACCTTATCTGTGTGTGCTGCTAGATCCTCTGATGGGCATATTTACTTAACTGACGGACCTGAGCAATGACTTCAGAGAGGGCTGGGGTTTGGGACCTGGTATACATTTAATGAAAAAGGACATCCTTAGCTTAGAATGATGTTTTTCCTCGGTGGTAAATGGTCCTGCTCGGAATTTCCATGTATCATGGCTGCTTCCAGTTCTTAGAAGAATATTTTAATGAGCTTTGATCTTTTTGCTTTATTAAATTTGTTTTATGTCCCAAAGGGCAGATTTTTAAAAGCCAATAGAATGTGTCATTTTTCATGGGCATTTAAAAAAGTTAATAGGCATTGACTAAGCTACTATGAAAACTTCAGGTGAATGTAGAGGAAAACCAGACTTGAGATGGGGCCTCTGTGTCTGCCACAAGCAGATGGCATAAAAATTCTATGTGCTTCAGCACTTCTCCAGATGGGTATCTGCCTGTCAGAAGGGTATAACATCTGCAAACAGTGAATGTTTATTTATTAAGAGCTCAGTCTGCAAAAGCAGAGTCAGCCCATCAGGCCGGAAATCTCCTCTTTGAAGCCCTCAAGTGGAAAAAGCCATCTCTGTCTGGATTATTGAGCCCATGTGTGGTGCTCCTGGTGATGGCTGATGGATGATCCCACTGTGCTCTCAGAGGAGCTCACATCTCCCAGTGGCAGACCTGGCCATGCTGGTTCTACCCTTCCTGAGCTCAGTCCACCCAGGGTTTGCAATTTCAAACACTCTCCCTGGGTACGTCAGTCCCAAGTTCTGTATGAGCTCTCCTGCCAGAGAAGTGCAGCATCCTCAGCAATCAAAATATGCAGAATTCATTCCTTGATTCCAGGGGTCAGAAAAAACCTGTTAGTAATTACAAAAATGGTAACCAAATCAGGATGATAGTTTATTTTGCAGTGCAAGATTTGTGATTCCTTGCAAGTTGATTCATGGGAAAAAAATTTGAAAGAATGTTGCCAATTATTTGGTTTTTCTTTTTTTTACCTTAAACCTATTCTGAAAAGTAGTTCAACTACTTTTATGTTTGTGAACATAAAATTGAACAGTTTGCATGCAATACCCTTATGTGGGTCCTTACTATGGTAGCCAATATAAAGATGAAAATGCTGCAAGTTTTTTTATTAATTTTAAGGCAAATGAGACCGCCAGTAAAAATAAAAAATCTATAAAGATCCTGTCTAAAACTGCTGAATTAAAATTGGTTTTAATCTCTTACAAGATGTTCAAATGCTGAGTTAAAATTCACAGGGGCTGATATTTTCATGGTTTGTTTATCCCCATGATTATGTTATCCAGATCTCTGTATAATCAGGCTCTGAGAATGTGACTTAGCCTTGAAATCCCTACTCTTACAAAAGACCCTTTGACTTCCAAAGCACTTTTGCATAGAAAAAGATAAAAGGAGTATGTTCAAAACAAAGTTTATGTTCAAGAGCTCAGTTATCAAAGTAGCAATCTATGGCTAGATTAACATTGGAATGTAAAGTGAAATAGTCCTTTAAATACTTCTACCTTTCCTGTACCTCTTTTTCTACAATTTGAAATTATTTAGTGTTACCTGGAGAATTGATACTTTGAAAGTTATATACCTTGCTATTTAAATAGCATCCCAAATAGAGTTGGTATTGTTTCCTTGCATTTCTGACCCCTTAATACACAGGAATGTTAATCAACGCTTATAGTGTTTAGCATTCTTAATCCTAATGGAAAAAGAAAATACGTAAGTAGGTTCAAGACGTACCTCAATATTTGCAATTCATCCCCAGCAGAAAATTTAAATACATGCTTGAAGGAAGTAATGTGACTCTCATCCTAATTACTCAATCCAGCAATAAAAATATTTTGGATTATCCATAAATTTAAATATAACTTTGGTGATCTGTAACTCCCTGATGTTGATTCTTTGTGCAAGAATTTTAACAAGTCTTTAAATAGGATTGTAGTTAAAACATTTTTATTCTTGAAGAAATCATATATTTTCCCCTGAAGGAAAGCATCTAGTCTTCCCTCCTCCTAGGAGAATATAATACTCTTGATTTACTTATAGAAATCTGGAGGAAAATATTTTAGTGATGGTTCACAATTTACTAATGGAGTTTTAGAAAACAGCCTCTAGGAACAGCTAGAAATATATTGATTATATGGCTTCCCTGTGAGAAAACAGTAATTAAAATTATACCACAGATTCTATCAGGACATGTTAATATTTAATTAGGCAATAAATGAGCTTGGTACAGGTGTCCAGAGTTGTTGACAGGAGCTTTTTTAATCCATGTGGTATTGTCTCTTAAAAAAATAGTTACCTCTTTCCTTTTTTCCTGTGTGAAGTTACATGCCTAATTAGCAACCATTAGTCTTGCTGTTTTAGAATTATGAGATGAACTGCAATTCTCTTCTATTTTTCTTTTAGAGGAGCTCATACTGTGGTCTTGTGTGTCTTGGCTTCTAGGTCATCCTGTTAAGAACCTCCCAGTACTGATGCTGCCCTCTTGCCTTCTTACAGTAATTTGTTTAGCAATTAGAAAACAGTATTATAGAAACTAACACTGAGTTTTCTCTAATGATGATGTTTGAAAAAAAGATATTCATTTGCTCTCCCCTTCAAGTACTAGAAGAGAATTTGTATTCTCCTTGTAAGCATGACTCCCTTTAGTGACTCTTTCAGACTTGATACTGTAAACATGTAATTTAATTCTTCCTTCTCTTTCCTGGGTCTTATTTTTTAAGGGGTCTTCCCTGTGTTGGTTTCTTCTTGATTTTTTTAGACTCACACTTTTAAAAGTGCCTTTTCATTCCCAATTCATGGGACCATTCAACAGCACTCATCTAGAGAGAAGTCTTAAGAATTGTGGCTGCTTTATTTGGTCAATTAAGTACATTTACTTCACAACAAGTTTTGATCACTGATTAGAGGATGATATTCCCTAACAGCTGAAAATGAACTTATGTTTTAAATGTCTGTAAAATAATTAATCTGTTAAGGCAAGCTAAGTTTTTATAATCTAAATCCACTGTAGTCCCAAGAGTAACATTATAGATTGAAGTACTGTATTTCAGTTATTATGCATTAATTTTCCTCTTTTGCGAATGTACACAGGTCGTTAGAAGCCATGGTACAGAAATTTCAGTTTAGGATACAGATCAAAAGCCTCAATCAGAGCAGATATTTTATTTACCCATGTACTGCTATTGTATTTCATTCTCTTCTCCTCAAATCATTAGCATTGCATCCTTTGCATTGTGGTTTTCTGTGGTTTCTATCACCTCTTGCTGAAATTAATCAATGTTTTAAGGCACTTACTGAACATTTTTCTCATCGGTCAGCTAAAGCAACCATTCGTTGATTAGGTAGTTTACCATATCAAAACACCAAGACTGAACAATCTTGGAATCATTTAGGTTGGCAAAGACCCTTGGGATCATCAAATCCAACGAATAACCCTGAGCTGCAAAACCAGATCCAGAAGTGAATGTCTGCATACGGATACAACTTTCTTTCGAGAACTGTTAAATTCTGCTTCTCTCGTCTTTGATGGGTGTGGTTTTTGACCACAATACAGTTTGACAGCAGAAATTTAATCATGTCCTTCTGCTTAGACCTTTATCAGAAAGCTGATAAAATGTGTGCTTACACTGAACGTTAGCAAGAAATTTTTCAAATGTCCTTCAGGTTTTTTTCTTCATTCTCTCCTTTCCGTCCCTCACTTCCCTGTCTCTCACAGAGAAACTGATATAAAGCTGATGAGAATTTGGATTTGCTTTGAAAGCATCTTTTGTTCAAAGACTAATTTTAACCTTGTGATAGAAATTGCTTTTTGTGTTCTGTTGAATGTGATATCTAGTAATTGTTTGTCAAGACAAAGTGCTGTCGGACATAATACATTTTAAAAATTATTGTTTGTAATTACAGTAAAAGTGCCCTTATATTCAAATGCCTAAAAAACAAGTAAATACATAAAAAAAGAGAAAAAATTAAGTGTTTGTATTTTAAAGCAATATGGCCTTGTATTGTAAGAAGTGGGGTTGTTTTAAACCACTCAAGCAAATAGAATTGTCAGCAAATATCAAATGCTTCATTTTCTTACGAAATATGCAACTCAACTAGAAAATATTTGTAAATTTGACATAAACATTGTAGTTGCTATTCTAGTTTTTTGTACTTTTACTCCTAATTTATTATTTCAGGAAGCCTGAGTTTATAATTTTGTGACTTCTAGACAAACTGTCATATGAATTAACGAAGTTTGGAGAATGGCTGTTCTTTTAAGCAAGGGCAGCAAACCATTTCTATATGATTTACAGTGGGGAAGGGATTGTTCCACAATTATTCTAAAGTAAAGAGTATTTTTTTTAAAATACACTGATTTAGTAAGATTATCTAAAAAGCTTGGGAATTTGCTGTCTTCATCACAAGTTATCGGAGCTGATGGCCTTCTGTCTGGGAATTGCATTAGTGAGGAAGGTGTGCTGAGCAAGCAGTGATAAAAGCTTAGGTAGAAATGAAGTTCCATGTCTGTAAATTTTGAAGTTTCTCATGTGTTCTCATGGTTAAACCTTAAAGCGTTAATGAGACAGTTTAGAAAAACATTAAATATGGGGTAACTAAACCTCTAACTTGTCATTTGTCTTTCACACAATATGAGTGGTTCAGCAGTTTTTCTCCAAAGTCCTGACGCATTGCTTTTTCCCTTATGGGGCTGCAGTTTTCTGTGCTCACTTAGTGATTTGGAAAGCCAGCTTACTCGCTGAAGCTGTAGTGTTAAATTGGTTTAATAAACACAAATGCGATAGTTAAATATTGTAAAAGCATTTATAAGGTAACGGTCTATTTTAGAAAAAGTAGTATGCATAACTCAGCTTATTCAGTGAAGAAATAGGGTAGGATATTAAGGGAGATTTACAAGCATTGACTGTGTTCCAGACTTCTGGAATATAAGTACAGATTTGGGTACTTTCATCTTTACAAATACAGGACAAACAGACATCAAAAGACAGAGAAGAATATTTTTAAGGTATCCTTTTCCCCTCTAGAGCATAGATCTTGTATATAAAAGCTGAAGAACCGTAATCTCAAGTTACAGCAAGGTTCCTTTTCAAGATGTGTTTGGTAGTAGTGGAGAGATCAGAACACTTATGCTTTAAATCACCAATGTGAAAAATGCTGGAAGGCTGAGGAAGTAATATGTTTTTAAATACAGTTTTTATTTTGGTAAAAAACTTTAAAATAATTATTTTACATCATAGTATCATGATATACTATCTGTCTTCAAGAATAGGAGAGCAGTGAAGAGGAAAGAGAGGGCTAGGGCTAGACTTCATTCACAAAAATAATGAAAAAAAAAGAGGTGTCTTTATGGTACTATATTTCTCATACCTGGTGGTGGAGAGAATAGAGCAGTTTCTGCATGGTGGAATGTTCTGAGATAAGTTTTTCTGTCAGGGTGGTTTTCATTTTTAAAAATTGCCTCTGTGTGCACTGAAGGAAAGAGGAGAGATGAGGAAGTGACATAAATGAGGTTTTGCGCTCATATGCGAAAAAGAAAGTCCGGCCTATTCCCTCACTAAAAAAATGCTAAATGCAGGCGTTAGAAATTCAGCAGGCAGCGTTGTGTGCAACATAGCAGTGGTTTGTGCACTGGAAGGTGCCAGCCAGTGGCTACAGCAAACCTCCTCGGGCAGAAATCATAAGCAAATTTTCTTGCCTTTCTCCATGAGCCAGTAAATCTTCCTATGTTTTGTAGAAATCCTGCTCTACAGCAGATAAGGTCTTCATGGTTGTAGCTGATGGAATGGTTTTGTGTTGTAGAGGTCCTTGCTGTGCATTTATCTTCCAGTTCAGCTTGAAAAAATTCTGACTTGGGGGAAGTCACTGCTTTGGGCCTCATAAAGGAAGCCCTGCAGAGATGTAGGATGTCTCAGCTGTGATGGAGAGGAGGGAAGGAACAAGACAGAAAGGTTGTATAGAAGCAGTGCTGTGTGCAGTGGTATTGTTGCTTCAGGTTTCACTTGCCTTTTGTGGATGGTTAAAACTCCAGAAGGGGTGATACTAGACACAGTCTGGCTAGACAGCTGAGTCACAGAAGAGGCAAATCATCACAAGACCTTGAGTGAGAGTTGGCAGGGAATTACGAGGACATAAGTCTGCGATGCCGTTCGTATCTATGAGGGTGTGCAAACAGCAGTGAGCCAGATTTCCAGAATGCTTTAACTACTGTGATATTAGGCAGGAAAAGGCAAAGTCTCCTCCATATTTTCACATAGGTGAAATTGTAATAAAGTTCTATGGAACTTTAACTAGGGTAATTAGGAAAAATTGAATCTCGATGTTGGGGTTTTGATTAAAGCATTTAGAAAATAAGCTGTAAAAACATTTCACACATACTAGATTTTGAAGTCTGTACAGCCTTTTCAATATATTTTTGAAATGTTGGGGAGACAAGCACATCATAATTTGGTTAAAAAAACTGCATTTTTCAGCTACTGTACTTTGTTATTCATTTAAAGAAGGTGGTATATTGAACATAGTAAGGTAGGATCTTATATTTGAGCTGGTTTTTTACATTGCAGTTTACAGTGTACTAACTTTAGGTATGCTGTTTTGACATACTGGACTAAAATTACCTTAATAAGGTATTTATTTAGATCTCTCCTTGACAAAGAGACCATTGTGGCTGCTTTTGTGCTCACTTTGACATTTAGTGAGCAGCAACCCCAGGAATGTACAGATGCATACTCCACTTGGCAAGTATAACACCCTCCTTTCCTAGAAGAAAGGAAGGTCAAATAAATTAACTTTGTTAGAAATAGTAATCTGCTCACTGTGTTTAATCTTTTTTCTCATATTAATGAAAAGAAACTGACAATGGGCACTAATTCATATCTGCTTTCATATGTTAAAGCTGAGAAAAGCTTAATTTGAAGTATGAAGTGACTTCCATTGACTTTGGGGGCCAACACTGCAAGGCAAGTTCTCTGTGTCTCTTAGAAGTCTCTCAGAGTGAAGAAAACTCATGTTAACACTTGTTATAGCATGATTAAATGTATTTTTAAAATCCAAAAATCTTATTTGAAACCTTAATTGTGCTGCAGCCATTTACATTGCAGAACACCTGTACTTCAGGAGTGAATAGTTCTACAATTGCTTAATGTATTAATTAAAGCCACAATTAATTTATTTTCTTTCTATATCCAGCATAAAAATACCCAGCTGTTCTCTTAAACAACTGTCATGTGAAATGGGTGATTTTCTCAAAAAAAAAAAAAAAAAATTACTCTGATTAGTTTAATTAGTGTGCCAGGGCCCCAGGAAAGCCGATACCCCTGACCCCACCAGTGTCCCATTACAGGGACCCTTCACTGAGCAGTCCCTGGGTCAGAGGGCAGCTCCACTGATGTGCTCAGGGTCTCACACTGAAAGCATGAGACAGCCCTTCCTGGGCTCCACAACTGAGTGTGTCACCCACTGCCAGCAACTGCCAGCGCCCCTGAACAACTCCTACTAACAGTTTTTGGAATAACATTCTTTATTAATAGAATAGACGATTGTGACAGGATAAAGTTCAAAGATTGCTGGTGATAGTATCTGGCTGCAAGATTGTATTCAAAGCAGTGCAAGGATAAACTGTAATTCTTAACAAAAGATAGCTTGGATAGTCAGTGTACTTAAAAATACAGCTCTTACCCAATAGGTATCCCTGCAGGGGAGAAGATGGCTCCCTTTGACTGATCCCAGAAGTTGAGATGGACTCTTCCCTATCTTCTCCCTATTTTAAATTTATTTTTATACTATTTTTTATGTGGAGCATGTAGTGTGTGTAGGAAGTTGGACATGTTGACCACATTCCATCTGGGGAGTAGCCACCGTATTTTCTCCCTATAATATTCCATACTGTTACAACTGTCTGTGACTTTCCACTCCTCTCCATATTCTATTTAATCCCCTCTCGGCATGTACATTAACTGCAATTTTTGTAACTTTCCAGTTTTCTTTGATTTTACCCCTCTTTTCCACACAGCAACCCTGTTATTTAAAGTGTTCATTAACATACTTCTGGGTGAAATATTTTGGAAAAAAAATTGAGCAGAAAAATAATGTTTTGAGCTCTGCAGATCAATAGAAACACATCAGAGCTTTGATATGAAAAATCATACAGATTCATTCCCTTGGTTCTTTTTATATTATTATATGTCTTTTATTGTATTTGCCTAGTATAACTGCATCAACTGAACAGGCATGAGGTGGCACACCTCTTGGGAGACTGCTTTTCTGGCCTCTTAAAACGTTTTTTCTCCAAATATTTCTTTTCTTTTTCCCTTTTTTTTTTTAGTTTCTAGGAGACATGATTATGAAATAAAAAGTGAACTCAGTTAATGAAGAGCTGTCTTCTTGGCTCCCCTAAAACAATAACTCTGGGAGAGAGGTGAATGGCTTGATTAATTTCTACGTGTCATTAACTTCCATGCCCTGAGATGACAGTGTTAATATTCACAATGTGAATTATTTCTCTGCTGATTAGTTTAGGAGAAACACACAATGCGTGCACTTACTGCATGATCTAGCACTGTGCCCAACAACCCTTTGGATGCCCTAAAACTTGAAATGCCCCTGCTGTCCTGCTTTCGTTGGTCATTATCAAAATCAGAATAGCAGCATAGTTGGAATTTTACAATACAAAAATCTGTGGCAATTATCAACTACAAATGTGGACAGAATGAAGCAAAACAAAATTCAGAATGACTGGTAAGCTGTGTGCTGATATATTGATACATGCCTAAATAAATTTAGCTGACTAAAAGCTGCTGAGTGTCTGGACTTTATCTTTAAAATGTTGTCTCAAATCTCTCAGCCCATTACACTTAAGTAGTTTAGAATTCAATGATCTGATTGCAGAGTTCAGAGATTATTAGAGCAAACGGGCCCTGATCAATGCCTGGGTCGTCTTTTCAGTGTGTTATTTAATTAATCAACAGGAACAGAAATATATGTGTAATGCAAATTAACTCAGTCTTAAGTTCCTCGAATATCAGAATTGGTCATATGCAGAAGAGGGGAATCCAAAAGCAGCGGGATATTAGTGCTTTTTTCTGTGTACACCACTTTCTCTAGTGATGTCCTGAACTAGAGATATTTGTGGGATTAGTGGGATGGTTTCTGCTCTGTGCTCTTCTGGAGAAATTAATAAGCCTTTGAGGCAATGGAAGAAATTCAGTATCTGATATATTAATGGTTCACAGTTGGCCCTTGATTGTATTTGTTGTCACTGTTTCTCTTCATTTACATTAACCCTCAAACCAGGTTGTTTTGCTGTAATCTAGAACCAAATACAGTTTTCCTAATCCCCAAGTCCACACTGAATTGCAATATTTCCCCGTGAAACAAAGTAATTTGAAGTGGTATTTTCTGTTATCTTTGCCAATTATTTTTTCAGTTGTTTGTTTGTTTGTTTGTTTGTTTTCCACAGCTTTGTCTTTTTGTCTTTTAGTGTGGAAAGATATAAGCTTTGTTCTCCCCTAGTTACTCCTTATTAAAAGTCTTCTATCTTTGGTCCTCAGGGTATGTGAAAGTGCTGTGCTGTTTTTCTCAAGGATGCATTGCCTCCCTTGAATTAGGGAGTTAGATACTTGATTTGTTTTGGACATTGGAGACTTTCTTCTATTCTGTACATGGACTTCTCCTTTCACCTGCATGTAGGAACCACACCAACTCATGGCTCAGGTCATCTCTGTTTAGAACCCATAAAGTTTTTAGGTTCAAACCCTGAAGTACTTCCTGTCAGTTTCTTGCTTCAGTCTGTTGCGGCTTTTTATGCACACAGTAATTTTTATTAACAATAAACGGGTTGTGTGCATAGTTGGGATAAAAGGAAAAAATTGGGGTTTCAGCAAAGAAAAGGAATCATCCGTGCCAGCATATGGCCTCACAGTTCCTACTAACAGGAAAACTCAGTGTTCAGTTGAAACACCAGAAGGTGGTTTGTCACAAACCCCATGGACTGGAGCACAAGGGCTATTTCAGGAGCTCTGCCCTTTCCTGCTGTTTCTGGAGACAGCAACAACAATTGACCAGTCACCAGAATTTCCTGTGTTAGTGAAACAATCTCTGGTACCTCTGGTGTAAAATTAATTCCTAAGGCCAAGGGCCATGAAGCCATCTAAGCCCAGCCAAGAGATCCTTTGCCCAACTCTTCCCTTGTTCAGCTTTCTCATAGCCGTGGCAGGAGACAGAAGATGAAAAGGTTGGTAAGGCACGTTCTGTGTAGGTATTTTACACTCATCTCAAAGAGACAATTTTCTGTTCTGTCACTTGTGTGATTTTATTTTGTATGTACATAGACAGACTCCTTGAATCATCACATAAGTTATAAATTCCATTTTGTTTCCATGAACTGTGAGTATCTCTGTGCCTGGGGCTGTCATGTGCTAACAAGAGACAGGAGGAGTGCCAGAGTGTCAGTCATTACAGACTCTTTCCATCTAGTTTACTCTTAACTGGGAGGGGCAAATGAGGAACAAGATCTTAAATAAGGACAGTATACCCCTCCCATGAGGAGCCAAGGCAAAGCAGCCAGGTGGTAATGTTTGGATTTCAAAGCCAGAAGGGAGTTTTGGAAGCAGAAACAGCTTGGTCAGAAAAGATAAAGTGATGCATGGACACACCAGAGTGGTCTTGTGACACGGAGGCCATGGGGAGGCAGTGGAGCCTCTTCTTCTTCACTGGAAGAAACTGATGTCTGCTGCTGGGGAATGGGAGGGGAAGGTCCCTGAGCACCAAAGGGGATCTCACAAAATCTCAAGGAAAAGGCAACAGTGAGGAAGCGTAGGCAGAGAGATGTATGTGTGTTTACTATTTCATATGGCTCTGTGTATATCTTGTGGTCATTAAAGTGAAGAATGGCTGCTTCTGAGACAGTTTGCAGTCTGTGCATTCCCTATTCAACTCTGTGGGATCCTGGAGAGAGAAATTGTCACTCAGATGTTGACTATAGCTGAGCTCTGGGAAAGAGTGTGTCAAAGCCGTGGGGCTTCAGCAGCAGTTGCAGGGTCTAAGCCAGGGTCTCTCTTTTTGGAAGAGAGAAGAGATTGCCCAGAGACAAGGCAGATAGGAAAACTTCAGAATGTTTTTATGTGGAAGCAGACAGAGACTTTGAGAGAGCCTCACAAGAGGTATAATCTAGGCTGTAATATCTCAGTCTTTGGATTCTTACCTGTAGTAAGATGAAAGTGACTGGAAGAACACCAAGGCTTGCACATGGTGAGATAACAAACACTACCATGGGTGGCTCCAAGCATTTTCTGGTAAACACACAACACAGGCGAGCCACAAATGGAAGTCAGACCACGCACATCATTACAGTTTGCACTAACCCCGGGAGTAATAATTCCCACCAGCAGCCAGGCTGTCAGCCCAGGCTTAGTGCCATGCTGCAGTAGCTACATAGCTGCTGACTGCTTTGGAGCAGGGAGAAGGCAGCCCCTGGTTGCCTGCAGCATGGTCAGGGTGACTCCCTGCTGCACGAGTGCCCTGTGCCTGCAGGACTGGGCTGGGACTGCCAGACAGGCGTGTTTGCTCACAGGGCACCATGGCCAGTGTGCACTAACAGCTTTCCAGGGTGGAGCCAAAGCACAAGATCCTCTGAGGCAGTTTAAAAGGACTGAAACGCTCAAGAGGATAATGTGGAGCAAACTGATGTAAATGGTTCTTCTGCATAAACTGCAATTTTTGTAATTTGTTTAGGGAGCGAGGGGAGTGCATTTTGCTGTATGGTTTTGGTTTGCATAAATTCAGAAAGAGTTCTGAATTATTTTTTTCTGAAAATACAACTTAACTGTTGAGAGGGAGGTGAAGGTTTTGTGATGAAGGGAAAATATAATAGGAAAATGGGGTATTAATGGGGTGTCCATGTTCCAGACTTCCTGGGTCTGAAAGTAGATGAACTAGCAAGATTACCTTGTATGATTTTTACATATGTAAATGGATATATAATTTCTACCAATATAAAATATTCGTGTATATTTACTGTATAATAATTAATTAAACTTTATAAGCAAATTAAGATTGCCTCAAATTTACATACAATGTGAAGAAAAGTCCCTTTATCCTCTGTAACTGCAGCATTTGGCAGATTCAGGAATAAATAATCTTTTGTGGCAAGGGTATGCCTTATCAAACATATGCAGATCAGTGCTAATTAATGCTAATTAAGGTTTCCTGTCTATCTAGCTGGAAAAACGTCCAAATGTTATGAAATCCAGTTAGTATGCCTATTACCCTAATTGTTTTATATGGGATGGTTCTTAATTAAAATATGTAAATTTACCTTAATTGCTATATACTAATAGAGGTTCATGTTATCTCACTAAAAATGACAAGATGGTGAGGAGGGGTACTTAAACAAATAATTCTGATACGTTTGTAAATAAATGACCTTTACTCAAAATTATTTTTAATTGGAAATTGGCAAAAGGAACATTTTGCCATCTATGTTTTTCTTTAGTTTTAAATAATGTCAGAATTTACGGTTCTTTGTTAATATAGATCTGATGACATCGCAGCTTAATTAAGACTACTAAACAAGTCAACATTTTGTATGTTTACTGTAGTTTCAAAATTGTTTGCTAACCTCACACTGACCTTCAGAAATGTCATACTTTACAATATTAATCTTTATTTTCACTATTTTTTGTTTTATGTTTTGATTTTTATCTCCTTTAATCATATGGTTTTATTTGTGACGTTTGATGTACTGAAGTACCTGTGCTGGTGCCTGGCCCGTGCCTTTGCAGCAGAGGCTGGTGAGCTGCACCTCTTTGAGCTCCACCCGTGAGTGTAGGACATGGACTTTGATCACCTCTGGGGGGACAGTTCCCACAGCTGCTGGGACATGCCTGAGGCCCACACGGGTTTCTACACAAAGTCTTGTATGCCCTCTGCCCAACACAGAAGCACTGTTTTGATGATACTTTCTGTGGTAGTTCATAGGTTTATGATATTGGCATTTTCTTTGTAATTATTATGCCATTTCACACACAGAGCAAACATTTTTTCTCCTCTGATATAAATAATTCAATTGGAGAATCTGCTAATTTGGAGAACTGCCCTATAGTTGTAGCTTTTACTCATAATAGCAGTAGATTTTTAGAACACCTGGTACATTTTGGTTTATATTATATAATATACATCATCAACATATGCCTCACTTTGCAAAACCCATCTGAAAGTATTTCCTATTTTGCAGGATATTGTGACCAATGTTTCTCCAAGGATTGTGCGTGGAACTACTTCAGGTCCTCTGTATGGCCCAGGCCAAGGCTCTTTTCTAAACATTGAACTGATCAGCGAGAAAACAGCAGCATATTGGTGTAAAAGCATTACTGAACTGAAGGCTGACTTCCCAAAGCACGTAAGTGCCACTCAATCATAAAAATGTAACATACTTATTTGGAATCTCTAGTTTACAGGTCTGTGGAAACCCACATATTTAGTGTTTATTCAATAGAATGCAAATTGCTTTATTGACATAGGAGTACATTCTTAAAAACCAGAAAAGCCCATTCGAATAATATTTATGACAGAAAATTCTGTGAAATTGCTGTCATGCAGAGGACAGCCATGATTTTTTAGTTAGGCTGATGTTTACTTTCAAATAGATAATATCAAGGGAAAGAGTGGATCCCAGTGTGGATGCTTGGCAGTTCTGTTGTGAATAATTTTGTATTTAAGATAATATGTAATTTATAATAAGAGTTTTTACTGTGAATTGAATTTGATCATAAAACAAATATGTGTTTTTTCATTCTTAATACAAACGTGAAGGTGCTTATAGTATTTCTATAAGCAATTGAGTGCTGTAGGTGAAAAACCCCAATACTTAACTTTAACTTTGCTACAAGGATAGAGTTTTGTTAGAGCTTGTTTTGCTCTGGGGAATATCTGTCTCAAAGGTAATAATCACAGTTGGGATCAATGACACCAGCTAGCTGGCATAAATGGTTTTCAGCTACTATTCTTGTGAATAAGAACAACGAGGTAGAAAGTAAAATACTCAATCATTATCTCAAATGGATAGAACTGGAAATCCCAGAGCCTGCATATCTTCTGTCTTGAAGTTATTACATCCATGCTTCAACTATGAGAAAATAAGTGAACATTCCTGAATATATTATGATATTAAGATAATCAAGAGGTTTTTTCTTATTCCTGGTGTTTAAATGAGCACATCAGCAAGTACAAAAGCGTTTAAACTTTTCATATTGACAGTAAAAGTGCTGCATGTTTAATATCCTACTTCACTATGGATGGATTGTGTGTTTCTTTGCTGAGATTCTTGTCACGTTATTTACTGTGACTGAGCTACATCATAATGAAAGCATGAGCCAAAAGATGATATCCTATTCCCTGATTTTGATTTTAACATCCTTTGTCAAAGTCCTGGATATTGCATGCAGGCAGACTGTTGGCCATTTCTGCTGTGGGAATGTTATCCCACTGCACTCTTCACCAAAAATCCCTCACGGCACTTTGTGCTTGAGATCAAACCATTCTCTTCTGTGAGGAAAAGCACAAGCAGCATTTCAAAAGGAAGATTTCAATTTTCTGAGACCTAGCGTTGTGTGTGGGATGAAGAAGTCCCACTCTTCCAGAGTTCCTGGGGTGAACATCTTCTGATCATCCCTCATTATATGTGAGTTATTACTTTGAGAATGTGAATTCAGTTTCTGCACGTTGGCTTGGCTGCTACTGTGGCATCTTTGAGGTTGGTAACGCCTGCGTGGGCATGGGGGAAGCAGAACCCCGCAGTAGACCTTGGCATTGCTTACAGGGATTTTTAAAACATGCCTGTGAACTCGTCTAAGAACTGTCATGTAATTATAATGGTAAATTTGTTGCTAACTGAAAAAAGAATTTTGTTCACTGAGGAGAAGTCTCTTGACGCTTATTTTGAGATATTCTGTATAATTACAGCGTGCAGAATTTTATTCACCCAATTGCTGTTCACTCCTCTAGAAAGGGTTTTTTCAACTTTGTGTGTTTTATTAAAACAAAAACCAGTTTCTGAGAACTGTTTGTGCAAACTTAATTAACAGGCAAAGAATGACATTTTCTTCTCAAATGAAGGCCAAACAGATGAGGACACAAGTGATTACAGTAAAAAAAGTTATCTTACTGAGACAAATTTTAAAAACAAACCAAAACTTACACATAATTACTTTTGCTGTGAAATACAAGTAAGTTAGAGTAAGATTTATGTTACAGATGAAAAGGATATGAGCAAAATAGCCACCTCACTAGAAGATGATCCCACTATGTAATGCCATTAGATAAAGTGTGTTTAAATTCCCCCAGCAGAGGCTGGGATGTAAAGTGAATTTTGCAATGGGTTGTGCAAAAGAGGACCACCAGTCACAGCTCCATGGGCAATGTCCCTTAACTGTGGCCTGTTGTCTCTGTAAATCAGGAACCAGCATCTCCATTGTGCTGTCTTCACTGCTGTAGTGGGCGGCCTCATTCTTTGTCTCTTCTGTCTTCTGATTCTTGCTTGTACCTTGCAAATATCTCTGACTGTCAGTCTGTCCTGGTGTCCTCTTTTATTAGCCTCTCCCTTTGACCCCAAATCCACTTCAAGGGCATGAGGAAAAAGCTGCCACCACCAGGAACTTGCTTCAGTGCCACCAGCAGTGAATGAAATGTTGTTACCATCCAAGCAGAGGAGAAAGAAGAAGGTGTCTGGAGTTTGTATGGTAGCTGGTGAAGTATTATCAAAAGCTGCTTACTGGGGTCAGCCTACCCCAGTTGTACAATAAAGTTGTCAGTTCATGACTAGGCCATGACTGAGACATGCAGTGGTTAATTACTTTAGATGGTAGGGTGAAGGAACTAACACTTATGTCACAACAAGTCCCACATTCATATTTAGCTCTCCAAGGGGATACCTGATTATGTGGTGTACTGGTATACTTTTCAGTCAAAACGTGGCTAGAAAAATGACAGTTTGTGGTATATTTAAGAAATTAGTTTACTTAGGAAATATGAATTCAGCCAAGTAGAACTCACCTAATGATATGAACAGGAATGTGTTCATTCTGTGCAGAAAAAAAAAAAATCATTTCATGTCAGCAAACATCTACAAAATGGCTGAGAAAGTTGTTAAAAAGAGTTATAAAGCCTGGGGGAACTTACTGCTAAACTTTTATATTCACTTACTTGACAGTAGCTGCAATCTGGCTATTATCTGTGCTGGGAGGTGTGATTACTGGTGCTGGCAGTATGTCTTGGTGATCTGGTCAAGCAGGGAGCTGTAATCTCTGTAGCATTTGCACTGAAGGAAGCAAGCTTGAAAAGAGCAAGGTTTGAAAATAGTAAAATACTTCTCTGCAGAAAAACGTGTACCAAGGTTTCACTAAGAACACAGTTGCCAAATAGTCTTTCTACACCTTCCTATAAGTGGTGCCCTGTAGATGATAATAAGGTAAGAAAATAAATTAAAAACCTCAATATGCAAATTAGTTTGGGTCTGAGTATGAGCAGGAGGTCACAGCAGTGCAAAGAAGGGCTTTGACAGGACACTTCATAAAATAGATTGCAGGGGAAATGTCATTCCCTACCAGACTAAGAGAAGTCCATCACAAACAAGCAAATGTCTGAGAAATTTGTACCACAAGAAAGAACTGGGAACTTGAAAGATGCCAAATTGAATATTTTATAATATTACTGTGTTAATATACTGAAATCTTAAAAGTAAGTTTTTGGCCTCCTAGCTCAACACAAATGAGTTTGATCTCCTGCATGACTCCAGGGAATGTACATAGGATACCAGATTGTCAGCTGTGACACTGAATCTGTTATTCTGATATCAGTGTCATGATGCGTTGAATTGAGAAACCTCTTCTGCTAGAAACATTAAGTACTCATGGACCCCCAAACTAAGCTGAAAAGTCTTGTCTTAATGTTTGTTCTGCTGCTTGGGGAATGTTGCTGACAGTCTCTCTGACAGTTACTCAGCAGAGAGCAGCTTTTCAAGGCTGAAGCTGTTGAAGGTGTATTTTTGTTCTACATTTTGTTCGGAATGTCCCAGGAACACCTGTTGGGAGTAGCCATGCTGGAGAGTGTGTGAGAACAGATCACTGGATCCCAGGCTGGAAACCAACTTCTTTGTAGCATTGTGGGGGTTATCTTGGTTTTTGATTTTTTTGATTTGTTTGGGGTTTTTTTCATCTCCTGAAATGGTGTAATTAGTTTTTATATTAGGATTTTTTTTTCTACCATGGAAGTTTGAAATAAGGCCGCCAGCTTTTTTTGGATTTGGTCTTTGTGGGTTCTTGGTTTGATTTTTTTTTTAAATTTAGGTAACAAACTCAAATTTGGTTTAATTCTACCCTGTGAGGATAGGAGAAGATAAGGAGCTACAGAAGAAGAAAAATACAATCTTGACAGGCATATATGAGTGCATTGCTCCTATAAATAAATTTTGGTGCAGAAGCATGCAGTATTCAAAAATATGACGTTATAAGGTGAAAAGAAATAGGCTTGCAACAGTTATTTGGATATTTTGCATGCGGAGGTTTAATTGGTTTGCCAGTGTGATCCCTCAAGTGGTGTCCTACATATCAATCTTATGTGTTGGACCAGCTCAGGTTTTAAAAGTTTTGTCTACAGACTGGGAAGAACATTTATCTATTAATATAAACCTTTCTCCTCGCTAAGTTTGCACTAATAGTAGACCCTGTAATCTGGGTACTGAGAGGAATTGACCAGAATATCTAAAATTGCTGTAGATCTCCTTCAAGACTTAATTTTAAGGGACATTAGGTGGGAAACTTTTTAAGATACATAGGCTTCACAGCTTTACTGACAGAAGGTCAAAGTTGGATTTCTCACTAGAGGTATTAGGAATAATTTGTTTATTTTTTCAGGTACTATTATAGCTTTTGCTTTTAATGGGTGTTTAGATGTGGGATGTTATAAATAGTATTTGCATTTTGAGATACCAGTCATGGACTTGCTTCAGGTTATAAAAAGTAATAGCTTTGCTCTTCCTAGGGCTAGTATAGACAGCTTTACCTTTCCACCACAGAGAAATGATACTTTGTACTCCAAATGCTTGCTAAGCTGTACCTTCATGTGATAAATCTCATGCCTCTCGACAAGCTCGATATCTACAAACTGGAATACAATATTTCTAAACAATCAGGTAGGGCCATGCCCACGTGGACCTCACCAGGTATCAACATGAAGCAGTGTAGAAGCACCTTAATGGGGAGGGTACGTGCTGTGCATTCTCAGGCTCATCAGAGGACCCTGCTCAAAGTCCAGAGGCTTCTCCACGTGAACTGAAAAGGACAGAGCACAAGGGAGAGAACCACAAGCTGGGCTGCCTAGAAGCCTGCACATTCCCATAAGTGCAGAACAGCTACTTGGGTTACTTTATCTGAATTTCAAGCCCACAAATCACATTTGAAAAGTTCCAGAAGTTGTTATTGCTGCAGCTTAAACTTCCCAAAGCCAGCCGTCATGGATGCTTGGTAGGAGGTGAAAAAACCCACACAGCAGTTGTTAAATTCACCATATGGAAAAGATCCCTTTCACTACAGAAAACTGGCAGTAGGCCCATTCCCTTAGCATCAGAGGAAATCCTAGCTGAGGAGGGAAGGTGAGGTTGGAATAAGGCACTCACACTGATTGCCTTGTCCAGGGACTAAATCACTTGGCCCTAGAGAGTGTGGAGCACAAGAATGGCCATAACTCCTCCATTTCCAGTCCCTGTTGTGGTGGGTAGAAAGGAAGAGATCGTGATGCACATGACCACTTTCCCTTTTTCTCTTTGTCATTCACCATGATTAAAAGGGAGGATGAAAAACAATAAAATACAGAAAAATAGTTCCTAGAAAAGAGAAGAAAAAAGCTGACCTGAAAGAACAGCAGACGCATTGACAACATCCTCTGCACGTTCCAGGGAAGCTTCCACTCTTCCCCCATCCTGAGGGTGTCCCCATTGCTCCTCTCTTCCCCCATCCTGAGGGTGTCCCCATTGCTCCTGATCCTGGTTCAGCTCTTTGTGAGCAGGATGTGTTTTCACTTGTTCAGTCTAAGGAGAAATTCTGATTTACCCAGCGAACAAAACCAGAGGCTAGTAACCGAAATGTTGATGTATTGTGTCTTTGAGATCACATTTGCTTATACAAAAGATAATTTTCTGAAAAGGTTCTTCCATAACACATAAAAAATGCTTAAGCCTCACATGACATAAATATTAGTAGGAATGGTGGTGTAAATTTTTACTCCTTGAGGCTTAGGTATTAGTAAAAGAAAAATGGAAAATATGGGAAAATTCTCATCTATCACCAGCATGTTTTGGTAGTCATGTTGGCTATAGCAGATCTGCTTCAGGCTTGAAGAGTAGCAGAGAAGTGACGTGGAGTCAATGTAAAATCACTTTTTAGGAGAGATCTGGGGAACTACAGGCTTAAAATCTTTTAACCTTGTATGCAAATTGGTAAAAGCTGTTCTAAAAAGCAGAACTAGTAAAAAGAAAACAAAGAATAAAGAACCCCCTTTGTAGTATGTTATGCCTTAAAAAAAGAAAAAAAAAGTTCTCTGAGAACATCAAGAGAAACTCAGATGATAAAGTGATCTTGGGTTTCCAGAATTATTTGACAGGGTCCATCACTGAAGAATTTGAAAGAAATTAGGTTATCATGAGATTAGAGGCGGAAACCTACATGAATAAAAAACCAGTTAAACATAGGAAACAGTGTTAAGGAATAAATAGTCAATTTTCACAGTGGATATAGAGCTGAAGGAAAATTATTTAGGGATCTGTACTGTGTTATGTGCTATTTAAAAGGTTTATTAGCAATCTGGAAAAGAGAGAGAAATTTAAGAATGTAAACTTTGCTAATAATAGTATGTAATACAGGGAGATAAAGGTGAGAGCTGACATAAAGGGTTCTGAAGAATCTTGCATTACTGAGTGACTGGCCAACAAAAAAAAAAAAAAAAAAAAAAGAAAGTAGTATGGGATAACCAGTGATAAATTTGTATGTTCGGTGAGTATTTGCAAGCTACCTATACTGGGGTTACAGTAAGAGGGCACTGTGAAAATCTCAGCTTAATGCTGAGTAACATGGAAATAAAGCTTATGAAACACAGAATTTCTAGGAAAGGAAGAAAACAAAGCAAAAGCCATCACTATGCAAGCATGTTGATTCTTTTTTTCTTTTTTCCCTTCACATTTTGAATACACTTGGTGGTTCACATCTTTCTGGATTGGAACCAGAAGGGTGAGCGATAGGAGATTCTACACCACATGGTTCAGCAGCTGTGGAGCTCATAGTCACGGGGCATTGCCAGTCCCAGAGGTACCTACAGGCTGAGAAAAACCTACTGGAAAAACTATCTGAAAGCATCACCTCTGACTCAGGGAATTCCTGTGCCAGAGATTTCTTAAAAGCTGGGCAAGTTTTTTAGGGAAATACTACTGTGAGCTTGCCCTGGGGAGCTGCTGCTGGTGCACGTGAGAGAAGGGGGACTGAGCTGTGAAACCATTGCTGGGGATTTACACTGGCAGTGCACAGGGAAGAGCTCTTGGGTTCACAGGCAGGATCAGAAGCCCTCTCTGCCTCCCAGTCCTGTCCCAACCTTTGGACCATTGTTCCTGTATTACATTTTGACAACCTGATTAGCATGTAACTACATTACTTGAACTGGAGCTGAGATATATCTATATTTTGCACTAGTCTGAAATGATGTGCTAAGGGGTTTTTCATTCAAATGCTACTTTCAATTTAGTGAGATTTACTGCATTTCCAGAGGGTCATCTCAGACAATCTTACATACAGTAATTCAAGAAAATCTGCTAAAAGTTTACCCAGAGACAGCATCTGATCATGCATGTTCAAATGACCATGCAGTACACATCAAAAATGTTTGATCCCAACTGCACAATATTCACTTTGGGGTTTTTTTTTATTTAAAATTTTTCAAAAATATGGTTATCAGTCTGACAAAGAAATGGAAACACATACTCTGGCCATCAATTTGAGGGAATTTTATTATAAGAAAGCACATACCTGTTGCTGGAAACTGCAATTTGTAAATGAAAATAGGACCACAGAGTAAGGTCAGTGAGATTTTTACAATCAATTTATGATTCAGATGTACATGTTTGTGGTGACAAATTAGGACTT
This sequence comes from Petroica traversi, assembly GCA_025920805.1. Lineage (NCBI taxonomy): Eukaryota > Metazoa > Chordata > Aves > Passeriformes > Petroicidae > Petroica > Petroica traversi. The sequence continues at coordinate 17,895,663 of JAHLSL010000008.1, read as the reverse complement.
TGATGAAAAATGTGAGAAAGTCTTTTATGTTTTTGCACTTGGAAATTACTGCTTTGTTGAAAAACCTGTCAAACTAGTTTAGTGCAGAACTGTGCTTTCTTCCTATGCATGTTATGAAGCCATGACTTACTTTGCTTTACTATCATGACTAAGGTTTGAAAAATAGTGAGTAGTTCAGTAAGGCAGAAGACTATTTGTACATATGCTAAGAATATCCTTTTGATTTAAAAAGAACAATTGGAGAAAAAAGAACAATTTTCACAATTCTGTGAGGACTACAAGCACATCTTTAAAACTTTAGCCCTAGGGTCAGAAGTAGGAGAAAATTAAAGCAGTTTCTGAAATACTTCACCAACCATCTCTTAGAAAATGACCCAATCTGCTTGATTATTGGAAAAGACAAACTCCTTAATGGCTAACATCGGCTGAAGCTGCTTCAGGATGTGCTTTGGCAGTTGCTGCTGAAAATTCCTTTTCTGCAGAGATATGTGAGCGGTCATTAAGTAGGAGTATTGACAAAGGAAATGCCCTAAACATAAAGACAGTGTGCTTAAAAAGATATTTCTAGAATGTAATTCTGCTGACAGTGACATGAAGAGTTACATATTTCTGTTCATCTTAATAAAGTGTGAATATGCAGACTATTATTTGGAGGGAAGATACAATCTCTTAAAAATCCCAACTGCTTTACAGTTTGGTGAGTTACTGTGCATACATTGGAGTGCTTCAGAATGATCTGTGTGATCTGGCTGGGAATCAGGATTGTAGATTGAAGAAATGTCCTCCATGAACTGCAACAAAGGAAATGGCATCATGCATTAAACCCCCTGGATGCTCAGATGTCCATTTTCTCCCCTCAGACTGTGCTTAAAATAGCAATAACAACCTTGGTGCAGGGCATTTCCCAGGGAATAATGACTGGCTGGGAGGAGTTGATGGCCTGAGGCACTGCTGAGGGCCATTAACCCTGGCCAGTTATTAATCACCAGGAAATGCCCTTTTCTGGGTAGTTATTGTTTTAATATTAAGATGTAGATGCCATTGGATGGAGATAAAATGACCTTGTGGCAATGTTACAAAATAAATGATAAAAATAAAATTAAGGCAAAATTTTAAAATTATTAAGAGTCAACACTCCATCAAAATTAAAATCTAAAGTTTGTAAAAATGACAACATTCTGCTAGTCAGATTACCCGTACAAAATATATGTCCCCTAAATACATCTTCCTAATTTCCATTTCATGTTTGTCATAGGCAATTGGCTAAATAATAGAATTTGGTCTTTCAAAACGCACAGTACCTTTGACATTCATTTTACTGTCTGTGATACGATTTTAGCCTTTTATGAAGCACTGAGCATATGTGATTTAGATAATTCTGCCTTTTTGTCTTTTATATTACAATATTTATATATAAGTAATAATAGGAAAGCAAACGTATACCTGATCAAAATAGTAGGTATAAGCTGTTCCTGTAGCCTGTATTCTGTATATTCTGTGATGTGGTTTATATTTTAGGCATTCTGCTAGAGCTCTAATGGAGAAAAATATGAAGGCTAAGTCTATATTTAAAAGGCTTGCTCACATACTTATGTAGGCTAGGAATACTAAAAATAAAATGGCATCTAACTGCTGTCCTGGCAGAACCTAGTGTAGATGCAGCTATACCAGCAAACTGTTTATTTTTGCTCCGAAGCAAGTGCGGGTTTGCTGCTCTGAACTGTGCTGGTAGTAGGAGAGCTGGCTCTCTGCAGACACGTTCTAGCTCAGGCAAGAAAGGCACAGGCACATGCTTGAATCCATCACAATTAGAGCCAGCTCCTCAGCGTGATTGACAGCAGCTGGACCATATCCCAGCCTCCTGTGCTTTCAGGGGAGGGGGGCTCGGGAAAGATCTCCAGTTCTGAGCAAAATGTGGGAATAAAGTGTTCCAAGATGTTTTTTCTTTATCTACCAAGGGGAACATGTAGATTAGCACAATTCTTAGTGGGCTCTGAACTGATCTTAATCTACACCCTCAATACCACTGGTAGCTTCTAAACTTCTAATCCACATTGTGTTTAAGAATTATGACCATAAACTTTTACATAGTCTTCATTACTAAACTTCTCATATCTGTCACATTTCCAAATTCTAGATCTCAGTTCACCCTGTTTTAGATTTTAATTCTTTTGTTTGGTTGGCTTGGGGCTTTTTTATTTGGTTTTGGGCTTTTGGAGGTTTTTTTGTTTGATTTTTTTTTTGTTGTTGTTGTTCTAATGAACTGTGGTTAAAGGTGCAACTGCTAAACATGCAAAATGAGGTGGCCAGCAGGATCCAAAAAGAAACCTTGTTCTCTTCATAAAGTCTTAGTCTAATGTACAGTTATGTGAACATGGGCCTGCCAACCAATTACCATGGGACAGCAAATTGCAGCGTGTCAGTGAGCTGTGTGTCCCTGTTGGGAACTGGCAGCAAATACAGGCCGATCCAAGTTAATATGAATTTCTTCCATTTTGGACACAGCAAACCAGCCTTGCCTCCTGTTTTATGGGGTTTGAAAGAGCACTAGAGCAGCCACTGGCTGCAGGTGTACCCATAGGTGGTAACTCATAAATCAGCAGTAACTTCTTTGTGCATGGAAACCTTGTATGCAGAGCTAGCGGAGATGGACTTTTGAGTGTTGAAGGAAGTGTGTGACAGTAAGTACTTATTTACTGAACACTTAAGCCCAAATAAATATTTTAAAGGCTTGTTTAAAGTAGACTTAAATACATCCTTTGTTGCGAGCCATGTAAGTTAAATGTAAACTAAGAAACCAACAGAGTGCTTTTCTCTCCTGTTTCCTGCCACTACACTTCCCAGTCTGACAAATCTCAGGAAGAATCTTTTTTCACTGGTTTATTTTTGCATCTTTCTCTCATTTTTTAGTGCAGATTTCCTAATGTATTTAAAGTTTAATCTTCTTTTACGTCTTTTTATGTTTAATTTTTTTAATGAAACTGTAGTTATGATTATTTTTCTGTCTACACATTATAGCTAATTAAAGTCTTATGTTTGGGAAAAAAAAAATATCGAAGCTCTATTCCTAAATTTCAGAGTAACATTTATAAAAAATCTGCTTCACTTTTCTTGGAGTGTAACATGATAGACTTATTCTTAGCTACAACATTCTTGGCCACCTAGCCATTTATGCTTTCTCTGTATAACTGTATTAAAAGCTGAATATGCTTGCAGAATGTTTCATTTAAGTTTTATACAGCTCAGATAAGAATACCTAAAGATTGTGCGATTTTATAGGTACCCCAAATTCTTACCTGTGTGCAGGTTGTGCATCTTAAAGCAAAGGGTGGGCATTAAAAATTCATGTGTGCTATATTTGCATTCTCTCAATGTACTGTCAGCACTCCTCTGGTTCCTAGTAGGACTTTTGCCTTTGATTCTGCCAAAGGCATCCACATTTCATGTGATTTATTTTCAGTTTATCTTTTTGGGTACACGCGTACTCACAGCTGGGTCATTGATAAAAATCTCACCAGTGTTAGGTCTTTCAGTGCTTTCATTTGAATGATCATTTAAATGAGGCTATGAGGCTGTAGAAAATTCAATACATTTTAATTTTAAAATGTCCAATCACATAGCAGAGTTCTGAACAGGTTAGGTAACAATTTTATAAACTTCCAAATAGACAGTGAAAATAGTAAGGCCTCTTTCAGTTTCTCAGCATCTTCACATGAGCTTCCCTAAAATATGAAGAGGTGGGTCGAACTGGCAGATGAGGAGGAAAGATTAGTCAGAAGGTAACTGCCAACTTACAGCCCTTAATTTTGTATCTTCTTTGCTGCTGGAGTGTAGCCAAAAAACTACTTGGGTTATCAGACATAACAGCTAGCTACTTAAGTAAATTCTAATGTCTGCATGGAAAAAAAAAAGCTACCCACTCAAGAGATTTTTTGATCATTCACAGATGGGAGCAGTGCAGACCTGCCATCAGGAGGTTCAGTGCATAGTGGCACTGTTGTTCACTGAATTTTTGGCCCGGCTGGGACATACCCGGGGATGAGAGGAAAGATATATGAAGAGATCAAGTTCAACAGAAAATATGGATTTTCATCTTCACTTCTTGAAGAGTTGTGTGGCTGACAGAAAGTAGAGTTTATTTCTTTGCTAATGGACTATTTTAGAGTAATATTCACTGTCGAAGTATTTATAAATAAAACATTTTTTTCCAAATGAAAGGTTCTGGTGGGGATGGATCTTCCTGTGGCCATTGCAAAAATCTTTGCTTTTAGCCCTGTGAGCTTTTGCAGGCTCTCTCATGAGGTGAGCCTGCCCCATTGATCAGGCAGGTTTGGTGCTGTGAAGAAGCTCTAGACCAGTACCTGGGGAAATAGTATTTCTATACCATTTTTATATAGTATTTAAATATAAATAGTATTTAGGGACTGAAAGGTCTCCCCAATGCAGCTGGCATTTAAAGCCATCAGATAACTTCCTGAAGATAGGACAAGCCTTAGAGCCTGTTCCTACACATCTTCCTAACTACCACACCCTCACCTCTCAGGACAACTTAATTGATGAATGGTTTCTGTAAAATCAGGCAAATTATCAGTGATTGTCAGCATATCACTATAGGATAATGGTGCACAGAGAGAGAGTGGGTGATTTGTGGAGGATGCAGCCTGGCTGACAAAATCATTTACTCCTTCCAAGCATCGCTCTGGCACCAGCAATGTCACATGATGGAGCAGATCACAGGGCTCTGAAGTGTAAAAAGGGAGGGGTTTTTCTCTCTGCTCTCTGAGTCACAATTTTCTCCTCGACTAGCATAGGTACTGCTGGCTTCCTTGAGCCTTCAAAATCCAAGGAAGTGAATTAGAAGAAGCCCTGGGGGTGATGGAACAAGAGAAGAGATAGGATAGACTTCTCAGAGATGCAAAGAGACAGATTTGACCTGGGGAATTGCTAGCTGACGGAGTGCAGGGGTTAGGAAGCTGTGATGAAGTTATTCATTCTGTATTTTGCCTCTTCATATTTTCTGCTGAATTTGTTTTCTAATAAGTTAAGCAGCTGTGCTGGTGAGTAATAGGAGAGACACATCTGTATATATATATATAGAAGCAGCCAAGGTCTGGAAGGGACCTTCGGGTTCCTTTCAGTCAACAGCTGCTCATTCCCTCTGTGGGAGCAGCATCCATGCCTTGAACCCCTTTGTCTCCTGTTGGCTTCCCTCTCAGAGGGGTACCCTGCAGAGAGTTGCCTGTGCTGGTGTGAGAATAAAGAGCAACAATTAGTGAGGTGCTCAAAGAACTGTGCTTAAAAGGACTGTGTGTGTCTGGGCAGAGAATTTGATAAGAGAAAAATTTCTAAAGGTGGAGGAAAAAATGCACAAATTTGTGTAGCCTTTTGCCAGTCTTGTTTTCCTTATGTGGTCCTGAGAATCAATAATGTGTCAGCACCCTGGTGTAAAGCTTTTGCTACAGGTCATAGCATGTGTCTGAAATATTGTAGAATTAGATATATCCTTTTTCTGTTATCTTCTCCAATAATGTATTGGCCTCCTCTGCTTTCTCTTTATATTAAATCAGTGTGGAAAGCACAGAAATACAGCAGAGGCATGCCAATTCCACAAGGGCTTGCAGGGATTGTTAGAAAGAAGTACTGACAAAAATTAGTATCTGCCTTCACTCTTCTCTTGGATTCAGCCTTTATTTTCATTCTCTTATGTACATGTATTCACTCATTACCAAAGAGACTAAAGGTTGAACTAGGAGAGGTTTCCTGTGAAAAATAAAATCCCAGAGATTCTATCAAATTTCCAGGGAAGTTTTTAGCTACATAGGTAATTTTCAATATAATTTGAAAGGTTTACCTGAAGTTCTGAAATTTTCAACAGTCTGTCATAACATGGACATACTTCTAGTCATGCTGAATATTTGAGTTTCCCTGAAGTGCTCCATACAGGTGCTATATTCCCTTTCATTGTATGTATGTTTTGGGGGACTCCTATTCCGTGGTTCCTTTTTAACTCTTCAGAAGTTATCGCATCTTAATTTGGTTGTTCTGAGTCCTGAGAGATGCATCAGATATTTTTTTTTTAACTTGGCCGTTCACTTTTTTTTTTTCAGTTGTATTGTGAATTAGCAGGACTCTCATTAGGTCAGCTTTTCTTTTATCCACACTGTGCATGTCTGGGATCTGTGCCTGTACATTTCTGTGTAAGCAGAACTCAACTGCTGCCCTGCCAGTGCTGAGTCTGGTGTGGTAGAGGGGCACTTACAAAACCAAGTTGTTCCCTTGTTTTTCTACAGGTGCAGAAAGTACTAAAGAGCAACCTGTTCAGCTTTCTGCTGCCATCAAAGACACAATGTTGTGTTATTTTATTTTAAAAAAAAAGGTTTGTTCATGCCCTTTGGGTTTTTTATGTCCAAGGGTGTCAGAACTTAAATCTAGGCCTTATTTTGAAGTTGTAGCCCAGAGTACTCACTGAAATCCATCAAATAATCTCATTAAATAGGTGGATTTTATTGGTAGAAGCAGAGTCATCATATGAAAATTACAGCCATTAAAAATAAGCATCTCCATTTAGCCTGGGAATGGAATCTTTGGTGTTTTCTAATTTTTTCATGTGATACATAGAGCAAATCATAGTATTTTCAAACTTTTATCATCATCTTTTCTAGATTTAGTTGTGTGCAGATTACGTTTGGCCTGTTTTTGTGTTGCTCTGTTGTAACTATCTTGCCCTTCACTTTAAAAAACAGACTGGAGATCTCAGTATAGAGTAACAAGATGAAGAAAGGGCTTTATTGAGAAGGTTTGCTACAGCTGAATAATAAACATACTAATATCCCTCACTTTTCTTTTTTTCATATACCCAAAAATAGGTATTTTAAGTGCAAGTGAAGGAGGAAAACAATGGATGGTTAGAGATTGTTAAATTATTTACTGGGAGAGTAAATTCCCTAAAAAAAGAAGAGAGAAGAGAAGCAGAATTGCAGGTCAGCAGTGTCAAGACATTCTGCATTGCTTGTCTTTATCATCATGCAGAATCTTTTTATTAAGGCAGTGCAGAAAGAATAGATTTATAGACTGAAGGTACAATGTTTCATATGTCCATATCCATCTAGATTGACAGTTCCTACCAACATGAATTTCCCAGGAGAGACAGTGTTACTGGTGTCAGTGGATGGCATCATTTACTTCAGTGTTCCATTATTAAATTGATAACAAGATAATTCCTCTGCTTCTCAGAGACATGACAGGTTTTACAATTGTTAAATTTCTTATTGCATGGGATTTGATGTTCTAGGTAGTTTTTAATAAGAAGCTTATTTTTATTTCAGTCCTGCAACAAATCAAAATTTACAAGAATGTACAGAAAAGGAGAAACCAGGCTGAGTGTACAAGGCATCAAAATCAGGCTGCTTTCTAGAGGATTATTTTTACAACAGTAAATGTTTGTGCTCCTGTTGTTTTTTAGTACTGCACATTTGAGTGTATTTGTGCAGTACGGAATGTTTGCTGTGCTTGTACTCTTCTCTTGTACAGTGGGTGTGAAAAGTGTTCTGTACATTGGTAATTCTGACTCTATTTTTTTTATTTTGGCCATTTTGAAAGGCAGAGTATGGCCATGGGTGGCACTGAATAGCACAAACCCTCCAGGAACTTTTCTGCTGGCTCAGCGTGGCACAGCTGGGCTCGTCGTGAGCCTGGTGCTGTGAAGAGGCAGGGTTAGAGTGGAAAGCTCTTGGTGTGAGTGGCGAGCAGGCAGAACATCTGTACCAACCCCAAAATCCCGTGGTGCTGTTGTTATCCCCTCTCTACTAGCTCTTTGCTGTTGAGACTGCATCTCGAGAGCAGTGTGGGGGCAGTCTGGCCTGTGGCCCACAGGTCTGTCTTACATGTGTAAAGAGCTGTGAGCAGTCCATCTGCAGCAGGTGTTTTTTCCATGAAGGTATCTACAGGGTTATTTATTGTGTCACTGAAATAACAAAGGAGTGCCCTATAAACTGTTCTTTGGTGACTTCTCATCAAGCACCTGGTGGACCATGTGCTCCTGTGGCTGCACTTGGGCAGGACCTTCAGGAAAGGTTCTGAGTGTGTTTGTTACAATGGGTGGGTGAGAGATGGTGTGGGTCACAACTCAGTGCATCTGCCCCTTATTCTGACTGATGGGGCTTTTGATGCTGTGAAACAGAGACTCAGCTGCCAAAAAGTTCTCCTCTCCTTGCTTGTTTGCCTTTTCCACGAGTGAATGGTGAACTGATCATCTTATTTTTGTCATTGTTCTAGAAAGATTGTATCTCACTGCCAAGTTCCTCCCTAAATGGCTTCCTGAGGAATTTTGATTTAAAATGCTTGAGTTTGTTCAGACTACACAGGTCATATGGCAAGGCTATACTGTGTTAGTGTAGAAGAAAAAACATATCTTGAAAGGAAGTTTGAGGTCTTTCCATCTGACCCAAACACAAATACTTTTTGAAGTTTAGCTAGATCAACAGTAATTTTGTGGGCATTGAAATCTGGTCCTTAATAAAGTCTTTGATCCCTGTACCCCCTCTTTACACCCACCAGTTATCCTGTTCCTTTTCTCTGCTTCCCAAACAAGTAGCTGTTAAAACACCCAGTCATTCAGACTTCTTAAAAGCTCCTCTTGTTTTTACAGTTTTCAGGGGAGTGGTCTTTTCAAGACAATGCTGAGAATCTCTTTCTATTTTTGCAAGGACCGTGCACATAAAAATAAAAAACTGTAGATTTTTATCAGTGTTTGGGAGATCAAAGAGGGGTGCATTTTGTGGCCAGCAGCAGTGTCTAAACAGAGCATCTAAGGGCATGATACAAAACTGCCCTCAAGCCTAGTGCAGCAGAGAGAAGGGGCGGGCAGGGAAGAGAAAGCAGAAATTATGGTGGCTGGATTTCCTGAAGTGCAGGGAGGTTATGCACAGACCTGGAAGAGTGGGTTCGGAACAGATACAGGCTCTGGCCAGTGTGAGATGACCAAAATAAATATGATTATCACAGGCATGAGGGTAGATGATTGTAATTTCATTCTGTATGTTGAGAATGTTTCTTAAATTTGCAGGAATTGACAGTGTTCACATTTAAATCCAGACCCCTGAGACTTTTTTTCAGGCTGTTTGAGTGTACTGAAACTCCCTTACTCCTGTAGAGCAGTACAGGACAAATGGTAATTGTCAATATAGAGTTTTACTGCTCTCTGGCTTTAAATAGGCGTGACCCAAACTAGACCCAGTTGTTTTGGGTTTTTTTCTCCTTCTTTTGGTTTTGCTACCTCTTGCAATGAATTCTGTGTGCTAGGAAAGTTCACCTGAAAACATACACAGTGGCAAACCTCATCCTTATTATTTCTTTTCAAGCTATTGCATTCATGAGACATCCACACAGAGATGGATGAGAAAAAAAAACATTCACAAGGGAAATAGATTCTAGTTTAAGCTTCCCAGGGGATTATTATAAACAGAGAGAAAAATATTTTAAGTATTATGAGAAGTACCTTGTCAGTGTTCTTTTAAGTAGAACAGCTACTAATGCATTAGTCACAGAATTGTATGAAATGTAGCTTTTTACTGCTTTAGCTTCAGTGTGTTCATCTTATAATGGTGTCCTAACTGGCGCATTACAAATCCTCCCTTTTCCACCTCCCTTCCCTCCAACAAAAAAACGAGTTTTATTGTGGACCTTTTTGTTCCATGAATGATCAGGAAAACTCTGAACACAGAACAGTGTGAGCTGTTGCAAACAGGCATTTGTCCCTTTATGGGCATTTGTCTCTCACGTTGTGTGGTGTCTGCTGAAAAGCCGTTGTCTGGTGCGATCTGGGACAGGGATGGTCAGGGAGGGACAGATCCTGTGGCATTCCCTGGAGCAGGGAGGGGCAGCAGCATCTCCCACAACAGGCAAAATAGTGCTGTGGATGGAGGGGAAGAGGGAGCAGCATACACCAGCTAGGATTTTGATCTGGAATAAGGAATGGGCCACGGGTCCCACTGTGCTTCAATCATGCACGGTTTGCAGGCAGCCCACACTCGAGCTATGACAAAGCTGCAATTTAGCCAACCCTCATTTACCACTTACTGCACTTCAGCAGCAGCTTCATTGTAAGATCTGTCAGGAGCCTACTTCTGTAAGCTGGGAAGCTGGTGCAGCCTCACACTTGTGGCTCAAACCACTGTAATTAAGCTGATGTCAGGTTGCCACTGAAAATCTGAGGAATGAAAAGGAAGGATGTGCTCTCCAATGATGCTCCTGGGCTGGGCCATGTGCTGGACTTTCATGAGACACCAATTGTTTGGGGCTATTAAATTTGCAGGGTGGGTAACGTGCTATGTGGCATTGGAGGCACTGAAAAAACGACTGCGAAGACACTAAAGAGCTGAAATGTGATACAATTCTCATTTATTGCTTTCCAATAAAACCTCTGCCTTTTAGCCCTTCTAATTCATACTTTGTTCTTGCTATTATATTTTAGGTAGTAGGAGATAATAGTCTATATTTTCTTTATAAATTTCTATGTGTGATTTTAGGAATAGATCTAAACCTCAGGCATCAGAGATAGTTCCCCTAAATCTTCACAGGTGACAGTGATTTTTTTTTTTATGGGCACTGATTCCACATGAAAAGACTGTAAAGGTATTTTGGGGAAGAACAATCATTGAGGAAGGAGAATTTTGTTAACCCAGAGTCTGTGGGACATTTTTCCACCTAGGAAAGAAGTTTATTTTCAATTTATAAGAGAACACTGGGGCAGGGGAAAGAATAAAATCTCTACTATTTTTAAATTTTCATTATTCCCTCTGAGATCATGGGCTTCCCCTGAACAGTCATGGCAGAAATGTAATTTTTATTTTCGGTTATTTTTGTTACTGTAAACCGCTGCTTCTGTCAAAAATTGTGGGCTTAATCTTAAATATGAATCCTAAAACTAATCAATATTAAATAAACATGTTGTCTTAATTAACAGCTCTTTGAAACATCATAGATCATGTTCCTCCTCTTTTGTACACTCCCAGCAGAATTTTCAAATTTCATTAGTAACACTTGATGCAACCTAACTCAATTACTTACGAATCTAGCCAGCCACCCTTGTTGTCTTACAACTTTCCCTACTGAAAAATTTGGTTTGTTTTAAAGTTCAATTGTGCAGATTTCTGATGTATTTTGGATTGTGGCTGCAACTGTGAAAATCCTTATCATGTTGTCAGTGTCTGAGTTGCTGGGTTGTTTTTTTTGCTTTAGTTAGTTTATAAAAAGCATGAATTTGACAAGACACGGTTTCTAGATAAATTCCAGTTGCTTTAAATTTTTCTCATATGTAATTTCTTGAACAGATTTGTCACTGTTTTTGCTTTTAAAAATTAAAGTCCTTTAAAAGAGATTTCTGTTTATTTCCAGAGCCCTCAATTTATGTTGAATATTCAAATAGGACAGAGCAGATTTTGTTTCATTAACATTTGACCTATACAGCTATATAAGATTTTCCCAACTCTTCCCAAAAAAATATGGTATGGGAGAGAGACTCTTTTTCCCTGTCAGAGGGGAATAAAAGCAAGGATAGGAATGATTGTGTGCTTAATGAAAAGTTTGGTCTTGTATTTATGCCAGAGGTGGGCACAAATGGGCACCTGCAGGCAAGGCAGGCACTTCATCAAACACTTCCCTTCTCCCCAGACTCCCATCCTGCAAACAGCAGCCAGGAGGGTGGGTGGGTGGGAGAGTGCAGGAAGGTGGGCTCATTGTAGAGACTCATCAGAGCAAAACAATGGAAATAATGATGATTGTATGTGGTGTTGTCCTTTTGAATGAATAGAGTGGGACCTCACCATGCCCAGTATTCTCCATACCTGCTTTACTTTTCAAAGTGTGTTTCCTTCCCTTCTGAAGATACTAAATATCTCCTTCTTCTTATGGAGATAATTTGGGAGTTCGCAGTTTCCAGCAATTGTGTGTGTTGGACAGTTTTCCTACACCATGCTTTTCAGTATTTGTTTGAAATGAATGAGTCATTAACTCTTAGCATTATGGAAAAGTTCAAGAGAAGTGTTAAAATGAGGGGGTGACAGATTAAGCCCACCCTAGATACTAATGATGACAGTAAACTTGTTTGGAAAACAAAAAGATTAAAATTGAATGTCACATTACCTGTCAATCAAACTTCCATGTGAAAGTTTCATGTAAGAGGGCCAAATAAACAAGAGCATGGCCAGATGCTTCTCTGTTCTTCTCTCCTACTGTTTTCTTTCAACACAGACTGAGCTTGTTGACTTCTGTTAAGTTCTAGGATATCTTTTCTGATTTAACCTTTTAGCTTCTGCAATATAGTTTTCTGTTGGTTTTTTGCTTCCAAACTTCATCTTTCTAAGAAGTCCTTCGTGTAGGAGTTCCTGAGCTGAATTCTCTGCTGATCTTACCTCAAATGTATCAACATTAGAATTTCAGTCTTTGGGTCCAGAATACAGGATTTTATTTTAGTCTTAAATAGAAATCAGCACTGTCACTGTCACTTGACCAGGGGAGTAGTTAGCACTGTATGCAGCTGGTAAGTTATTTGTCTAGGTGCCCCCCCCCACCCCAAAGAATCCTATTAGAACTTATTTAACCTAAAAACATGAACCTCAAAAAATATATTAGAGGGAGCAGCAGCTAGAGGCAGCACCTGGACCTGAAAGGTGCTCAGTGTGATGAGAAGGAAAGGCAATTACACAGAATAAATCTGGGGAACTGGGACCAGTCATGGAATAGGAAATAAAATGTGCATCTTGGGAGAGCAAAGGCTGGATGTTCCCTGGGCCACTCTCCCAGTCCTACAGATTTTCCCCACATTCTGTGAGTCTCCTCCCAGTTGCCTGTGGGACACAAAATAATTCTGGCTGGCTGTCACTGTCCTGAAGTTGCAAGCTATGAGACTCCAGGGGTCTGGGTCTGATGTCTCCTGGATTCCTGAAGTCAGCTGCAATATTGTGTTCATACACTGCCCCATTGGAGCGTAAACTCATGCACTGATGTCTTACCTACCTCTAAATAGCCAAAATGCTTCTGTCATTTGTATTAATAGTAAATAATGACTTCATTCCTCCCACCTCAGGAACAAGTGTGTCTGACAGTTTCCTGCTTGGCTCTGTGTGTAGGACAGACTTTGTTCTTGCTGTGTCCCATGACAAAGAGAATGCACATGGATAGACTTCTTTAAAAACCACAGGTACCATAGATGAGTTTGTACACTGTTTCTTGTCCCCAGTGAAGTCTGCAGCTGTATTTCACTCCCTAGCTCCTTACAGCTGGTAGTTCCCATATGCAGGCTGGGCAGTTCATGTCTAGAGTCACAGTAATATATAACAAAATATAGTATAGTATAACAAAACCTGATAACATGGCTTAAAATGATATATAATGTATATATGCTCTTTCTAGGTCCTGATTGCCAGCATCATGTGCAGCTATAACAGGGAGGACTGGACTGAACTTTCAAAAATGGCTGAGGTAATGGTTTCCTAAATCTGTTTCTGAATATTTTTTTTTAAATTCTCCTTGAAAACAAGAGCTGCAGTAAGGAATTTCTTGAAAGAAATAGATTCAGAGTGAAAAATGTGAATTTAAAACGTGTCCATTATAATTTGTTTATACTGTGTTTTCATTAAAATGATGGAAATGTAAATTTAAATGAAGTCTGTTCCATAAAAATGGTCCCTTGGATTTTTAAGCAGTACCTGGAAAGCCTGTAGTCTTTGAATCTATATACTTTTTATTTGCGTTTTAAGCAAACTGTATATTATGATAGATGCCCTGATAAAATTTAATTCTACCTTTGAGAGCCTAACTTGATCTTACCTTGCCTACAGGCACACTAGTTTGACAGCACCAGAAGAAATTTTGAATATAAAACTCTTGAATATTTAAAGTATAAAGGGCTCATTTAATGCTATTCTAGTTTTAATACAGACTTTCAAAAATGATAGCTGAGAAAGTCAGCATATATAATAGCAGTCAGCAGGCTTTCTATAATATAAATCCAATCTTACTGAAATGCAAACAGACTCTGCACCTGAAATTTCTATTCAATTTGAGGAAAAAACTATTTAATAACATGTACCTGTGTCCATAGAGAGTAGCATAAGAAATACTTATCAGGACTGCGCTAATTTCATTTAGAAAGGTGTCTATATCTGAACAGAAAGCAGAGTTGTTATGTTTAAATTAAAATGTGTTTTCCACATAAAGTATCTAGAGGAAATTAAAAGCATAGTATTAACAAATTTAAGCAAAGAAAAAAATTTCCATGTAGTTATTGCTAACATTATCTCAGATTTTAATATTTTAATTATAAATACGCTTTTATATATGTATGGATAGAGCTGTGGATATTTTGAATTTGTGTTTTCTTGTGGCAGAATGTTTGGACATCATTGTTTCTTTATTCAGTGTCCTAAGCCCTCCTGTTGTTATGTGGGATGACACTTCTCAATTTTCTTTGTGCATTTTAAATCTATGAGGAAAAACATCACTTTGGGGGTTTAGGGAAGTGAAATGAAACATTATCAGTTCTTAGCTTGGTGATCTTTAACACTATTTCAATTATACCTGTATTTACCTAATTGACCATGAAATCATATTTTGGAATCTGTGCTTGACAGAAGCAGTGCCACTTTTAAACTGGATAAGATGAATGGCCCTAATGTGCCATTTGCTCCTGTTTTTTTAATCAGGTGGTACTGCTGTCCAACTTAAAGACACATATTTCCAATCCATGCCTGTATTTATGTTACCCCTTTTAAAAAAAGGTGGTTCTTTAAATGCAGTTGATGATGTGTGACCTATGTGGCAGAACACTCTCTGGGCAGTGTCTGTTGGTGTCTGTCCTGTGGAGAGCAGCACTCGTTCAGGGCGCCCTGGAATGCACAGCTGAAGAGCAGGGATGGTTAATGGCATGCGAAGGATCCTGCCTAGGAGGTAACAGATGTGGCTTTCATAAGAGCAGGAGCCCCAGAAGGTATCACAGTGTCTCAGCAGGAGGACGACCTATTCATCCAAAAGGTCAGCTTGTCAGGGAGGCCGACAGCCCCGGCGTGGCTGGGCGGGCAGAGCCGGCCGGAGCGGGAGGCTCCCTGCCAGTGATGGATGGCTTCTCCCTGCTCACGCACTTGGGCAGCTGCTGAACCATGGCCACGCAGCAGGCAGAGTTACTCCAGTTCAATAAGCAAAAACAAAATGCAGATGCAAAACAAAACCCTCGTTAGAGGCACTGGAAGGCAGCAGGAGAGATGTTGGTGTCAGGCCAGAGCAGTTCAGAAAGGAAGAGGAGCGTGTCTGTGTGCTGCCCTCGGACAGCTCGGCTCCTTCCCCTTTTAATTGTAACTAATAGAGGGCCCTGAACAGGAATTAGCATGAATAATGTGTCTGTATGGGCCTTTTTTTATTAACCTCTTGTTCTTCAGAAACAAATTTATTTA
The DNA here is from genome assembly GCA_025920805.1 of Petroica traversi. NCBI lineage: Eukaryota > Metazoa > Chordata > Aves > Passeriformes > Petroicidae > Petroica > Petroica traversi. Next base: position 17,880,217 of record JAHLSL010000008.1, on the reverse strand, counting down.
ATAGCAAAAGCTATGGCACAGTACAGGCACCTGCAGAAAATTTGGAATCTGAATCCATTAAAGCAAAAAGGAAAAATTTATTACTGGGTTACGGTTCTTCAGAGCACAGCAACACCTGTGTAATGCTGCCTGCCAAAGCTCTTAGTGCTGCTCTTAGGCCCTGCAATTACATTTAATTTTTTAACATTTTCCAGAACCAACTCTTTATTCTGCTCATATCTTTTTACTTTGTTTTTTAACTCTAATTCCTTAAGAATCTTTGGAAACCACATCAGTTTTTGAAGTTTTTATCTCTAATGATCAACATGTTTCTTTTCTAGGATATCTTAACCATAGCTTTTTCCCTTAAAAAATAAATCAAATGTCTAAAGAAATCTATTTAACATGATCAGTAAATGCTGCAGGAAAGAGTACATTACTTGAAATTAATGTTGTGGTTTTTTGTGTTTTTACATGTTTCATAGATTGCTGGTGCTGATGCGCTGGAGTTAAATTTATCATGTCCTCATGGTATGGGGGAGCGAGGCATGGGACTGGCCTGTGGGCAGGTAGGACTTCAACCACAATCTCTTTAATGTCTCTCCAGCAATCCTGCACTGCCACATAGATAGTTTACACCTCAGGGGGCAAGACACAAGCAGCAGATTACCAGCTTGAGATTTTTAGGTTGAATGTTTTTAAATATTTAGTGATGAGAGGAAAAAAAACAAGCTGAGAACGTACAAAATGCTTAGTTTTGCTGAGAACAAAAATGCATTATGTATTTGACAAGGAATATGATGTAAACAAATTATTTCAAAAAAGCACTTGGACAGAATTTGTTGATTTCCATTTCTGTGCCCTGTGACTATCTTTTAAATCATGAGCTAGTAATTACTGCATATATCAGTAATGGTTTTGAAGGACATGAGATATACATACATTTCATTTCACAGTTTTTAAACATATGAACCTAACTGTATTTCAGAATCACAGAAGAGGCCATGCATTCTGGTAGTACCATGTACAAATAACACCTTCACTTATAAGAGCCTGCATTCTGAAACCTATAGATTTGTTATTTTATACGGTTGAGATAGGAATTTTCCATGCCTGATGTCTCTGCCATGTAGAAATCAGTACATCCCATGACTTCAGTTAGAAGAATGTGTGTTGTTTTACCCAGGAAAAGAAAATATACATGCACAAACCCTAATTCTCATACTAATATCCTTTTGAAGTTTCTAGATTTTTACATGTTTTGGTCATGGTTTGAAATTTGTTTTGACTCTGAAAAATGCCCAGATATGGTGAATTGAAATTCTCTGAAAAATCTTGGTTCACAGTCTACCAGGAGAGATTTTCTAGAGTTTGACCATCAAAGTTTCTGAATTACGAAGCCTGTTTGATTTCCTTAATTATCTTAACACATTTTGGGGACAGGGAGAAGAAAAGGAGAAAGGGGATGCAGAGTGGGAATCATGATTTTATGCCCTAAAACCAACATACTGTTATTCACCTGGCCCCTTTGTAGAGGGCTAGTAAGTGTCTTAATTCATCCTCACTTCCTCCATTAAACACAAAACTTACAAGAATTGAGATGTGGTTGGAAAACTAAACCATTCACTTTCTAAAACTGGGGAGGCAGTAGGAGCTGTAATCAGTGCAACACTTCAAGTATAGCTTTGTCACAGCAATACTGTCAGGCACAGTGCACTGGGAATTTTATTGTTTTCTGTGAGCAAAGTTATGTCAATCTGGTCCTTACTGTAGATTATTATTTTAATGAAAATAATCTGGAAGCTTTTTATGGCCAGCGGTCATTTACTGAAATTATCATTAAAAATGGGAGAGAATCATAAAAACCCTCCAGAATAACACCAGCAGCACAGTAGTAGTTATTATTAATTTTTCCCCTGAATTGCATTTAACAACAAATTGTTATTTTAGCTATCTTTATAAGTTTTTGAAGAAATTCCCTCCCTTCAGACTGCAGAGCATAATTCAGTAATTTGGCTTGTCCCTGCCTGAGAAGGCAGAACACTCTGGAAGGTGCAGTCTGGTCAGGGAGAGCCCTGGAGGTTCCAAACGGAAACTGAAACAGGCTCCTTTCAAGCATGGGGTTTTTTAATTTTTTTTAGGTTTGTGTTATTTCCAGCTTTCAGTGGTTGGTATAATGTATGCATGTGAAGTTGCTTAGATGTGTAGTCAGTAGGGAGCTGTCTGGCTACATGAGTTTTTACATATCTTTCAGCTATTGTAAAATCAGAGTAGCAAATGCAAAATCTGAGCACTCAGGGCTACCATGTGGATTTGTGACTCTCCATGGAGGAGATCAGATCCATAAAGAAAGATTATTTTACATATACATATATGTTTTTATAATAATGAAATTTCTGGCTTCCCCATACAATATGGATATTCTTTGGAATGTTTAATATGTACTACTCTTGCTTAAACATTTTCCTGTGTTTTCTTAACTGTCTTGTCAAAATGAGAGCTCAGGAAAGAATCAACTTCTTTAGATGAATAAATGAATAAAACAAGCTATGTTTAGAGAGCCAGATCCTGATGTTCTTCTTCAGAGTTGGCTAAAATTAAATTATAGTGATATTAAATGTAGATTATTGAAGCAAAGGGTGAGGATAAAATGGATCAAGTAATGATATGTGCAACAAGATTTATCAGATTTATCAGGGGTCTTCTGTATACAGTGGCCCCTGGAGGCACCATCAGAAGATACAAAAGTGCTAGATAGTGTTTTGGTATTTTAGTAATTGTCTTTTCCCCCCAGATCTGAAGTCAAATAGGTCATACAAGGATGGTGTGGGGAAGACAAGGCTCAGATATGCTCTGAAAAAAACCACCACTCAATATCTGGAAGTCAGGGCATGAGGCTTTGAGAGGCAGAGCAGCTTTCCTGCTTGTACAGTGAAGCAGGATTTCTTAAATCTTTTTGATAACATAATCCATGTCTTCATAGGAATTTTTTTCAAGGATTAGGTCTCTTTCATGCCTAAGCACATTAAATCCTCAGGAAACTGCAGAAAATGTGTATTTTTACTGTTTATAATGTCTAACATGTTCTGCCTTTTTGTTGTTGTTAAAAAAATAGGGAAAGGAAAGGTTAATTACACTGTCTACTTTTTCTTCTCATTCCAATTCCTATGGTGTGCCTACAGGGTAAGTGTAGAAATCTGGGAACATCAGATTTGTTTTTTCTCTATGCTATTTTGTTATCTAGTCTTAAACGCTTTCACTGTTTTATATCAACTGCAAATTAAAAAAGATTCTGGTATATCCAAATTATATATATTAAAATTGGAACTAAGTATGGCTGTTTGTTTTATACTGAATTACAGTTCTCAGCTTTTATTTGATTTTAATTCCAAGTCATTAGTGCAGACACTCTGGCGCCCAAACAGCGTAGCTAGCCAGAGGGTAGTATTAAGAGGCATCTGTATTGCTGCCAATAAGTTACTTAAAGCTGGTTCTGTATAAAATGTCAATTATATTTACTAATACTGATTAATGATAATAAAGTTAAGGTTTGTATTCTTTTGTAGCAATCTGCAACTGTATAAAAGTGGATATCATTAAAAATTGTAGTAAGATTTGTCATTAAGTTTACCAGCACTAATACACAGCTTTTCTTGGAATCAGATAACCTATATGTACAAAACATTTAATAGTAAATATAAAGACAACATGATGAAGAGTAGATTAATAAAAAACTACAGTGATGCTTTCCCACTATAGTTGATTGCTGTAGTAATTAGGCAATAAAATTATGAAAATAATAAATCAAGCCTGTGAGATGGTAGCACTCACATTTCAATGTCTAACTTGTGATGTTGTATTTGTGGTGCACTTTTTGTCCTTCACTGGAAACCATGTAAAGATGTTTGAATTTTTTTCTTACTTCTAAAAAGTGGCATTGAATATTCAGAATTATTAATATCATGTGAAACCAACAAACTTAAGTGTTTTTGGTTTTGGTGTAAAGGCCAACAAGTCTCTGCAGCTGCTCTGCCAAGAATGAATAAATGGTTAAATTTAGTCAGTAATCTGGTTTACTTTGCATTCCTGCTATGATGAAACCCCACGTCTAACAGCTGTAATGTACGTCTCCCAAGAAACATTAGAATAGGATCAATTAGGACAAGTGATACACAAATCTTCAAAATTATCAGTGAGTCTCCTTGGCCTAGTGGGCAGTGGAAAACAAGAGAGGGAAAGAAAGAGCAGCCTACAACTATCTGAGAGGATGTGACAAAGGTGCTGCAAGAGTAGCTACAAAGGGAAAGATTACTCTCTGTCATGCTGGTTGATACAGCAAGGGGCAAATTGCAGGCTGAATGTTTCAAATTATGCATTAGGCAAAGAATTCCCCTACAAGGTGATGCAGATCAGGAATATGATGTCTGCTGGAGCTGGGTGCTCTCCATATCTGGAGTTTGTCGGGCTTAGGCGTGCAAAGCTGTGGCCAGCCTCTCTGGTGGTGGTGGTGGTCCCACTGCAAGTGGGAGCTTCCAGTACCTGCCCTCCTGGAGTCCCTTCAGACACCCATTCCTGTGGGTTCACCCTGTTCAATTCCTAACCAAAGGGACTGCATTCTTTGTACCAGAAACAGGGAATGAGTACTGGATTACAGGAAGCACAAGGACTTGGGTGTTCACTTGGAGTGAGATAATTGGTGTGAACAAGGTCTCAAGTCAAAAGCAACTGATCTCATATTCAAAGATCTCAGCCTAAGTGCTATAAGCAAATATTGTAAAAGTTAGTAACATCCTGGCATATAACTATTTTGCATTAATGAGTCATACCTTCTAACCTCCAAAATATAAAAAAATCTTTGCCTATCTCAGCATTTAAGCTCTAGGTTTAGGGAATTTTATTTTTTTTGTTTGTTTTTATTGAAGAAGGAATGTATACGTCTCTTGTGAGCACTGAAATCCAGATTCTCGTAGTTTAACTATTAAGATAATATGTAAAATGAACTTGCTTTGTGGTTATTTTCTTACCTTTATTTTCATTTTACTTCAGCTGTACTTGCTACAATCTCTGCTGCTGGCTGTGCTTATGTTTATTGCCTGCAATTAGGAGGCAAGTTTCATAAAAGCCTACATTGCCTCATTCAGAAGACGACAAATCTGTCAAAAACAAAAAGAGAAAAAACACCAAAGCCCTGGTTACTCTGCAAAGATGAGAGCTGACTGCATGGCACAATTAGATTTGCTCTGCTGTACCTTGGAAATGGGAAAGATGAGGCTGCTTTTTAATTGAAGTGCACAGCATAGCATGCTAATTCGCTGTTGCTCTGCCAGCAAGGAGCTTGAAGTATTTTAAATAAATGATGCCCCAAACAGAATTTGATTATATCTGTGTTCATGTGACATTCTACTATCAGCCTACAATAATATGCTGCTTAAGTATAATTCATTGAGTCCTGCAGGCAGTATTAGTTCTCGCTCTTCTCTTCTGTATCAGTTATTGCAACAAATTAATGCAAAGTTCAGCAGAGTGGTGCTACACTGGGCTATAGCAGCAGTGTGGACATTGTAACCCAAAATCCAGTATAAACCAGCGTGAGTGAGGTTCGTGTTGGTGTTTGGAGTTTCAGGATTCCTGTGTCATGTTGTTCTCTTGCATTGGCCGCTTTCATCCATTTTGTCTGGTTCTTAAGAATATAATCCTATCTGATCTCAGTGTCTTTGTGTCTGCCACCTCCCTCTGTTGCTTTGGGGCATGTCTTGACCAAATGACCTCTTTCAGTTGTATTTCTCAGAGTCCAAAGGCATAAAACTGGGTCCCATAAAACTGGGTAGCTAGGGAGAGGAGGTGAATTGCCTGCTGCCAAAGCAAATGGATATGAAGAGGAGGCCTTGATAGTTAAACTGAGGGAAAAGCTCAGCAGAGGCAAGAAATCCAGTTCCTCAGAAACAAGGATTCCTTGGTTGAGGTGGTGTTGCTGTTACTCTGTGTGTGCAGGGATGTGCTGCACCAGGCATTGTTTTGCTGGGAGGGAGTCTGGGATGTGCAGGGAGAAGGGATGCTGCTGGTTGCCTGCATCAGCTCCTGAGAATGTAGATCTAAGCACACTTTTTAAGAGTTGTGGTTTTTGGACTTATGTTCATTGTCCCACACTGATTGTGGTCCATTATCATTCTTTACGATAATTTGGTTTTGTTGTTTAACCTCTTTGGATTGGTTTTTAATCTTCTCAGTTGTCAGATGTTTCTTTCTTTTTTTTTTTTTTCTATTCCTTCCTTCTTTAGAACTCTCTTCATAAACTAAACCCTTTTGCTGAGTTGCTTTCAAAGCCAAAATTGACTCATGAGCTATTTCACTGGAAATCTGAGCAGGAGAAGCTTGCTGGCTTTCTGGCTTCACTTCTGGGTAGGTGGCACCTACCTCCAGTACCTGAGAATTAATTTCCTTTTCTGTTAACATTGCAGGATTCAGGTGTCATTAAGTGTTGTGATTTAAATGGGTTTCTTGCATGCGTCCTTTATGTCCTCATATATTCTATCTTTAAAGGAGACAATACTTAATAATGAGGTATGACAGTTATTTGGTGTTTTGTCTAAAGAATCCTGCTTTTTATACACTCAAGGAGAAATGAATTGAAATGCAAAGTTTAATAAATTCATCATCAGAACTCAATTCTGTAATTTTATATTGGGGTTTGACAACATTTAATCCACTGTTATTGCTTTGAAGGATTTCTAATTGAATTACTCAAAAGACAAAATGGAATATGAAAAGGGATTATAAATTTGGCAGTAATGTTAACAGCACTACCAACTTGCTGAAAGTTTTTAATGACATGCTACAGCTGTTAATAAGGTTTTAAATGTTGTTTATGTGAGGTGACTTATATTGGTGTAAGGAAGGCATTCTCTACAGAATATATTTCCTTAGCAAATGTAGAAATTATTCTGTTTCCTTGGAAATCATGAAGACATGGAAGCAGTTTGGGCTTACACTTATTTTCGGTGTTGGAAGCATTTCTGCTGAAATTCACATTATGGGTGACAGATGTCACCAAGAAGATTAGTTTGGTCACAATATCAGTGACCTGGCACTGTTTGGCTGTTTTAATGATACTTGAAGATTTTGGTTCTTTTAATGACAATTCAAAGCCTGACAGCAATGAAGTATATAGTGAGTGCTTCCCATAAAGGAACAACCCCCTTTTATGTTGTTTTTTGTTTTGATCCAAATAGCAACCTGTACTTGTTCTTGCAATTGTATTTTAATACACTGAGAAGTTTTCAGAAAAGGGAAATGTAGAAAACTTGAGCAAATGTGCAGGCCCTTTGGATTGCCTTTGGATATGTGATTTAACCGTAAGGCGTTGCAGTTTTTTGTAACCATAATATCTGGTAAATAGGATTTACTGGAAATGAGGTGATAACCAACAAGTAACTGTGCAGGTAAAATAAAATATTTTAAAATCGTGTATCTTGGTGCCCATTAATATTTTTTTTCTTTCTATGATTTCAATTTTTTGCCAGTGTTTAATGAAGTTAATTAGCAATATATTACGTGGTCTCTTTACTGCCTCCACAAGAGTTTTCAGGATTAGACACATACTTCTTTATATTGTACCTCAGCTCCTGGTAAAGCTAGACAGTTTGCTAGGAAGCTTGCTCTTCACAGTCAGCCAGATCTGAATATATGCCCATTTTAAAACTGAGTGGCAAATTCTTCTCTGGGCCTAGGTTTTGAATTCCCTAGTTTCATCTTTCAACGGTTTATGCTTTCCTCAATTATTTAGTATTTTCTGCCTTATTATTATAAGAAAGCTTGCCTACCTGACCACAAGAGAAAGCTGTTTGTAGCTGCAGCCTTCACGTGTTTCAGTTCTGTGCTTCCCTTTAGAATATTTCATGTATGACGTAAACATAATCAAACCTTTATACCTTCTAGCAGGTGACCTCTGCATGAACTAAAGAGCTGAAATATTATTTAATCATGCTGCATACCACTTTTTACAGTGCTATGAGAAACATTAGTTTGGTTGGCTAGAAACAACCAAGATAAAATACTTTGTTCTGTCAGGGGTAAAAAGGCATTTTTATTAGTCAACACTTAATGTATATCAGTGCTGTTAAATAAATCTTTACAGTCAATGTGTTCAAGAAGTTTACTAAAAGGTAAATGTGCAGTTTCGTATTTTTCACTTGGTATATTTAAGCCTAGTTGGTATTGGAACAAATAATTTGTGAATTTGAACTGCCGATCTGTGCATCAACCTTTCAGGCCAACTATTATTAACCGTTTTTCTGAAAACCAATGAAAATGGTCTGATTTAAATGACTTTAATATTGCATTAAAATCAATAGCTGTAGATACTGATTGCTAAAGTTTTAACAGACCTATCACAATGAAACAAAAAGAGAGTTTTCCCTATCATGTGAGGTAATTATAGGCAAATACAAAATGTCTTATAGTTAATTTTAAAAGTAAAAAGTTTTCTAACAGAGATGTTTCTTCTGGTTGCCTAGAATAACATTTTTAAATTAAAAATAAGTGAAACAAAACCCAAACATTCAGAATAAGGAAAAACATTATGGCTCAACCACCTACACAGAGAGGGGAATCAGTTTTCAAAATAAATTCAGTTGTTTTCCTCTGTACTGGGGAGAAAACAAAAAGCTTTTCTGTGATCTGAAAAGGGAATAATTATAAGCTGAAAAAAGGCAGCCACCAACCTTTCAAGTCTCAGTTGTGCTTGGTCCTGACATCCCTCTAATTGTTGTTCTTACTCCCAACACAAATACATGATTTTTTACTTTTCTGTACTGGTCAATCAAAAATCTCCAGCTCATTTTTGACCTTGTCCACACACAGGTTTTCAGACATGTGATGTGGCATTATCACAGAAGGGGTGTGGGAGAACCATGCTGCTGTAAGATGTCCAAAGAGGATCTCCCACACAGCACTTTGATAAATGTATTCTTGTGTTTGGATGCTGACCTGTGTTAAAATTGACAGCTTTTAGATTAGACATGTGAAAACCATTGGAGTGGGTTCTTTTTGTTTGGCTGATTTTTGTCTGTCTTTTGGCATACGTTAAGCATGATTCGTTTGTGCAGCTCCAGTAGACTACTACAATAAAGGAACACTGTAACAAGTTACTTTTCCCATTCTTTTAAAAAGTCAGGTGGTCAAAGGTTATTTGTTTTGTGCTTTTAACATCTTTCAAAAGTTCTAATTAAAGAGCTGATGTGGGGAGAAATAATTGTTGTGATACCAAAAGAGAGTAAGAAATAAAACTGAGAAAGGGATCTGCTAAAATTGAAAAATTTATTGAAATTCTTATTCTGTAGAAACCTTTTATGTGTCTTTTAAGGTTTATTTTGTTAAATAATTTTGAATTTGAGGGGTTATTTTCATGTTCACCAATTTGTTCTTTCAGTTTTTAAAAGTAGTCTGAGAAAAGCCTGTGACTCCTTTGAGAAGTAGGAGCCCCAGTCTCTTGTTGCCTTTTCTCAATGCCCACTGTTATCTCTCTCAGTATAGACAGAGTCTCAGAGTTAAGACTTCTCAGTTCAGCCATGACCAAAACATGGACCTAATCCAGAGTGACTTGATTTTGCCCAGTGACACGTTGGTATTACTGGAAGAAAAGGAGAATCTCAATTAGGCTTCCCCAACTGGAACTTGCAGTGACAGATCTGAAGGAGCAGCTGATCAAATTTTGACACCTTGCTTGCAGCATTACTTTAAATTAATAAAGTCCAAGCATCTAGGAATGGAGCTAGGTGACAGGAGTTTTTTAGTTCCTATAACTTACCACAGGAAAAAAAAAGTTCAGTCACGTTTTTTCAGTTCTCGCTTAGATTTTTACTTTGGCAAAAACATCTATGAATTGGGAGTCATTACTCTCTGTAAGCTTTTTTTTTTTAAATTAAATTTAAGATAAAAATATAGTCTTTACGTGGTTTTGAACTGGTAATGTTTTTCCCTAATTGAAAAGATTGTAACCAAAAGAACGAATGTAGTCTGCAAAAATGAATGGGAATTTTCCAAGTTATACTTCTACATCTTAATATGCAGTATTTTGTAAGCAAAAATGTGCTTCTTTCACTAGTAGGACATGCTTAGTTATGTAAGTCATATGATATCTTTCCAGTTTAAAAATATTACAGTTTTTGTTCAAATTATGAAGAGAACATTTTGCTATGGAAAAACAACATAAATGTCTTCATTTACTTAGTAGACTTGTTTCAAAAGACTTTTTAAAGAAAGGAATGTTTTAAACTATATAAGAGAGTAGAAAATAAGTATGTCCTTGAATTAAATCGGTGAACAATAGTCACAGTGCACATTGTTGCTATGGTAGTTTAGTTAAACAGTAACTATGTGGAATTTGCTTAATTTTTCTCATCTGAATCTCTGATCTTTTAGAAATGCTTCCAAAAACCCCACCTCTACAGCCTCCCTTCACATTGAAAAGACCTTTTGTTTCAAAGTGCAAGTTAATTAATAAAAGCTGAAGGCTTAAGTGGGATGAAACATTTTTATTCTTCTAGCAAACTATGAAATTATTCATGTTTGGATGTTTTGTATTTTTATCCTGCATGGAATTTTCCTGTACCATTTTATAGAAGATATTTTATGATATTTTGAATGGGGGGGGGGGGGGGGTTTGTTTGTTTTTTTTTCTAAACTTTGGATCTCATGCCAAAAAGCAATACAGTATTGACTGGAAAAGAGTCCTGAATTCTATCATTATCTCTAAAAGTTTGTTGTGTGGCATTGGTTTCACATCACATCACATCATGGATTCTTGCTGGGGGGTTATAGGCTCTCAACCAGCAGCTACATTTTTGTGAAGCTGACCAGGATAACCCAAAGCCTCTGATGTAATTTAGGCCAGTTTTTTAAATTTTTCCTAATATATATAGAAAGCTTCATATACAACTGTGAAAACTGTTATTCCTGCCTTAGGTTAAACTGCTTCATTTCTTTCTTTTTGACAGCTGCGGTCAATAGATGTTGACCAAAAGCTGTCAAATTTCCTGAGAAATGAGGAAGAATTTTTTGCTCCAGATGAGAAGTAGAGAGTTATTCATCTTATATCCTGGGAAATCTTTCCCTTGTTTTGACAGGCATTGCAATTAAACAAATTGTTTGCTTTAATTAAGTTTGAAATGGGACAAATGCACAACCTAAACTGCTCCTTTCTCGAGTGTAAGAAGGCAGTAAAATTAACCATGAGATTCTGCAATGGTGACTCTTGCTATAGTGATTGTCTTTAATTCTGTTATTAGGTATCATGGAAATCTTGTGCAGGTTTAGAGAGAGACAATTGCATGAAGACAATGTTGGGCCTCTCATAGGGGGAAGGAGAAGAGAAAGCTGTTTAAGGATAAATAGTAAAATATACATAAATGTATATATAAAGGTGGTGATGGCTACAGATACTAATTTGCAATGCTTTAAGCTGGAATTCCCATACTTTTACTTTTCTTCATATTTTAATGAACAACCGGAGTAATTCTTCACACACAGTTTTTTCGTTTTTTGATTGTTTTGGTTTGAGGGTTTTTTTTTGTTTTGTTTTTTAAGTTATGATTTTCTAGTGGTTTTCTGGATCCATATTTAATCTGGAAAAGAAACATGGAGTAGACAAATTTAAACTAACAGCTTGTCAGGCTGGTATGTCCTCATTCAGTTTATGGGATTTCTGTAAAAGATGCATAGGTACACATCGAGCTGGTGGAGGGGTCCACAGAAAGATCATTACTCACTTTCTAAAGCTCCTCCAGATGCATCCTACCCCTGTCTTTCCATGCTGCAGGTTGTGGCAAACAGTGCCACTGTAATGTTCAGAGGGGGAGTAGGATGGTCTAGAAAGCTGACTGCTGCGTGGAGGTTATCAGTTGGGGAAAGATCCTCTTCTTTCTTGCTTTCCAGATGAGGGGGCGTTTAAGTCTTCTGGAGCCATCAGACAGCTCCTTGACTGAGGATAAGTTTAATTCTTCCCTAGTGGACTATGGTTGAATGAAACATTAAAGTGAGAGTAGTACGTGTATTTAACAGCTGTCTCGCAAATTCTCATCTAAACTGCTTTTCTTATGCTACATCATTCTTGTAATCATAAAAGCACTCCCTCCTTTTCCCATAGCTATGGATACTATTTTGAAAAATGTATCTGCTGCTCAGAATGAGGAAGTTAACTGTAGAACATTTTTTTCATATAAAAATTTCCTCCAGTGCTAATAGATACAACATGAATACAAGATTTCGTTCTGAAGAGTCAGTACAGGAAGAAAATCTGCCATGAGAAGGAGGCACTGATGAGGGATTGTTGGTGCCACTTGCCTGCACTTGCCTAGCTATATATAAGAAATCTCATGTCAGCTTCATGTGTACTAAATTAACAAAAAGATAAAATAAGTCCTCTGTAACTTAGTATCAGCATTTAAAATTGCAAACATGCTGACATAATGCATTATTTAGCCATAAAACTCATAGGCAACAGATATACATGAGGATAATCTTGTGGCCATCAAAGTCTTGATGTGTATGAGGAAGATTAGACTTACTCTTGCATTAAATATGATAAAGTATTTTAATTTCTGAAACTTTGTTGTTTAGGTTAAGGACTTTACATGCAAACTCCTACTGCATCTTGCAACGCTCTTTGCCATCTAGAACTTCCCATCATTACAGTCAGGATAATGGACTGGCACAAACCATCAATGTGGTGTGTGGTGATAAAGCCAACAGTTTTATATAATGAAGCCTTCATACATATGTAAAGTCAGGATTTTGTCTGAGAAAAGTTGCATTTTCATTCTTTCCACAGCTGTAAGAGTCTTTGCCCTGTTCTTAGTGAGACAGAACTGCCACCATTATTTAGGGACAGCCTGAAGATTGCAAGATATGGTCCATTTTCTGTACTGGTAGTAAGACAAGATCAACTAGTGTGCTCTACTGACTGTCAACCTTTCTTATGAAATTCTGGGGGAAAATTTTGAACAGTTTGGGTTTTTTTAATGACATCTTTCAGACTTCTCTTTGTATTCCCTGTATACATGCAGACATGTATATATATGTGCACTCACACACGTGCTTCCCGAGGAGTGCTTGCATAGTTAACAAACACATGCTCGTTACCGTAAAGTAGTTGTAATTCTACATTTTGCATAATTCAAATGCTCTGAAAAGCTATTTAAATGTAAGTATTAAAAATATTTCTGTTGATATTGTGTAAAGCATCTCATGGTTTAAGGTAGTCCAGAGAATCAAGTGCAGTTTTCTGCCAGACAAATCTTTTCAGGTCCTTATGCAAATGACTTTTGCAAAACTGGGCACCAAAGCAAGGTGAATTGTAGGAGGTGCAGCTCAGGCTATTGGGCTCTCCTCTCTCCATTTATTGAGCAGGTATAATAATAATTCTCTACCTCAGAGAGGGGTTCTGAATACAGTGTAAAGACTGTGCAGTATCAGGATAGTGCAAAAATGAGGGTCCTGCAAGAACACTGAGAATAGGTCACAATAAAATTTTCCAAAAATCTGCAGCCAGACATTTCTGTGGTAATCTCGTAATGGATTTGTTTCTTTCCATGAAACACAAGGAGGGGTGACCTACTCTATGCACAGCATTTTCACGCTGCTTTTTAAACATGCAGGATGTGTCTGCCTTGGGGGGTGATAGGACAGGGGATTCATCTCATTACTGATGCCAAATGCAATCAGTAGACAACTTGCTGCTTTAATTTCCGAGGAGTTATACTCATAGTTATGGTTGTAGTTAAGCTTATCATGTGATCATTTAGAAAAAAATGGTGAATAGTTGTTTTTCCTCTAGTATATCTACCCATTGGCAATGAGTAGTTAGGATTAAAAGCTTCATCTAGCCCAAGGCTATAATGAATATTCAGGAAAAATGATTCTGTACTGGTGCTTAGGGAAGTAAAAAGACAACCCCTGTAACATTCAAATCTCCTGTGTCTTTGGAATAAACAAGCAGTATTTGATTAACAGGAAGACAGAAGATGCACTGACGTACAGCTTATACCAAAAGAGACTTTATATGGTATTAAATTGCCAACAGATTCCTGTAGGTAGAGTGTATGAATCAATATTACGTTTTAACTGATGATAATTTTTCTGAGCTTTTATTTAGATAGGGTTAGTTTAGAAAAAAATTAAAATACAGCAGATAAAATGATGTGTGCTGGCAATGAATGTTACAGTCCATTGGAGCATTTGTTCGTTCTTCTGGATTGACACACAGTGCAAAATTATGCTACACATTTTGTTATAATCACACTGTATCATTATTAATGAGAGAAGCAACGAACCCAGTTATGTGTAATGAAAGAAGGTAATTTTTTAGCAACATGGTAGATGCTGAACCAAAAGCATTAAAATCCTGTACTAAATTAAGCAGAATAATATTTTATTTATTTCATATTGCTGGTTTTGTGAATACAAATGCCCAGCTGTTTTTACAGCTAGTAACATATTACATATCAAGCCTTTTAGAAAATGTGTCTTGACTCTGCAGGCTTCGTCAACTTTATCAATGATAAAAGCTGTAGGCGCTTTCATAAACTTGAATTGGGGTTAAAAAAGACATTTATGTTGTATTAGCAGTGACAGTATGTTTTATAATGTGATTTACAAGCCTCAAGATTCATTCTTTCACAATTTACATGCTAATCCTTGAATGTTTTCTAAATCCAAGAAATAATCGGTAAAAGCAATTTGTGATTTGGGGTGAGTCTCTCAGAAGCCCAAGTAGGTGGGAGGTCCTCAATCAGTCACATTAATTAGGCAATATGAAGCCTGTACATAACCTCTTCAAAACTAGTTTTTGCTATCATTTTGCTACATTTGCACCCAAGTTTAAACTTTGCTGAACAGGACAAATTAATATTCTCAGAAATCTGAATTTAGACTGCATTTCTTTAGTCAATGATTGCATTTAGAAATTAATTCTCCAGTTCTTATCACTTGAGTGTTTCTCAGAATTGTGTTCTTGTGTGACCTCTGCAAATTGATCTTAGTCTAAAGGCAAGCAAGCTCCTATGGTTGTGCACCATCCAGTGAACTTCCCATGGATTATACAAATGTAGTTGATTCATTTCCTATGAAAATTTTCTGTCCAGTGACATCAAGATCTTTTGGTTTCGGCCATCTGATTACTTAGAATGTATTTTTCTAAGTCCTCAGGACAGGTATGGTAGGGAATTATGAACTTTATAAATTAACGAATAATTTCTCTTAATGATCTAAAGAAGAAAATGCAAAAAAAACCAAAAAAAAAAACCTAACCAAAACCAGGTGAGGATATTATTCCTCTTTGAGAAAACATTAGCTGTCTGTAGAGCACAAAAGCTCTGGTATTCACTGGCAGTGACTTCATGACAGAAATCCCTCTGGCAGCAGGAACGCTCAGGCCGTGACCAGTAGCACTCCCAGTGTCACTGCTGGGGGGGGGAGAGAGGATGGGCTGAGGGGGCTCTCTGGTGTTCCCTGCTGCACCAGGAGGTTTTAATTTTTTTGTATAAAATTTATAACCTTTCTAATTTCTATCAATAATTGTCTCACTATGCAACAAAGCACTATTATAACTTTTGATTCATTTTTTCAATGTTTACTCACTAAACATTCCTTTTTTTCCCTTGGAATATTATGTGAAATAGTATGAAAGATTTTACCTCCTTCACTTGAATTTTCAAATTATTTTTCCATTAATTTACCTGTGATTTTATGGGGATCAAAAATGGGAAATTTTCCCAGGCTGATACAAGTGAGCTTTTCAAAAGGGCTTTTCCTAATCATGTGCTGTGCAATCAGATATTTAAACTATTTACTAGTGTAAGAAATACAAGACCATTCTGTTGCATTAATTTAAATTATCTTGGTGTGTGAGAAGTAGAACTGCTTGAAAATAAATACCTTTACTTATTATCATGGGGAAAAAAACCCTCTACAATTACTATTTATTATAAAAGACAAACTAGTTAAATTGTCTTATGTAGGATGAAAATTGGGATTTTATGAAAAACAGCTCCCAAAATTTTATTCAGTGTGGATTAAAAGAATTATATTTTTAAGGCATTAGTATGTGTTGGAGTAAGAATTTTTATGGCAGCACTATAAGCACAACGAAGTCAGCATAATGAGTTATGTGGTGCCAACATCCTGAGCATTATCACAAGGATTTCTAAGGAGATGAATTAACATAAAGGATATACAATTCATGTCTTCTAGAGGGTCTCTCATTTCTGCATTGGGCCTCAAGGAAATTCAAAACAGAAATGAAAGTCAAAGCTGCAACTACTTTCATACTGCCGGTGCAGCGTTCATACATATTTCATGGCAGCTGCATGGGCGGGGAGATCACCCTTTTTATTGGGATGCCAGAGCTAAGTCTGAGGATTTTACTATTCATGTCAAGCACTGTGTACTTTCTAGGAACACAGCCTGTGGGGTTTTTGTTTGTATTTAACCATTGGTGTAAAAAGGAAAAACAACAAGGGGATATTTCCTGTGTGTTCACTAGACTGGCAACCTTGGTGTCTACTGGATTGTTTTAAATCAAATTTCATTTAGTCTCATCCTGTTCTCAGTTACTACATAGCAGTGCAGCTTTCTGAGTTGTTACAATATCCAAATGGGAGAAGATTATTCATATATGACAGATTTAATTATCTGAGAGTGTGATAAAGACTTAGTAAATGTAAATAATTGCTGCAGTAACAATTAGCCTACCCACAGGTAATACTTGTGCTGAATCTTGTAATGGCACCATTCAATTTTTAACCAGAACATGCACCACATTCTACGTGCACGAGTATTGCAAATTTTAAGGTATTTGTTGAAGAGCATTATCAACTGCCAACAGAAAAGTAAAACATGAGTTACATTGAACAAGAACCCCTGTATGTGCCAGACGCAGGTGTTAGTTCCCCTGAGCTGTCCTCAGTGGAAAGGGTAGTTGATGACTGTCTACATGAGATGTATTCCAAAAGAGAAGTAAATGGCTGGAATTCAGGAAAAGCCAATACTTGAATATTTGGATTTCTGGCTTCAACAAGAGAAGATTTTGGTCTTTCATTTACACTATGGTCATACCAAGTTATTCTCAGAGTTCAGAAATGCTGAATTGCATTCTGATAGCCCTGCAACCTTGATTCATCCTTGGTCTGATCAAGCCATGATCGGACTATGCTTCAGGTTCACATTTTATAGGATACTGCTTGGATCACCTTACATGGAGTGAATCATTAACACTGAAAAGTCATTTTTAAAATAAATGGGTAAAATAGTCTCTGTCATTCAAATCCAGTTCCTCTCTCTGGGAAGGGAACATTTTGTGATATCTTTGTCTTCTGGAAAAAAATCATTTCCTTTTTTCACAAGCTAACCTTTCTGTAGTGGATTTGCAGTTACTCAGTGTGTCTGAAATAAGTTAACCAATGAGATGAATTTCAGTTCTGATGTGCAATTTCACAAAATTGCAGCATAACACTTAGAGCAAAGTTTTCTATTTCCTTAATATACCTTTTGTTCATA
Organism: Petroica traversi; assembly: GCA_025920805.1. NCBI lineage: Eukaryota > Metazoa > Chordata > Aves > Passeriformes > Petroicidae > Petroica > Petroica traversi. Next base: position 17,862,688 of record JAHLSL010000008.1, on the reverse strand, counting down.
TTACTTTTAATTATGTTCTATATTTATCTGGCCTATTTGAACAGGATCCAGAGCTGGTACGGAACATCTGTCGCTGGGTTAGACAAGCTGTTCACATTCCTTTCTTTGCCAAACTGACCCCAAATGTCACTGATATTGTGAAAATTGCAATGGCTGCACGGGAAGGTAAGTGACTCCAGTGCACAAGTTGTGCAGATTTACTAATTTGCTGGATGGGGTAAGATAGGAACGTTGCTAGAATAACAGATAACAGCAGAAACTAATAAGAATATATTTTGTTTGATGTATTTAGAATAGGCACAGTGATCAAAGGTTTCCTGATTTCTTGCATTTAGAATAGAGCAATATATGAAGAGAACCGTGTTACACTGTTAACAATAAATTGTAGTGTTTCCCTGCACACTCTTACTTCTGTCATATTTATGTGTTTACCATACCTCTGTAAATCCCCCTATTCCTATATTTAGTAGTGAAAATGATGTGTGTTCCGAGAAAACAAAAGTACACTAGCTGAAGGTATATCTATATTTTTTCCTTAGAGCTTAGAGTACAACATGGCAGCAAATAAGTTTGCAAGTAGGTATGTTAATCCATCATTTAGAACCATGGTAATTGTTTCTTTGTCACATTGCTTCTTTTATCTTGCTGCACAGAAGCTTGGGGGAGGTGGCCACTGTGTTGGGGTACCTTCAGGTGTTGAACAGCCACCGTAGCAGGTTCTGTCCCACACAGCTGGAGGGCAGAGATCTGCCTGTCATCCCCAGAATTTCCACGTGCTCTCTTGTAGCCCTTACAGTTCTTTCAGCTGATGCAGCCTGCCTTGAAGTGCTAGTGCTACATTTATTAGCCCAGGATCAGTCCTAAGGATCTTTCTGTGCATCCCCTTGCAGTTCGTTGCTTTTGCCCTCCAGCTGTTTATTTGAATTTCTAGTTATTTCAGAGTTTCACCGGTTTTCTGTTGTATTTTATCCTCCCTTGTTCTTATACACATGATTTAACAAAAGCGACTGACCTTTTCTTTCACAGGTGGTGCAGATGGTGTTACAGCCACCAACACTGTGTCAGGACTGATGGGACTGAAAGCAGACAGCACACCTTGGCCAGCAGTTGGTCGAGGACTGAGGACCACATATGGTGGCGTGTCAGGTAGGTGTTGCCCTTTTTGATGCATGGTACTTCCTTGGAGGCTTTCAGAACATCAGGAGGTCCTTGTAGTGGGCTAGAATATCATGTCTGCAGTCGCACCGAGTCCTTAAAGCTCACTGCTGGTCAATGTTTCTAAGTCATGACAGATGGAACAGATTAAGTGTGAAGGCTCTTGGGTTGCCCTTTCCTTAATGGTAAAGCACTGCATCAGAATACTGTGATAGGGTCACTGGAGAGGGAAGGAAATCTCTTCCCTCGTGACCCTCGCTTTTCCTCAAATTTTTCATCCTGTCACAATTGTCAGGCCCCACGTTAGACAGAGGCTAATGAAAGGGCATTGCAGGGGGAAATATCAACAATCCAAATGCAGTCTATGTTCCATAGCCCAATCTCCAGCCTTCCTTCCTCCTTCCCACTCTGTGCACCTTTTCCAGAGAAGTTATTTCCTCCTCTTCCCACTGTGGTAAAAATGATAGACAGTATTAGGCAAATATATGCATATTTTTGTGGCCTATTCCTCAAGATATACAAGAATATCTTGTGTAGGCCATATTTTCAAGTCGTCTTCACAGTTTAATTTTCGAATCAGCAGCAAAACTTTTACACTCCAGTTCAGTGCCAGTGCACACTAATGTATTAATCTATTGACCCTGTGAACTCTGTTGCTGTGACAACACAAACTTGGCCATGCAAAGACAATACTGTGAGCTTCTTGACTTTACTGGTATGGAGATTAGTCTCCGTGGTGATAGAGGCAGCAGTAAATATACATAAAAGAAGTAATAGCATCCTCCCAATTGAGTCAAACGTTATTCTGTCAGTCCCGCCTCCTGCCTCACCCTAAAAATGTAATCAGAGGAGACCAGACAAGCAAAAATGTGCTTTATTTTATGTGACTGGTGCTTTCCTTAGAGGACCATAGGAAATGTAGCAAAAGATGACTTTTAAACAAACTTTAATTCAGATGAGTGTATTCAGTAGCAAATTGCATTATTGCCTTAGATAACTACTTAGAATTTGGAATTTTTTAGAGAATGCTGAAAAGTGAAAGTGATAAAATCAGAAAAAATCATTATGCCTATCGCATAGTGATTATTTCACAGTGACAGTCCAATAAGATGTTATATTTTAATATTATGCAAAATGGGAGGAAGAGGGGAACAAGAAGAGAACAGCTACAGCCCATTTCAATTTCTCTACCCTGCCATGTTGACAGGAAAAGAATAAAGGAGGTCACAGTGGGTGCTGTGCATTAAAAATTAATGAAAGAACTATTGCAGTAGTATTTTATATAAGTAACACCATTCACATTTTCTCATTTAAGTTGCAATTTGTGAATATTCCTTCCTACCATAATTCTGCCTAATAAAATCTATAAAATGGCTGCATTATGAGAAGTGTGTCTATGTCACAAATTTGAAACATGTATCTAGTGTAAATTACTGTGGCACCTGCATGCCCAGCTGTAAGTGAGGATGTACCAGCACTTCTGGGTTTATAATACTAAATGGACCCAAGGAAAAGTTTTCTTTGTTTTATTTATATATGTGTGAGAGTGCGTGTGTGTGTGTGTGTGTGTGGTTTTTTTTACTGAAGTTTTTTATGTATCAGAGGGAAGAGAAAATGACATTTTAAGATGCACCATTACCTATGGCCCAAATATGGTTCTATAAAAAATGTTTTAAATATTGGAAGTGTTGTCAATTTATTATGTTTTGAAAGAGTAATCACTGGGTCCCAGTCCCACAACTCCTTGCACAAAAGAAAGCCACAGAGTCAATAAAGTCAGTAGCTCGGCAGTGTGTTGCAGTGCTTTCTGCTCAGCAGTCAGGCATAACAATACACAAATTTCCAAAGCAGGAGAGCAATTCTGAATCAGGAGAGCTGGCACACTTACAAGAAGGCAAGAAGTGGGAGAGCATGTCAGGTTGTCAGAGCAAGGGGCAGGGTGGCCGTGCCACTGTTCCCGGCTGTGCCACGGCGCAGACGTGGGGCCTGCAGCCAGACACTTGACCTTTCCGTGCTCTATTTCTCCTGTCTGGGGGATGGCAGGAACACCACTTAGATGCCTACAGGCTTGGTGAGAAGGGCTCTGTGGTCCTGGCATGTAAGTCGCTTCACAGTCTAACATAATGGGTTTCTATTTTGATGTGCGTAAATTTGTTTTATTTTATTATCTGAAAGAGTCAGTAAGTTTTTGCTGTTTTTTCCAAATAATTCCTCTCAAGAAAGGATTAATTTTTGAAGTGAAAGACAGCACTATTATAGAAGCAATAAATCTAGTTCGTTTTCAGCGTGTTTTCCCAAAGCACAGCTGGTTCATTGTTGTTCTGTTGTGCGCAAACCTAGGGCAGATACAGCTCACAGCCAAGCTGGATTGGGATTTTTCCATGTGCACAGATCTAGATGTGCAGTGATGCTCACATGGCACAGGGCTACAGTGAGGGAGGCAGGAGCTCCTGTCCTTCAGGATGCCCCACTGACGGTGCTGTGTGACCGTGGGTGAGGGGGGAGCTGGCCCCTGCCCTGGGAGGTCTCAGCACAGGGTCCCCTTAGGTGTCCTGCTGAGGTCTGAAATGCACCTTGGCCCAGTACTGGTGACCCTCAGCATTATCCAGCCCCTGTGTCTGTCTGCTGGCCCTGACAGTGACCAGGTCACGGGGCAAGAAGTTGGTCTCTTAAAGGAGTGATGTTCTCCCGGGATTTATAAATTCACTGTGTCCACAGTTTGTTAGGGCAGTGCAGGTTGCCTTCTCCAGGTGAGTGCAAACTCCCTCCTCTGAATTTTCTGAAGGTTTCTGACAAAGAGCAAATAATGAAGATGTGTTAGTGCCCTGGCCTAGCAGCTGCCTGACATTTTGACTGACAGACTTCCCTGTCCTCCAGTGTTCAAAAATGTTCTCCTACATGGCCATGTACTGAAAAAATATTTTCTATATAAAATTTCCCCTTGGCCTCTTCATTCCATCTCTTCTTGTTTGCCTCATGCAGAAGCAGCTATATGCAGGAGGTTCATTCTTCATTTTTATAGATGAAAGACATTGAAGCAGGATTTTTTTTTATAATTCCTTTTAAATTACTAAATGACAGGTAATTTCCTATGGTTTATCTAACATACACAAAAATAATAAGAAAAAAAGTTCATTAACATCGTTGCCAAATCCTGAGATGTTTTGAGAACAGACTTTTGCCTCTGTTATTTTTAAAATCTTTTTTAAAAAAATCTTTCGAAGAAGGAGAGACTTAATGGGATTACTTTGACACCCCTGTTTAGTTTTGAGTTGTCACAGTCAGTGTTTTCTTGCCAGCCAGTGCTCGGGCACTGACCTTCCTGTTTTGATCTAATTTGATCAGCTGAAAATCGCTAAGCTGCAAGAGGCATCACTGCTTCCTCCTTCCTACCCTCCTGTTTCTTGGGTGGTTTTGACAGGGAGGGATCCCAGCATCCCAGGTGGATGTTTGACTACTAGACTGTAGGATTAGTCTCTCTCTTCTCCACTTCCCTGCAAATATTGAATTATTAATACAAAGTGAAACAGCTCTCACAGGACACACACTCATACTAGCACAGCCTGCTGACCTGCACATGAGCCTGACTTGGGAGAGCCAGGTTTAAATCCCAGGTGTGAGCTCAGGTCATAGCTGGGCCTCCTGGATTCCAAATTTACCCTACAAATATTGAGCATTGTAAAATCTCTCAGGTTTTTTTCTTCTTCTTTTGCCTCTATCCTGGTGACAAAAATATATATATATTTTCAGGAAAAATTTCACTTTCATTTTGATAAATTGTTGTTTTCTAAAGAAAATTAATTTCCAATTTGCACTGTGGAGAATTGGATGAATCCAAAGGCTATCGTAGCCCTGTGGATTTTTGTGGCCCTGTTATAAGAGAGGACATTGTGCTTAGAGGATCCCCCAGTCTTCATCCATCTTTTAAAATAAATTTACAGGAACTGCCCATTACTCAGAAAGTGTAAACGTCCTAATGATGTCCATACAAAATATGGTTATGGAAATAAGCCCTTATGATGAAAGAAAAAATATTAAAATTAAGATACAGTTTTTCAAGCTGTATAACTGTCATATGTGTTTGCAGCATGAGAGACAATTTGATTTCCATTAGGAAGCTTTTAGAATGGATCTAGCAGTATTTCACATTTGAGAATGTAGAATAGATGAGATTTTATCCTGAATTCTTCCTATACATGAGCAGAGTATTTTCAGGGTATTTGTTTATTAAAAAGAGGCTAATGATTTCATCATCATAAGGAATAATGACCTCTAGCTCTGAAAGAGATGTTTTAGTTTGTATAAGTTTAAATTATTTGGAAAATGCTCATTCTGGTATTTTATAGATATCAGAATAAGATGCCAGGTTTCTCAGAGAAATGTTAATATACTGTCAGCAGTAGCACTCTTCCCTGAGATTTCTTTCATTGAAATGTATTTTTAAATTAAAACAAAAGGTTTTTTTTCCATGAGCTTTCATACTGTGCTTCCATATTCCAGATGTGTTTTATAAAACACATCACATTGCAGCACAATAGGATATCTATTGCAGGCAAAATACAGCAGCGCTTCTGTTTGAATTTCCATGGTTTTTTGTTCTTTGTCATCTGTTTGTTTCTTTGTTTTTGTCTGGAAGCCAAATCCTTAGGGGATAAATTTATAAAACCATACACTGGACTTAGCAAAAACTTAGGTTAAAAGCAAATCTCTCTACGGTGCTCTCACTATGTATTCTTTTAATGCTTTGTTTCAGAAATATTGCAGTATTTTTCAGTAGCAGTTCAAATACCTCATGTCTGTGTGCTGCTATTGCTTTGTCTATTTATTACATGCTGTAATATTTTGGCATTATTTGCACAATTGTATTGTACAGCATGTGCAAGTACATGTGCTTGTTTCCCAGAAAAAGAGATTCAGGAAGCTGTGTGTTACAACTTCATAGCTGCCCACAAGGGATATCAGAAGGGGGATATCTAGGTGGTGGATTCAGTCATTAAATGCAGGAATGTGTAATTATTGAAAACCAGCAGAGGCAGTTAATTTTAGTTACTTTTTGAAGTTAGTGGAGCTGTCTGTTTTTACAAAAAAAACACTGTCCAAGAGCAATTGTGACATTTAAGGGAATGCTTTTCAGGAGTTATTAAATTAAAATGTATATTGACATTATTAATAGAGGCATATATTCTAATCTGAAATGTATGAATTATATTGAAAAAAAAAAAGTTGAAGTTATAATAATAAGGGCTACCTTTTAATTTTAATTTGATGACACATCATTAAAAGCAAAGTGAAAAAACCAACCAAGAGCATTCACTTTACTCATCACAGTTCTGTCAGTGATAGAGCAGTGTGGATTTTGGTCAATTGAAATGAATGAAAAGCTGCCCATCACTGGAAACAAAACAAAATGTATGTATGCATAGGCACTCCTGTTTCGTATAAATATTTACCAAGAGTTAAAGACTATTTACATTAACATATATTTATAAAAGTATGGAAGGGGGTGAAAAACAAATATATGCCGTAGTACAATTTTAATTTTGTTTTATTATTCCTGTTCAATGTAGCTCAGCCATTAAAAGCCCTTATTTGCATATATTATGTCAGGATTCACAAAGAGTCCTCTGTTTTCTGTCGTGTCCTTGCAGCAGTCTGATTTCTCTTAGTGTTCTGCCATCACTGGTCTGTGCAGGAGAGATCAGAGCCCTAATAATAGATTTTTGACAGGGAGCTCGCCTGCTACCTGCCCTACACAAATCCTCACTGTTCATGTTTGCTTCATGGCAACAAAGCAGACAGAAGGAAAATGCCAAGTGCTGAGTTTGAGGTACAGCCCTGCCATAGTTTGACATTTCAGCAGAATAGCAGTTTATGAGATGCATAATTTTTCATCTGGGACTCAGCTGCCATTTTCATAGAGGCTTGCAGCTCATCGACTGACTGGAAGTAGGGCAAAGGTTTACAGCATAGATCAAGGTCTACATCCTTCCTATAGCTATTTAAAAATAAGTATTATTATCTAGATAACGGGAGAGAACTAAGCATTTTTTCCCATTTTTTAAATATTTTCTAGTTAATTTCATTTCCACAAAGAAAACACTTTACACTTTTAGTACAGGTGCCATTTGTAGTTGATTAAAAACGATCATAATTGATTTCATTCACCAGAAGATTAAATGAGACCTGGAGAAAGAATGAAGGAGGAGTCTTTACAGAGAGCATTTGAACAAAGCTGTGTTTTCTCCTCCTCTTACTTTGAAAAAAGCTCAGTCTGAGCTTGAAATGAATGAGAAGTCTTTACTCCTTCAGTGGAATTGGTTTGTGGTTTATTATTGATAGAGATTGGATTTAAATTTTCACGTTCATGCACATGTACTTGGGAAACAAATGTAGTGTAGGTACATGTAAGTGAGTGTTTAATTTAGAATTACACATCTCTGTGAGCTTCAGTAACAGTTCACCATGTCAGAATCTCATATAGAACAATGGTACAGTACATTGGATTAATTAAAGAAGCCTTGCAGAGAACTGAATTCTCAGTATGTCAAGATTTCAATTTTATGTTAAATATTTTCTAAAGGCCAGACCCTTAAATCTCAGGGGCTGTACCAAGCAGTGAGCTGTGAATTTAACCATAGGCTAACTGCTAATGATAAGGAAAAGAGTCCAAGTTGAGGCAGCTGTAATACAGTCATTGGATTAGGCTATCAATCACTCGGTTCCCTGAGGTACAGGCAAAGACGATAAAACAGTGAAAAGGGAAATTAGGAAGGGAGGGCATGACTAGAATGAGATTCTTCACCAAATGTATCTGTTAGTTGGCTGAATCCCCCCAAGCATCAGACAGGAATGTCCAGCATTGCTCTCAGACGAAAAGCCAAGTATTTGTTCCAAAGTCCATGAAAACCATCAAATCATCATTAACTGTTGCTATTCTGTGCAGGCTGCTAGAAATGCAATTGGCTACATTTTCCTGGTTTAATAGCCTGTAATTAGGTTAATCTCTAAACTGCTGCTGTTGAACACTCTGGATTTACTGTTTATATCAGCGCTCATATAGAATATGTACTGTTGAAATTATTCATTTCAGAGTAGATTGGGGTTTTTAATAAACAGATAACTGTTAAGCTATCGAGCTTACTCATGGCCACCAAAGGCATGTGTCAGAAAGCAATTCATACAAAATCTTAAAATCTTCTGAGACATAATATGAGAAAAATAAGTGAAAATCACTGTGATATAGATTGCGGGAAAGAGCATGGGAGAAAGAACATGAAGGTTAGTTGTGGGTCCAGGTAGATAAAATGGGAAATCTGGTCATATAAGGATATAGATTAACATGATTAAGAAATAAGTGTGCTCATAGCTAGGATCTTGAAGACATAGTGTGATTAACCAAGAATGGAAACATACAGAGAAAATAAAATAGATGTCAGAGAGTTTTAAAGCAGGTTGGTGGAGCAGGTGCTTGTATTTAAATCTGATTACAGTAATAGTTGAATGTACCACAGGTAAATGATGCCATGATAAGGAGATTTAAGTCAGTCAGGAACAGAAAACTTTTCCTTCTGGTAATATCAGCAAGATCGAACCCAGTGATGGTGTCTTTGTCAGCGCAAGCTGATTTTCTTTCCATGTCTGTCAGGTCTGGGTTAGAGGTGTCTCTTTCTCCTACAGTCACCGCTTACAATTTTAAGCAAAGACTCACAAAAATAAAAGTCTCTCAGAGTAATTTAGTGTCATGTTGTTTGTAGATTATTGAGTTTAAAAGTGAAATATTTCTGTTGTAAGAAGATTGGTATAATTAATTTCAGAGATCATTTAAGTATAACTACTTTCAATATCTTATGAATTATTTATTTGAAAAGTATTTGGCATTTAAGTATTTTTCAGTTTATTCTAACACAGGAATGAAAATACAGTCAAAAATGTCAAATGGACATTAATTAAAATAATAAAAATCAAGAAAAGCTGTGGTGAAGCCTACTGCTAGGTTTGTTTGCCTTGAAGTCTCAGTAGGTCTCAGTCTTGCTCACAATGAAGTCAAAATTTCTTTTTACTTCAAAATGTTGCTTGAGACTGTGATGGTCTGCACTGTAACTCTCCAGCCTTTCATACAACTGAAAGGCTACTACTCACTACAAAAGGGTATCTAAACTGAGAGAACTGTGTGCCCTGTACTGTCCCAGTGCCGGGTTGGAAGGGTCGCTCTGGCTGCTGACCGTTCTCTGGCCTTCACTAAGTTGGAGTTGGGCCAAGCTTTCCTCTCTCAGTGTGCAGGTGATGCACATGTACATCTGTCGTTCCAGGAGAAGTGAGTAGGGGTGTTCTCGTGGACTGCAGCACAAAGAAGGTTGTTTCAGGTGGTAGTGTTCAAGTAAGCCTGTAGGTCTACAAAAAGCTTTGTTGCAGTCTATGTATATGATGGATTAAAACCTGTGTACTTGTTATGAGAGTTTAAGGAGTATAGGAGGCAGAGGAAAGACCTCTGCCTCTCTGGAAATAGGGTCCCAATTCATGTGATTTCATGTCATTGTTACAAGCTCCCTGTTGGTGATCGTGCAGGGCCCATAATTATCTTTCCTGCTGACTTGTTATTCCGTACCCGAATCAACAGCAGGGTTTGTGGTACAGGTGGTACTTAGAAGTGATCAATGAGACAAGTGCCTTCTGTGGAAATTATAAACTGTACCTGTCACTCAGAGCAGAATCTCTAGTTATAATCTCCCTCTCCTCAAAAAGACCCCCAAATCAAACCAAGAATCTGATAGAGTTTGTGAATAATTCTGAGTAACAATTGTACCAGCAGAGGTTAAAACCCCTGAGTTTGACCTGGTGTGTTTCAAGCATGTTCATTTTTTTCAGTATTACTTTGCATATTGATTTGCTCCGGTCACCAAGTGGCATATATTGTCTCTAGAGCCCATTGTTATTCTGTGGAGGGCATATTCTCATGTGAAGAATAAACACATTTTTATATTTATGAAAAAAAAAAATGGCATCACATTTACAGATCAAAATATGAGCTAACAAATAAATAGCAAAATGACTTCTTATTTAACATTTACTAGCCTGGAGCTTCTTCCTATTCTTCCTTCTCTCTGTGGGACAGCTGTGCTTGCAGAATAGGCTGACTGACTACCATCTTCTCCCATCCCTGTGGGGGTCCTACCACTGCTGTCAAAACATCCCAACTTCTCTGTTGTGTGCAAGCTCCTCTCTCTGGCTCAGTAGCCTCAGTAGCCTCAACACTTGTGCATCTCTGTGAGGATGTTGAGGCTCTCACCATTCCCACCACCTTCAAAGTTCTTGATTGATATGTTTTAGAAATGGGCCATAAGGTGTCTTGGAGAGAAGGTTTCACAGTTACATGAAGGTGTGCTTGCTGTGATTAATGCTGTTACAGAATATTTTGACAATCAGATACAGGCATTAAAAAAAAAAAAAAAAGGAATTATCCTTGGAACACGTTTAAACCCAAGGTTTACACCAATCAGCACCAGAAGGATGTACTTACGTCATTATTCCTGCTGTGCTGCTTCTATGTAGCCCTGAAAATTTCTACCACTGGTTAGCTATGATTTATTATGAACTCAACAGGGAATACATCTTTATTCACCTAAATCCTGCTAACATTCTGTATTTTGTAGTATCCCGATAGAATATGGAATAAATCCTAATGCCAACTTCACACATAAAATACAGAAGACAAAATAGAGCGGATTTGTTTAACTGGGTAGATCCTGGGTTTGTATTTTACTGGGCATCATTTCGTCCCTAGCGAATGATTGCCAGAAGCATTTATAAATGTATTTCACAACCATCAGAACATTTTTTTTTACCTTTCAAAAGAATGCATCTGTCTCCTATCTAGTAGTCAGCTAAGGAATCTGAATTTTAATGTGCCTTTTCATGCAAACACCTCATTGTATACAATGAGCTGTACAAATGTCCTGCTGACATACAGGATATACAAATGTACCCTACAAACGAATTCAGTTTTCCAATTTATGATCAATTTGCAGTTTCTGCATTGCTGGGTAATTGAAATTGTCTTTCCTATGAACATACACTGTGTAACCATCTTCCCTAATTTCTGTTTAAATCCCAGAAGACACTCATAGTCAGGGATTGAGCCACTGTTATTTGGGTTAAGTGAGAGCTGAGGGAGAACTGTTGAGCACAGTGTCCCACTGTTTCAGAATGAGAAATCCATTGCAGATACGCAGAGGGGCTGTTTTTAATGGCATGAGATCTCTCTGTAGAATGTGTGTTACCACACCTGACTCAGCACTTGAGCTAAGGCTAATACTGTGAAGAACTTAGTTACAGGCAGCTCAAAACAAGGAAAAAAGCTATGTGGATTTTGCAAGCAGACATGCCAGTGTGCTACAGTTGTGTCTGACCATTCACAAATGGTTCATGACCCTACAAGTGACCTGTTGGTTTCCAAAGGAATGTGTGGTTACTCCAGTCCATATTTTGACTGGGCTGAGCTTATCCTTCTCCTGTCAGCTATTGCTCTACTTACACTGTTACATGTCAGCTGCTCACCTGTTTAAATACCCCAGAACTGACAGGGTTTTCACCAACTCTTTCACCACTCAAGAGCTGCTCAGCTTTCAATGGTGAGCACTTCTCCTTCTAGGCATTGATAAATTCTGCACACTTGCAGAGAAGGTACTGCCAAACAATATTCATAAGAATCTGTTCTTTTGTTATATATGAATGGAGAAGTTTCTTAAGAACTTACTGAAGGTGGGATTTGAAGAATTCAGACTTCCAAGGAAGATCTGGTGTCAAGTCATTTTCCTCAAGAAATATTAGGAAAAAGTCTACTATGTGCTACATCCCGATTTATCAGTGTAACGGAGAGATTGTTTGCATCTTTGTTTTTTTATAAAAACACACTAGAGGATCAGTTCTTGGCAGGTATCCAGAGAAAGGTAAACCCTGCCAGAGGTAGGGAAGTCTTGCTCATCTTGATGTGGGGAGTTTTAGTGTGGAGTTGCCTTCTCTGTGGGGCTGGCACACAGATTTCTTTTGTGTTTATTTTTCTTTTCTTTCATGGCTTAATGTTTTACAGCTCCAAGGACATCCCTAGCTTACTGTTAGAATCAGATAGTGTAAAAGGGTCCTTAAACAAAACGTCATCTTAGTCCCTTTTCCAAGCTTGAGCTGCTGCCTCCACTGTCCTTTGCTATTTCTTTTCGTTTCTCATAAATGAGATATGCTGAGCCAAAGCTTAGCACAGAAGGCAGGCAGCAGGGGTGCTGTCGTCTGCCTGTGCTGCCTGCACTGCCCTCCTGAGCTGACACAATGTCTGTGCCCGAGAGTCCTCTGGGGCTGTCCCAGAGAGGCCAAGCTCAGAGAACACAGCAGATGTAAGCAGAGGTGCTAACCAAGTACAGCTCAGGGTTATCCCCTCAGCGTCAGCCACTTCACTTGGGCTTCCCCCTCATCCCTGTGAGGAGTCAGGCATTCTCAGAGGTGGCTTCCTTTCTCACTCCATTGATGGATCAGAAATTTGAGGTTAGTATGTTTCCTACATATTAGTACATGTACTGCTGTCAAATGCCTAAGGCAGTGTGCACCTGCATTTTGTGGTGAAATTCCAGTGGTTAGGCAAGTAAATGTTTCAGGGTTTGCTGGTGCAGCTTAGATTTGCTTTTTGAAAATACAGGTGTATGTTATTTTATCCCAGTCCATTTTCTAATATGATGTTATAGGAGGAAGTGATATTTTTAAGCTTGACATTAAAATATCTTCCAATCAGTTAATGTAAGCATCTGGTGTTTTTATGTATTTTAAAAGCCCTAATAACAGCATTGCAATCCCTTAATGCTGTTTCTCACATTCTTGTTACAGTAGGTATGTGGCACACATCTTCTGGTTTAAAAAGCTCAAAACAAATTTCAGCAATTTAATCTCAGTGTTAGAAAAAGGATCACAGCAGCTGCTGTAGTATTTTGTATTTATGCTAGTTTTTGTAAAGATTCATGACATGCTCCCTGGGAGCTAAATATTGACAAGCATGCTCTGGCAAGCAAGATCAAGCTTGGTGAGTTAGCACAGCTCAAGTCTCTGCATTGACACTGTAACCCAAGTCTGGAAACTATTATCCTGCACCATTTATTTTGGCTTTATAGGTGATACTGTCCACTTGAATTAGGGATTTCTGCTGTATTTTTAATACTGTGACTGTGGATTCATATTTGATTTAGGACCATAGTACTTGCAAGGTCGGTTATACCTCTGTGTTTGATGACATCTTCAGTAGTGTATTGTGTATAGAATCACAAATGACAGCATAAAACCTACATGATTTCAAACCTACAAGCCAGAAGTAAACATTGGGCATAAAATAATTTTAAAATCACATTTATCTTTTAAACTGTAGAAAAAACCATGTCCTAAAACTGTGGGTCTATGAAAGCTGTTGATCAAAAGTGAAGTTTGAGCATGTATTTATTATGGGAAGTAATTTAGGAGATTAATTATTTTGTGTGTTCTGTAGGTAAAAAGAAAAATCCACTTTTTTACTAATTGCAAGAGCACCATGTTTGTAATGCTTTTAGTTTACTTTTTGAGTTTCTGAGTGAAGAACTTAAGCCAATTTGGGCTTCTAGTAAACTTGGCATATACATTAAATTGATTACCAGATGCATTGTGCAACATATAGCATTGTACAGCCTTTGTGTGCTTCATAGTATTTTCTTAAATTGCCATCATTTGTTTTGATTCCAAAAATGCACTTTTCTCGGCTTTCTCGTGCTTTGGATTAAATGCAGGCTTTCCAGTGCTGAACAAATGTGTTAGAGTTTCACAGGGAACATTTCTGGTTTTGTGAGTCTTCCTCTTTGAGTTTTCTGTACAGAGTATTATGTCAGTTATTGCTCAAGCAAATGGGCTCACTTCATTTTGTACTTTGTACATTGTTCATATGTACATTGATTGCCTAAAATAACCTTCAGAATTCCTAAGAATTCTACATGACCCAGAAAAACATGGAAACAGCACAGTTTCGCCCAAAGATACTGCCCCCAAAGTGAATCAGGTATGTTTTCTTATAGATTAGAGAAAAACAGGAAGGAAGGAGAACAAATTCCTTAATGGGTGACAGCAGCAGTGAGCTGCAGTCCTGGATGCTTATGTGAACCCCTGGATTTCCATGCTTGAGGCTGTGGTGTGAATGGGCAGAACACTTCATCCATTAAAACACATAGAATAATGTGCTTGGCACATTAGTAATTTACTTCTGAGAGAGTTGATTCTCACAGCGTACTGCTAAAAAGTTATCCTTGGAATTATGAACAATTTTTGAGAAAAGGGTAGGAGGACATTGTGGAACAAGGGATTTTTGACCAGGAGGGCCAACTGCTGCCTCTTCTGCTCAGGTGGAATTACTCTCTTTACACAGATTTTCAGGCCTCCTCTTGCAGTCTTTTTATTCTGGGAGATAAAAATATTATACTTTTGCGTAGCATTTGGATATCCTCTCCTAGAAGGCACTGTGTAAGTGCCAGATACTGCTGGTGTGTGTTTAGCTGGAGCAGTGTGTGTTCTGATCAGTATTTTAAAATCAACAAACGCTTTTTGGGCCCCTGGCTTTCTGTTAATTGGCCTTTACTTTGATCACTGAAGACCAACAACTGCAGTTTAGGAGTTGTGTTGCTACCATTTTTCTTCAGTGTAAGCTGAGGGGATGAGTAAGTACATCAATTAAGTCCCTTACTCACCCTCTGAGCTCCCCTCATTGGATAATTAAAGTGATCTGACAGAGCAATACACTAAATTCCCTTGCACACCCTTCTGTTGCTCTGAATACATCAAACAAATGAGTATTTAGGCCTATTAATGTTGTTATTTTTTATTAATGCAGAAAGCAGAGTTATGATATGGGTGTATAATTTCTCCTTGAAATCAGCACTGAGTTGTGTGACTGGTCACAAGCAGGACTGATATAACCATATTTTAATTACCAACCCTCAGTAATATATCCAGAGCTAGTAAAGGCCTCTGCAAACAGGGTTTGGGCCTCCTTTATTCCACAAATAGTTTACACAGCATGGACAAACAATTATTTTGCTTTCCATTAGGGCACTAACTCTTCAGCTTTGGGTACATCCTCAGCTAGAGAAACGGCATGAAATTTCCTATAACTGTGGTGGTTATAAAAAAGAAGAAAAGGAAAACAAAATTTTAAATTGTCATCCATGCACATCTAAGGCCTCAACTAAATCCAAGGTATCACCTCTTGGTTGGAGGGGGAGTCTTTTTCATTCATGGAAAACTAAGGGTTGTCCTGTAAATTTTAACTTTGGAAAAAATCACAGATTATGCTGAGTTGGAAGGGACTCATCAGGATCCTCGAGTCCAGCTCCTGCTCTGCTCAGCATCATCCCCAAGAGTCACACCCTGTGCCCAAGGGTATTTTCTTGAGCTCTGTCAGGCTGGTGCTGTGACCACTGCCCTTAGGAGTCTATTCCAGTGCCCAACCATCCCCAAAGGGAAGAGCCTTTTTTTAATATCTGCCCTAAAGAAAAATATCGAAGTTAAGGAACTAAATATTTAGAAACTGATGTACCTAGTTATGAAACCATAATTATAAGAAAACATTCTTGTATAATGAGCGCTACATATCTGTCATACAGTGTTTTAATGTCTACAGAAGTTATTACCTGAATATTTCCATTATTACCGTTCTGTGAGCAACTGACATTCTTGAAACTGATTGATGTTTGTGAATAAAGCACTTTTGTTATGTGTTGCCAACTTCTGAGGACCAATCTTATAACCTATAGTGCCTACAAAGGAGTGATGATACCTGCTCTTGAACTAATCACATCTGAAGAAAGTGAAAGGCTGAAAACGCTGTGGGTTTTTTCAGAAAAACTTTAATTGCATTGTAGATTATTCTACTACAAAACGGTTGTAGTGTTTTATCTGACAAAAGTGACATGGGGGGAAAATAATTATACAGGAAGAGAGGTGTTTGAATATAGGCAGCTAGCACTGTGAAATGGCTTGGCTCGAGGCAGTGAATTTATTTGTGAGTTGATGAAACTGGGGTCTCAGTTTTCATTGTTTGGGTGCAGAACTGTCTTCTGATAGGGCATGCTGGTTGCAAAATCTTCACTGACCTTTTGTTGGTTTGTTTTGTGGGTTTGTGTTCTGTCCGTTCCAGCCAACAGATATTCAATTTCAGAAAAGAAATAGCACAAGAAAAAGAAAAGAGAATGTCCCTCCAAGTCCTTATCTTCTTAAGGCCACACTGTCTTGCTAGGGCCTAAACAATCTCTAATCATGCTTTTAAAGTTTTTCAAAGCAGGAAAGCTGTAAGAGAACATTACAGGCAAGTTAGTGGTAAATACTGCTCAGAGAGAACTCAAGGTTTGTGGGGGTTTTGTGCATATTTTGTACATTATTTAAATTTCTTCATCCTCATCCTGCCTCTGCCCCTTAGGGACAGCTCTATGAAGGCATAGTGCCCTCTGCCTCCAGAGGGAGCTACCAGAAAATGGGAGTTTCTTGTGCTTTGCTCCCAGAATAAAGCAGAGAAAGAGACTGAAGCTAGCCAAAACTAGCTTATAATGTAATAATGTAATGTCTGAGCTTGGCTTGTAGGAGCAAGTTCAACTGCTGATACCAAGGAAAATGCACCAACAGGAAACCCCCAATGACTGTATTTGTGCTACAGAGACCACCTAAAGATAGAAGATTGCTGCTCCAAAGACACTTCAGGATCTGTATTAAAATTAGTAAGACAAGTCTTGAGCTGAAGAATCATCCTAATAAAGTTTTCTGCAGGTAGAGTGAGAACCCAGATGTTCTCTAACTCATAATTTGATCACCAAATTGTAACTGTTCCTGCAAGAGTCACGTCCCATCCAGCCCTCAGTAGGAACAGCTCTAGGTTTTGCTCTTGATCACATAAATCTTTGTCTGCCCAGAAGCTTCTGGGTCAAAGTCAGGAACAGCAGAGTGAAATTCTCAAAATCCCCCATGCTTTGCTTCTTTTCCCAACCCTACCATGGTAGCAGCAGTCTGGTTCCCAAATATCCCACAAGACTCTGGTGTGGCCCTTCTTTCCAAATGATGACACAGCCCACCATCTTACAGACACACGCAGATCCCCACAAACAGACAAGGTAGGTACTTTCCATTTATTGCTGGGAGGAAAAAAGTGTCAAGTAACTTCCTACTCATCCTGTGGCAAGCAGAGTAGGGCTGTGTGCTTCAGCTACCTTAGGTATAGCTATCAGTTCTCCTACTCTTGGTTGTGTGAGTCTTGAGAAATGGGAAGTGTTGAAATAAATGGCTATGATACACATAGTGTTGAAATAAACATTTATTTTAACACATTGTATGTGATGAGCCATTTATTTTAACACTTTTCACTTGAAGTGTTGAAATAACAGGTTTTATCAGGGGACGTGTCATCCACTGTTTTATGTATATGTGAATATGGAAATACATTTACTGAGTGTGCGTGTATATATATATACACACTCACACAGATTATATGGATATGTAATAATAATAATATGGTAGATGTGTATGTAGTGTAGACAATAATGTGCAGGCAAATACAGTGTTTTCTACTCAAACTGAATCTTTTGTTTCACAAAAAATTGTGTTTGTGCCATTGAACTTTAATATATCTATGTATCTATAAATAGACCTAAATATATTGTTACATAAAATTGTTTATTACTAGGTAACAGCAACTGGATGAGATAGATAAAACAGAGGGATAGACAAAATAAAACAGATAAACCTCAAAATAGGACAATGATTAACTTGAGTTATGTAAAGCAAGAGAGAAATACTTTATCTGAGCTTTCTAGTTATCTAGACCTGGTTTCTTTAGTTTGCTGTAATTTCTGAAGTTCTGCTTCCCTTTCTGTGATGGACTTCTTAGGCAGGTGGTTATTACACAGCACAAGGTATGAGTCAGGTTTTGTAAATGACCTGAAAAGTTGTTGTACTGCATTTTTCAGTAATTTTGGCTTTTTAAATACAGTGTAGGAACCTCATTTCCCTCCTCAGCAGGCAGTCACATCTCTTCCAGTGTGTCCCTGGTTGTACTAAATTGCCTTTTTGTGGTTAGAATTATGTATGAGCTAAAGCAGCGGCACAGACGTGGGCATACTCACACCTCCTGGTTCCAGGGTCATGTTGACCATGGTGGTGTTATGGAGGTTAAAACCAGCTCTAACAAAGGCATCACTGCCAAGGCTGGCAGAGGCAAGGCTGGCTTTGAACAAACACATCTGTGAATAGCCAGACCCATTTCTACCACACTTCGGGTTAAACGTCTGTCTCTGCATCGGAATAAAAGGGCAGCAAGACCTACCCTGTGATAAAGTGAATCACATCTTCTGAGGGGAAGAATTTGGCAGGAATTCATTTGTCCTTTGTGATGGTTGCAGTGATCTTGTCTGGTAACTGGGCAATATTTTCTAGATGGGCAGTTCCTTGGCTGTTATGCTGTCCTATTCACATGTCCTTTTCCTTGTATTATGTTAGGGCTTACCCTGGCTATTCACACTGTTTTATTACCTTTTCATTACTGTTGTTCCATTATTTGTTTTATTGATTAGCACTGGCTCTCTCTGGGTAGCAGGCAAGGTTTGTCCTGGCCAGGGGAGGGTTGCAGAAGGTGCCAGACCTCCTGCAGCAGCACTGGATGCTCAGCCTCCCACACCAGAGCAGCTGAGCGGCTCCAGGTCATGGTGGGCAGCAAGAGCAAGGCAGGCAAGGCACAGAAAGGGCTCCTGAGCCAACCAAAGAACAGGGAAAACTTTCTGTCAGACAATTTCCAGCTCCAAGTCAAACCAAAGCAGAAACCATGAGTGAAATTAAATCTTGAACGTTTGATGAATTGCTACAGAAAATGCTTTGCTAGGTTTCATGCTGACGACTAGAAAGTATTGACTTTTAGTGAATCTGTAGTTTTCAGTGAGAGAATGACTTTGTTAGGAAATGTTTAACCACTTCTTGCAGTATCCACAAAACAATTTGTATCTGTCCTCTTGGTTTTTCCTACTGAAGCTTGATAGGAATGAAAATTCTCACAGGTCTCCATGGATAAATAATATTTACAAAAATTTAATTTTTCCCTCTCTCTTTCTCAGATTCTGGCCTTTTCTGGATTCAGAGAATTCTCTGATGAGTACTAAACATTTATTGAATGAGAACTCTGGTGATTTTATGAATTTTAAGCTGAAAGAGCATAAATAATCATCTGTATTAATTAAAAAATGGTAAAATTAAATTCTAAAAAGGACACTGAGTTTTCTCTGTGATTAAGGAAGTTCCACCTTTTTTTTTTTTCTATTTGGGTACAATTTCTTTTTCCGGTTTTCTTTTTTGTTTTGTTTTGTTGTTTTGTTTTTTTTTTAAGGAAATACAAAGCAAACTGATTGCCTCTTTTTTCCACTCAGAGGTTGGGTTCAATTCTGTATGTATCAGGAACAGAATCACATCTGATGTAAGCTTTGAAAGTAAAAGGAAGGGTCAATAGTTACCAGAAGACCTATTGACACAATATCAGTGTATCAAGATAGTCATGATATGCTGGCAAAAATCCTGTCAGTTGATATGGTTTCAAGAGCCTGCCATAGCAGAGTTAGATAGAAGTTGTTTAAAATCTGCAGAATCATCAACTTTTAGAATAAAGTCTCATGACAAAGTACTGACCCCTCTGTAGTCGGCAGAACCTTTGCCATTGATTTGGTAGAGCTGGTGCATCGCCCATCACAACTTCTGAATGCACGAAATGCTGACGGGCCATTGGTTTGAAGGTATAGACTGACTGATGTAGAGACATTCCGTAAAAGGACTCTCCTCTCAAATTCTTCATTGGTATATGAATAATTAACGTTTTTGGTAGAAAATAACCAGAGCCTGAGTAAGTAGTATGTTATTGTTAGTGATTTTGGCAAATGGCTAGTTGTGAGTAACAATGGACTGAAGGACTGACCAGGCAGGGATATAGGAAGCAGTGAGAGGAGTCATCTCTAGATCTTGAGAAGTGCTGGGCTATGCAACATTTAAACTGTGGCAAGATCCATCTTGCTCTTGCTTTCTGGGAACTTCCTGTATTTTTTAGTGCATTAAATGTTGTGTGTCCCATTTGCAGACCTCGTAACAAGTGTGGATAGTCTTTCTCTCTAAACACGTCTGTTCATTGAGTTTTCTTCTGCATGTAAATGCATTCTCTGGTCATTTTGAAGGATGTGTCTGCTACACTGTTTCATTAAACTCCCGCGTTATCGGGTAATTGTTTAAACATAATGCCATAGCACTATCAAAAGGAAAGGTGAACTAATGGCATTTGCAAATGTCAGGGATTATCTTAACACTTTTATTATAGTTTATAAAAAGTAGGTTCAGGGCATTCCATGGCAATTATTTCCACAGAAATTGGTTATTTAAATAAATTGCTAATTATCTGGATATGACAGTATTGAAAACCCTGCTAATGAGTTATTTGATAAGTGTAGCTTATGGTGGCCACCTACAGGTGGCAGAAAGAAAGAACGAGTGGAATAATTCCAGTCAGAAGGAATGTGATGCAAATGGTTTGTGTGTACCCTGCACGCTTCCCTGGACTGTTTGCAAATGCAGATTATGTAAAGTACTTTGATCACCACTACTAGGCAGCATATATACACTATGCAGAAAATGTCTTAACTGAGAATATGTTTTCTGGTTTTCTTCCTGATCTCCAAACTTTCTTACCTATTACTTACCGAAGCATTGGATTGTTATCTGCCGTGCCTGAACTTTTCCAGACCATTTTCCTTGCATAATGCTTTTCACTGAGTTTGTTATTTGCTGTCATTGGCTTCCTTTGTCATTAGCATGATTAATTTTAAAAGTCTGGGAGATAACCATGTCAGTTTTCTTCCAAGAAGGTAGAGGGAAGAAGGTGATGTTGCTTAGATTTGGGGGCTTACATTTTTTAGCAGCACAGACTTTAGCAGTGACTCATTAGTAAAAAATTATATATAAAGCATAAAAATTATGCTTCTTCTTTGTAATATTTAGGCTCAGTGATTTAAATCTCAGATTTATAATATAATATAATGCAAATTGAAAAATAATTTTACTTGAAAATGCACAGAGTGGGGACAACTGACCCAAATTAATTTTTATTCCATCTAGTATCCGTAGATACAAAAATTTGATTTTAGTTGAGCTACCATCCAAAGGCATGAGAGTTTGCTTTCCTTTAAAATCTGTTTCTATTGTTGCTAGAGAGTGACAAAGACCACTGAGACTGCTTCAAGATTCAGTCTCAGTGGTACCAATCTGAATTGACTCTGTTGGCTGTTTTTCAATGGATCATCTATACTTAAAGGCCTCATTAGACCTGCCACATATATGCATTAAAAACTTTAAATTATCAAATTGATCCAGTATATTGCAAGTGAGAAGGTAGCCCGGTATTCAAGACTTCCGAGATTATTTTTTTCCCATTGGTGGATCATTAGGATCAGAAGATAAGAATTGTTTCTGCTGGGAACTCCCAAAGCTACTGGGCTACTTGAAACTTAACACCAGGCTTCTTGGAGAAGGTTTGACTCTCAAGTCTCAATCTAGTGAACATTTTTAGATCAAGTCCTCTGGGGACTCCAAGTACTTATGAAGTCATAATAAAACATGTCTTCTGCCATTGGTAGAGTTTTTTACTTCCTAAGGAAAAGTAAACAAATAAGCAGGTGTATTATCTTTCATTGGCTTGTCATCAGCCTGCTATCCTCAGTGGACAAGAGCAGCTCTGCCTACCTTTGCTGATGAGGGAGAGAAGTTTGATTGATGTATGTTCTGCTTCTCCTTCATGCTGTGTTTTTGCTATTGGATTTCCTTGACTGATAGTCTGAAAAGTCTTCCTTTTTATTGAAAAAAGAAAAAAGAAAAAATAAGTAGAGAAAGGCAGAGCTCTTTGTTTTAAGGCAAGAAAAAGGTCAGAGACTTTCACATCTAATGATTATTTCATTGTTTATGTCTTTCTATAACAGCAAATATTTGTTCCATAATAAATGAGATTTGAAAGAGTAGCATGTCATCTCCATGAGGTATTTTTCTGTCTTGCCTTTTTATATCTCACTCCCGTGCCTGAGGTCTTGATAAATGAACTTTGTTTATTAAATCTCATTATTTTACAGCAAGGTAAATGATAGCCACATCTGGCATCTGGTAGCAGCTGTAGCACTTCCATCAGGAGAGTACCATATCAGCAGTTTCCTCAGCTACGGGTGCTTAAGTAGTGGAATTACAGATCCCAACGTGTCAAAGTATGTGGTAGATGCTTATCTTTTAGTATGTGAGCTGTCTTTTAAATGCATGCTGGATTTGGACCTCAGCTTCTTAAATACCATTGGATTTATCAGAAAATGTTCTGCAAATTCCCACTACTACTTAGAGATCTTGTAAAATTTGGCATTAAATCTCCTTTATTTCAACCTTTTAAAAACTCCTTCTTTACAAATCTCTATAATGGAATTTATTACCTTCCTGTGGTACTTGTAAGAAAATGCAGGAAAACAGAGACTGTAAGTCAAACTGAGTGTTCATTTCCTTTTTTTCTTTTTTAAATTTGCCTTCTATCTTAACAGCTTGGCATTACTGTTGTTTCTATTGTTTGCATTCTTTTTTTTTTTCTTTAATCTGGCTGTTTCACTATTTCATCGGGCAGTAGGATCTCTATCACAAGCAAATCCCATTGTATCCCAGCCCAGCAGCTTTTGTTACAGAGGGAGAAGCTTCTGAACTGTTGATGACTAAATGTAAGGGAGAAGGCTGCAGCTTATGTTGTGCTTGTTCCATATGACGTAGACTAATAAAAAAAAAACTGCTGGGATGAATGGTGAGACCTTAGTGAACCCTCTGATTGTCATTACATCCATTTATTTACTCTCATCAGAACCACTTCTGAAATGTTTTTAAATTCATTTGGGTGAATTATAAATGAATGGAATACTTTTGCAATCATACCAATTTGTCACTAATTTACTAATCACCAAATGTAAGTAATAACTCATCTGATGAATATCAAATTCAGCTAGTACTGAAAAGTACCTGCGTTCCATAATAAATTTTAAGTCTCATTGCTATTTCTGCTAGACTTCGTTGAATCATATGCTTGATTTCTTTGGGCTGAATGAAGGTCTTTCCGATTACCTATTGTGCTGAAACCTTAAATAAGCTGTCATTTGGTCCTTCTCCTGTACTGACCACTGTACAGAGACAGTCATTTAAGTGAGAAGGGGCTAATTATATTCTGGAAATATTTTCTTGTGGAACTCTGTGGTAAAAGATATCTTTAAGGTCAAGGATCCACAACTTTAAAACTCATTGAAAGCAAACTCTTAAGAGTTACACTGGGGTTAGAAGTGAATAAACCTTCATGCCTCAAAGCATATTGGGAAGAAATTTCCCTGTAACCACATAATTTCAGAGATACCAGTGTCTCTATTCTTTCACCTTTCTAAAAAACAGCTACCTCATCCCAGTGAGGTTCTGGAGCTTTGTCAGCCTGAAACCAATATAGCAAGTCTGATGCACATTTCTAGCTTCAGTTTCAAAAACTGAATATTTGAAGAATTTAATGAACTACTATTTTTGGTGAGATTACTTGAAATGGTTTAGGCTATGCAGTGTATGTTTTGGCCTGTATGCCTTCCAAAAGGCTTTATTTGTAAATCTGTCAGAGCAAACAGCATGATTTCCTTTTTTTTTTTTTTTTTTCTCAAGTATTTCTCTAAGGCTGGACCATTAATTATGTCATAATACTTGCTCTTTGGGCATTTAGCAGTCATCCTCCTTCAAAGAATTGTTCTGTTTCTTTCAAACACATTGTAATCGATCAGCCCAAACAATGGCAAATAGTCACTGGTGTCCTAGGGAAAGCCCCTGTCCAACTCCAGCTCCTTTCTGTGATCTGTTCTGTTGGGATTCTTTAAAGCAGTTTTGGTGAGATTTCACTTTTTTATCCATCAGGCTCTAGTTTTCCTGAAAATATATCAATAGGGCATCTTGGGTTAGGCTGTCCCTTTCATGTGCAGAAAGTTTATTTGCTGTTACCTCATACAGTACTGGGGTGGACAGAAACTGCCTGACAGCCACAGCCATACAGGTCTTCCCTTACACTACTGTACTGTTGCCCAGGGATGGCATCAAATTATCCTAAAGCTTCTCTGAATTAAGTAGAAATTTTAATAATATGGGAGTTATCTAGAGAAATCCCAGCCAGCCTAAAAAATAATTGAGAGTGTCATCTCTCTGTGCTGTCCATCATTTAATAAGTAGCATCTGTAGGTATATTTTTAATACTTGCATACCATCAGTAGAATGTAGTCAAAACAAATGCATTGCAGTCACAGTGTATTGAGACTTTAATCATAATCCTCTAAATATAGCAGGGGGTTGTCTGACTCAACCTCTATGTACCATTTGAAATGCGAGCTCCAGTTTTGGAGATACTACCATTAATGAATATACTTTATTATTTTGAGAATTTGACTATCATATTAATTGTTAGAGGGGGCTTACTTAAAGAACTATCTGGATCTACAAACATCCAGAAGGAGAAACAAATAAATTATGAAATGCCAAGTGCAGTGAAATGGAACTTTTATACAATTTTTAGTTGAACATAAATAAATGAGATGTTTGCTCTTACTTAGACAACATTTTCATTCAAAAAATCAACCTGATTCTTTATGTAGAAATGTAGATCTCCTTTTCTACAGTGTACTGTATGGTAAAGTATTGCTTTCTGTCTCAGGCATTGTTAGTCTTTGTTTTGAGCATCAGCTAAAGTGTTCAAGCTAGCTTTGCAGTGTTTATCCAAATGTTTCTGCAATTTCTGTATTCCAGCCACATGCATCATTTGCTGTACAAGTGTTGATACCACTTGAAACCCACTTGGTGTCAGTTTATAAATGAATATAACCTCTGCCCCTCAGAATGAGACGTAGCTGTAACATGGGGGATGTGCAGGTTCCATCAGGAGTGTTGGGACGTGTCTGACCCTGTGCTGGTTGTGTGCAGGAAACGCCATCCGGCCCATCGCCCTACGCGCCGTGTCTGCCATCGCCCGCGCGCTCCCAGGCTTTCCCATCTTGGCAACTGGAGGCATCGATTCTGCTGAGGCTGGGCTTCAGTTCCTGCACAGTGGGGCTTCTGTCTTACAGGTACTGCTTCTTTCTTTAAAGCATTAACTGTGATTAAGATAATAATGTATCTTCCTATCAAGCTTTCGGATAGTGTGGGGTTTCTGCCATTGAAAAGAATTTTCATGTCTTTTAACTTCATTCTGCTTGCTAAGAGACATTCATTTCACATGGAGGAGGAGGAGGAGTTGCCAAAAGAAAACTTTGGGTGTTGCAATACCAATCTGGGAAAAGGCGGACCATGATTTTGTTAGTACTTTTTATCTCTGACTTAGAGGATTTAAAACAGAAATGTCTCTCTCCATTGTCCTACAAACAGACACAGAGTTAAGCTCAAGCTATCTGTTCTTCTTGTCATCTCAGGGTTTTGCTTTCTGCAAAGAGCCTTCTCAAGGTGAGAGGGCTTCCAAGGAGTACTACTTTAGTGTCACAGGGAGCCAGTTTAAAGTAACTTTGGTTTATCCAGGCATCTCTGTCCCTTAAGGATGTTCACTGGAACAGGAGGTGCTGGCATTGCAATGGACTGAGGTGTCAGCTGCTTGCAGCAATCAGTCTGTTTGCATTGCTGAGGGCTGGTTTGAGCTGCTGGCCACACTGGCATGGTTGGTTAGTCCCTGTCGTGGAAGGAAGCCTTGGTGGCCTCAGATTACAGGCACCAGGAAATTGGCCGAAAATCAGCCCTTACCTGCTCTGCCAGGCATGTCGGGGCACCACTGCAGCACGTATGTTAGAATGTCTGAGGAGCAGGTGGTCTTTATGTTACATTTTTCCATTGTATATTGGTACATTCTGGTAGACGTTCAGCCCCTTTATCTGTGGGATCCACCATAGACAACGGCAGCTGTGGATCCTGTGAATATCGGCTTTGTGTCACTCCATGGGATGACTAGAGTGGTTTCATTCCCACAATTCACTTTGACATTGAAATTAGATTCAGTGTGACCATCCTTTTCACACAGCTACAGTGACTGCTGAGATTAGTCATTTGTTTGCTATGTTTCACAAAAAAAAAATAAATAAAATTTAAAAAAAGAAAATTTAAAAAATAAGCCAGCTCAATATTTTGATTTGGTTGGGTTTTTTTTAATCCAAAGTTAGCAACTCTGGGAGCTGTAGCAGGAGCTGTTCCTTTTTTATAGACTTTCTATGTTCTTTGGATTTATTGATACCATTTCTTCCCCCCCCCCCCCTTTTTTTTTTTGTAGCTGTATTAAAGTGATTCAAACTTTTCTTTTTGTGGACAGATAAAAGATTGACCTTTCTTACACAATTGTTTTAGAGCTTCTTCCATATACATACTAAGTAGTGCTGCAAATTACAGGGCAGCATTTGTCTACAAAAAAAATTAGGATTGGCAGGGAAATGTTTTTAGTACTCTGGATGCATATCATTTGTTATTACTAATAGAGCTGCACTTTCAATGGCTTTATCTGCAGCAATGTTGCATGATGTGAACTACACAGAGTGAAATGATTTTCTGTTCTATGTCTGCTGGATCTGTTTCTGGCTGACTAAAAATCAAGGGGTTTCATGACAGTTTTGTACTTCTATTTATATAGACTGTGTAGCTGTTTGTTTTTTTATTATTTCTTTTCTTTTCCTGTTGGTTTGTCCCAGTGGTAATGGGAAACTCTGAAATATAATTAATGCAGACATCCCAGTCAGTGCTTGAGAGAAAGACTATTTGATTTACAAGACATTAATTATTGTTTTCTTTTTAGTAGTAATCAAATTCTCTGAAACTGGCTTCCACAAATGACTTGGATCTATACAGATCTTATGCCCTTTATAGAACAATTTCTCTTTTCAACGATTTTTTTTCCCAGAGATGCTGAAAAAACCTTTGTGTTGTCCTTAGGTTTCACCAGTTTAACTTAAGTCATCTCTAGAGCTGATTTTAAACTCCTGTGGATCAAAAATATCCTCAGTTTGAGTAGTTTATTTCTGTTTCACTAAAGTAGTGAAGTCATTTAAACTAATCTCAGATAAATGGATTCCAAAGTGGTGTGTAGCTAAGGATCTGAACTAGTTCAATTGCATCCATTTTAAAATAAGCCTTTAGTAAGCTTCATGCAAGACTGTGAATACAGGCCTTAAGTCTTTCCCTCATGATGGTAAGGACAGATGGAAGGGAGAAGGAAATGAGTAACCTCTATAGAAAGTCATAAAATAAATACACTTACTGGGACTAGACTGAAACTTACTTGCTTCTCAGATGAGGTACATTGTGATGGACAGAAGACAACCTCATCTTCACAGGTCATCTTTGGACCCCAATTAGGATTATGAGAATCATTTCCATTTCCTTCTAAACAAGATCATACAAATAGCCAACTAATATTCTTTTCCCTGAATCCCAACCTCTCTCACATGTCTTTGGTATCGAATGTCCAACTTGCTCCTTCAGCAGTCACAACCTCTGCTGCTGACAGCTTTGTCAGTCGCTTCTGCTCTCTCAGTACCAACATACAGAGTGAGTACAGAATGTGTAGGTAACATCAAATGAAGTGATCTACTGAATGATTCAGTATTTAAGATCCACTGCCTAGCAAGTCCCTGAGTTGAACAGGTAGAAGCTGGGACTGTTCTGGGGGAATTCTATATGTGTCCCATAGCTTTATCTAAAGTATCTGCTTTGGAGACTGTTGGAGGTGGTTCTGAAGAGACTCTCCGACACAATACTGCACATTTTGTGAACTGTCTTCATATTTCCAAAACAACAAGGATGCCTTGTGACTGATCCAGAGGCAGGAAGCAAGCAGCCAGGGCTTTAGCAGTGATGGACTGACCTCTTCTCAGCTCTGTCAGAGACACTGGGCTTCAAACTGGGGTGTGTCATTGCTGTCACCAGTCTGTTAGGCTGCAGTACCTGAAAAGGGCAGGGAGTGTGAGACCATCCAGCACTGAACACGGTCCCTACTGCAGAGTGGCACAGGCACAGGATCCATCTGTGGAGCCCAGCTCGAGCCTGGGACAGCAGCACTTGCTCGGCCACTGGGCTTCCCTTCCTCATGTCTCAACAAGAGTCTGTGTCTTCTCTGCCATGGGAGCAGGACATTCATGGCCTGGATAAATAGGAGGCTTTGTGTGAGTTGATTTAATTGCAATGTAGCATATCTGTTAGAGGAACAGTTTATGAATAATAAATGTTCTTCCATTAAAAGCAAGATCAGGTTTTCCTCTGCAGCTATTTCACCTGCAATCAGTTCTCCATTATTTTTTCCAATTGCTTTTATTTTTAAAACACGGAGATTTATTTTCCATTTGCAAAATCATCATATGCAGGAATGCAAGTCAGGACTATGGTGGTAAGCCATATTTTGCTGTATGCCATAGCCACCTCCAGTGGTATTAAGCAGGTATATTAGGAAATGGTATGGGGAGAGAGTT
Organism: Petroica traversi; assembly: GCA_025920805.1. NCBI lineage: Eukaryota > Metazoa > Chordata > Aves > Passeriformes > Petroicidae > Petroica > Petroica traversi. The sequence continues at coordinate 17,833,955 of JAHLSL010000008.1, read as the reverse complement.
TCAGTAATCTAGATATGATCTATCCCCTCCTTTAGAAGATGGAGAGCAACATCTCAGTACTGTTACTCACAAAGTAGTCTGGATGTAAGGAATTTTGCAGCAGGCATGGAAAACAGATATTGTAGTCAGTAGAAACTGGGCTGAAGATTTTATACAGCATTTTAACAGAGCACTCTTCCCCTTTATGGACTTCTGAAACACTTGCAAAAAGACCTGGCTTGTTTTTTAATTTCTTAAATAATGATACTAAAACATTTCAGTCATTCTTCAGCTTATTCCATAGCAGTATACTTTTTTTTAGCATGCTTGAATCTACCAACCCCTTTTCAATACAGGCATGAAGTTAAAAGAAATAACAATAATAACAATTTTAATAATAACGAATTTAATATGGAGATAATCCTGCACTCATTGTATACCAAGAGCTCCAGAAATGTCTAGAAGTATCTTTCTGTGATACATGTCATTATTACAATTTTCCAGTGATGCTGAGGTATTTTATTTCACATTTAAGTACACTTTCTTTAAAGCCCAAATTAATGAAAATTAGATGTATATAATGTTTTTTGCATGTTTTGCAACATGTATGTGATTTATCATGACACACTGATGGTTTGTGAGAATTTTGCAAGATTTTGAAAGAGACATACATTTTTTAAAGTCATCTTGCTGCAGGAAATTAAAATGGGAAACAATTATAGAAAATTCCAGCAGAAAGAGAAAATGCATTATGGAAAAAGCAATAAAAGCATAAAAATATTAAAGTAAAAATCACTTCACAGTAGCCTGTATGATTCAATTGTAGATCAATATTGTGTAGTTAATGCATTAGCAGTAGAGCATTAATTTGCAATTACAGCAGGTGATCTGATCCTCTGTGTTCTGTCCATTGACATAAATGACCTTTTGTTGAAAGAGATTCTGTAGTCATTATTTCTAGCAGATGTAACTAAAAAAAAGAGGTAGAACAAAGGAGTACTTTCTGAAGTATACTTGTTTCATGGTAGAACCTTTTAGCATTATATTCTGGTATGGAATACTTTGTTCATCTGGAATACTGGTCATTTTCATGTAAAAAATATAGATTCCTCTTCAAATAAATGTCTTTTCTCACAATGTATGGAGGTCACACATGTCCTCTGTTGCAGACATGGATGTCTGTAAGGTTTTCTACCCAGCAATGATTTAAAATCCACCACAGAATGCTGCGTCCCCGTGGGACAGCCCATGGCTTTGCCCTGAGCCCTTTTTCAGCCCCACGTTCATCCTCCCCCGCGTCCCTCTTGTCCTGCAGTGCTGTTCCTGTGGGTGCTGTGCCCTTGTCCTCACTGTGCTGTGTTCAGCCCATGGGCACTGCTGCCTCCAGGCCTTGCCCCATCACCCTCCTCATCCCTCAGGCAAGGGAGGAAGGTGGGACTGTGTCCCCACCACAAGAGGATCTGGGTCTGCCCCATGCCCTTCTCTGCTGCCCAGCACCAGCTCTGGGTGGGACCTCAGGGATCTGAGGAAGAACAAAACCATTCTGGAAATGTGACAGCTCATGAGAGGAAAGCAATAGTGATGAGTTTTGCCTCTGTAAGATAAACTCTCCCTCCAAAATGGAACACAGTTGTTTTTGTGAGACTGCTTGTGGATTTTTAACATTTTCAACAAGACTCCTTGTTGGTACCTCTTTGGAACAAAAGTCTCAAGGAATTCAGGACAGTTTGATTATTATTTTTTCTTCAGCAGGCTTCTTACTGAAGCATTTAGCTGAGAGATTTTTATAACAGCAGGATGGCCCTTTGTGTGTGAATAAACAGGCTTTTCCATCACAAAATTGTGGGGCTTGGTCTATGAGACAGCATTGTTATTTTATTTGTGCAAATGTGAAACCCTGCAAGGAATTCTATGCTTTCTTTTATGCTACAGAACTGCAAAGTAGAGATCTAGTTCTCCATGCACTTCATTACTCTGTGTCAGTGTCTGTTGAAGTCAGTGAAGACTCTGATATCTTAGTTAAGTGAGGATTAGATCAGGCCAAAAAAATCTCATCCTGGAATTACTATTTGTGCAATTTAATGCAGAGTGAAGAACGAAAAGGCATTCAAATCATTGGAGTGCAGAGCAGGGGAGTGAGGGAGCTGGCCCTGTGTTTTGAAATTCCAGGTTAAGTTTATACTGATACCATTGGGAAAAAAATACTTTGTTTTGCAATGAATAGCCATGATTTTGAATGCAGACAACGAGTCCTTTGTCCCAGCCCTGTACAAGGAAAATGAAGTCGGGTGGATTGCTGCAAGTCTCAAAAGCCACAGGCTGCCATTGGTGGGGCAGACCAAGGCTGTGCTTCTTCTGCCTGGACTCCCAAAGGGCCCACCCTGCCTGTCCTTACCCCAGCTCATGGGGACAGCACAGGCTGCAGGCTCTGCTCTGTGTCAGGCAGAGAGGGCTCCAAGGGTGGGTAAAGCCAAGAACAGGCACTGGGGACCAGCTGGACACTGTGAGTGTCTGACACAGTCTGTGGCTTTAGGGGTAGAAGAACAAAATTTCTGTACAAAGCTGTCCATGACACAGAGAAGTTAAAATGCTGGACCTAATTCTTCTCTCATGATTAAAGGTGATGAGGGAAGAATAGGTTGCTGGATGCAGTGTCAGGCTACCAAAATGATATGAGACAAGATTCAAGGGATGGTACTTCAGACCCACCAAGATTTTTAAGAAAAAATTACACTTAAGGCAAAACCACTTCTCAAATGTAAGTCCTTTGCTTGAGATAAGTGTAGTCTCCCTGTAGAAATAGCAGGTTTTGGACTATATTTCCAAAGAAACTTGATAGGTATTTGTACATCCATTTGAGTATCCTCCATCACATTTGAGCTTTGTGGCCATTTTCACTGAAATTTGCCAGAAGGGAGAAAGGGTTTTACTCTAACAAATTTTGAGAAACAAGAAAGGCAGAGGAGAGAGAGGAGCTGCATTCCTTCACTGTAAGCACAAGCACACGATGAGCTCACCTTCATCAGACCTCTGAGAACCCGCATGGGACAGCACTGTTAGGGCAGTGTCAGCCACAGGAAAGGCTTTAATTGGCAGTCACACCTTATTAGACGTCAGAGAACCCAACCAGGAGACACAGAGCTGCTGGAAGCCAGATATCATTAGCTCCACTGCTCACAGAGCCACACACTGAAAAAAGTCTTCAATGGATGCAGCACTGAATGAAGTGGCCGTTCTCTGCAGAGATGAAATTTGCAGTACATGCAGAAACAAAAGAGGGAACAAAGTGCTGTTTGAACATGTCGACATAAAATCCAAAGAGAAATGAATGTGAAAGAGAGAAAAGAGTTGGGACAGACATACCCAAGCATTCACTTCTGAAAACATTTCATTATTTTTTTGTTTTTTTCCTAGCCCAGTGCTAATTACAGAAATCCAACTTCTTCTCAACTGTCTGTCTTTGCTAGTAAAAAAAAGTGGTTAGAGGACTGCCACACTTGCTCCATTACAGATGATTGGGAGAGAAATTGCTAATTGATAGTGAGAATTTTCTGTGAGAATTTCTTTTAAAGGAAATCCGAATTTGTCGAACAAAGACAACCTATAAAGTTTGTTTGTTATAGTTGTAAAAAACATCAAATTAGAACATGTTTTCATTATTGATTCTTACATGTTATTTTACCACTCTTAATGAAAGGTTGCAATATTCAAATCAGCATATTGTAAAGTACAGACTAAATTCAACACTAATAATGCCTTTTATTTTGTACAGTTTCGCATTAGTTCTACATTTTATTTGGAGCTGCTTAGGGGATTTACCCATTAGCTTTCCTTTATTTCTGCTCATTTCACCAGCTTGTAAATGAAGTCTGCATAGATAGGATTGTTATTTCATAAATTTGTAAGAATGAATTAAAGCTCATTCTGTAACAATTGCTATTTGTCATTCTTGTAATGAATTCTCATGCAAAGTAGCTTCAACTATCACTGTATGGTAATAATTATTTACTAACAATTAGGTCTCAATTGAGCATCAGCTCAAATGCTGTCCTATAGCAGTCAATCCCAGCCTCTGCAGGAGATTTGTTCTCCTGTGGACACTGGGTCTGCTCCCCTTTCCTGCTCTGCCTACCTTGCTTCCTGTGGTCTGGCCACACAGGGACTTTAAGAATTGAGGTGATGAGAAGAATAATTGCTTTGGCAACATGTTTTTCTCAATCCCTCCTCAGGATCCACAATGTTGCTTGTCCTTTGAAAACCCAGTTGCAAAACCCTGCTGCACCTATTTATAATGTGGATTCATGCTACTGATGTGGATTGGTGCTGCTGCTCTCTTACATGAGCATGCACAGAGCTGTTCTTCATGCAGATAAAGCACATGGTATGAATTGGCACAAGTGAGTTTTGTTTAAAGTTTACAAAGTAAATGCAACATGGAGATGACTCTGCACAAGAGGTTTGGTTAATTGTTGATGAAATTGCAGGCAAGTTGTTTTACTCAGCTCAGGTTGCTTTCAGACATGAAGCTAGCTCGGTTGTAGACTGAGTTCCCTTGAGTGCACGTGGAGGTGACTGGAAATTGAATCTGGAAGTGTACCCAGCTCCTAGTTGGATATTGAAAATAAATAGAAGACAAGATAAACACAGTGGAAAATGCTGTTTCTTTGTTCCTTTCTGCCGTATCCAGTAATTACTTAGGAAAATTCCTGTGGGGTTGTTTTTTGGGGTTGTTTTTTTATTTTTTAATGTTCTATGTATTGTAACTGCAGGGGACTTGTTTTCCAAAAAGGGAGAATGTAAAATATTCAGTATTGCAAAACTCTGCCATCAGAGAAGTTCTTCTTGGAAACGTTGTCAGTCATACAAAGAAACTGCACCTTTAAGAGATTTTCCTTTTTGTATCATAGCAGTTTTGTTGATCTTTCAGTCAGAGGCTGTGCCTGGCAGTGAAAGGAAGAAAGGGAAAGCAAGCAGTGGAAGAGGCTGTGCTCAGGGAAGGCATGGTCCGGGGGCCCACACTGGCACAGGAATGCACTCCTGGGCAGCTCAGCTGGACCTTGGTGCTGAGCTAGCTACAGTTTGGTCACTGACCTTTTGCTTTTCCCAGTGATAGAAAAGTTATTTTTCTGCCCAGGAAGGTGGGAGAAATAATTTTTTTCCTGTTACAGCACAAGCCCCCTGACACAGCTTGATCTGGCCAATGCAATTAGCCATGCAATTGAATAAAAGAACAGAAAAGCATTATTTTTCTAAGCTGGCATTTTGGAAGCTGGCAGTACATTTAAGAAACAGTTTAAATTCCTTCAATATACTGAGTTATGTTGCTGCTTTTCTTGCTGAGATTTATTATTTGGATGGAGATAGGTAAAACAATCCCTAAGGAAATGTGGAAGTAGGTTTTTATCTCAGGCATGGAGGATTCGCAGGGTCAGAACTATTTTGTTCACATGAATCTCACTCTTCAATGGACACAGCAGCTGCTGCACAAATTCGTACAGGCAAGCTGATAAAGGATGAAAGTAATTTTAGCTGAAATATAATGTGAGAGTACTAGAGGGAAAGACTCACAAGGATGAGGGGTTAATCATTGCAGGACTGAATTGAGGTTCCAAGATAGAAAAATTGCTTTTCTGTTTGATTTTGAGAGGTCTGCAGCTTTCAAAATTCTAGTCACAGGAGGATGTCCCTCAGTAGATGGTTCTCATTAGAATTTGTTGAAATTTTCTTTGAGGAAACTGTTTTTCATTGACAAATTTCATTTAATCAAAATAGATCTCAAGTCCCTGCTGTGTCTGATTCAGAGTGTCCTGGGATGAACACTGAAGGTCTGCCCTGGATCTGTTAAGCGTTAATGAGCCTGACTATTGCCAGCGATCAGGAAATAGTTATTCTGTCACAGGGAAGTTTAAGCATGGAAAAGTTTTCCAGTGTAGACTGATAATCAAAATTCTAAAAACGTGTGGAATTAGCACATTCAAAGAAAAAAAATATTATTTGGGTGAATCAAATCTGTTTCAGTTTTTTTGCAACATATTTTGGTTTTGACCTTTTCATTCCAATTAACTTGGATTGCAAAACAGACATTTTCAAGTTAAATGGAGCCATTGCATTCCATGTTGTCAAACAGCACATATTGGTAATTCTCAAACTCTTTTCCACACGTTTTTCAGAACACCATTCTTTCCTGAAAGGCATGCTTTCCTAGAACCATGCTCATCTCTGACAAATACCCATTTCCAAAAATGGGATTACAGACGAACTCGATTCCAGAGATGATGGTGTTCCTGTTGGCTTGCTCTCAGAAAACAAAAACTTAAAAACACTGCTAACTGCTGTGTAATGATACTTGATGGCTTTTATCATCAAACTACCAGATAGTGACTTAATTATACCTGCTATAGAAATTTCTTTGGAGCTGAGGACATGGCTTGTGGAAATAGGTCAAATAAATCTACATCTACCTGATGAAGTTGCATCACAACTGGTGACGCTGTCCCAGAAGCTGCAGAACCAGTGGGAGAGCTGAAGGATTTCATTTTCCACAACAGTACTTATAAGAGAGAGGCGAGACCTTTGGGTGTTAATAAATGAAATATGATGTGATATTCAGCATATATTTAAAGATAGTTGTACAGCCTCTATATGTGGTTGGACTGTTTACACAAGGGAGTTAGTTCATCTGCTTTCAAAGCTGTCTTTCATTTTGTAGATCAGCAGTACAATGATACAATTTGCTATACATGGCTGATTATGAAGCTGTTTCCCAGACTCCTCAATGCTCAAGGCATGTGGAATCATATTTGTTTTCTTAGGAAAGATGAGCATGATCAGCACTTTTATCGGTGTGTGTGCCCACCTACTGCATAAAGGTCCACTTTGTAGTTCCAAGAACTGACAGAATGCTTTAGTGAGATAAGGAAATATAACCATTCCTCTAGGGGTGGTTGACAGGGAAAAAACCCACACTTACCTCAGGGAGCCTTCTGAAAATTCTTGATTTATTCTGCATTTCCCCTCTCAAAGACACGGGATATGAAATTGCATCGTTCAGGGTCCCTTGATAAGTACCAGTTTCCTACTCCCAAACATCCAGTTTAGCTATTTAGATCAAAGATACATTAATTGGCAGTGGAAAACTTGAGGGGTGGAAAAATAGATTTGAGTAGGCTAGGAATTAATGCGTTGGATAGCATTCCTAAAGGATCCCTTACAGTGCTCTTATCTCCTGCCGTGCCCTCATCTGATAAATGGCTAATGGATTCTCCACTTTCTTCTCCTCCTTCATCGCTGGCCACTCACAGGGTTGCTGGAGCAAGATGTGTCTTGGAGCCCCCAAAATCAGGTACTTCGAGGTCTCTCTGCCAGGAAGAGTAGCCATCCCTTGGTGCTAGGGAAGCTTCTCTGTGAGCCTGGGTCAGGAGGCTTCAGCTCACACTGTGGGGCTCCTCCTGCTGCCCAGCTGCTGCATCCGCATTTCCTTACCTGCATTCCTTTCTTCAGTGCTCCCCAAGTGCCAGCTCAGCTCTGCTTGACACCTTGGCAGCATTGGTTGTCCTGTTGTAGAGAGGATCCAAGCTGTTGCAGGAAATACAGCGTTTATTCCATAGGTGTAGCGGTGGTTCAAGCCCAGAGAGTTACATACCCCCTGAGGAATTTGCGGGGGCCTAGAAAGTGAGGCCCCTCTGAAGGTAGAGTTAGATTTGGCCTTGGAAAGGGAGTCGAACTCCCCCTTCCCATCCCTCAGTTAACAATAGTATCTGTGTCTCACTCTCTCCTCCCTTACTCCTTCCCGACTGGACCCTGACCCTCTGACCCTTCCCTGTTCCTCCCCTGTACCGTTATGAGATAAGTTGTAACCCTCAGAATAAAAGTCTGAAATTTGGGCTCTCCGGGGTCTTTTTGCCCCTGAACCCAAGCAGAGCAGACCCTCGTGTCTTGTGTCTGATTTTGGGATCCGGGCAAGGGAACACTCTCTCTTTCAGCACCTCTCCGGTTTTTAGGACAGTGGCCACCATCCCAGGGAAGCCCAGCTTGCAACAAGGGGAAAAGAATTCCTCAGCTGAAGTTGACTTAACAAAAAGGAAACTTTCAGAACAAGCCGCCGAGCCGCCGGCCATCCCTGTGGTCAGCTGTCCGGCCCTTGCCACCGGCCACACATAGGCTTGTCTTGCATGGGCTGGAGACCTTCTCCTTTTAACTAATTTTAAATTCCATTATTTACTGACATTAGCCTGTACTTTTGATTAGGATGACAATTTATCCCAAGACTGCCTGATGAAATTTCTTGAGGTATAATAAAGTATCTGAAATAATATCACTGACTTACTGAGACCCATATGGCATAGGACTATCCAGTCCTTTTTTTTTTTTTTTATCTTTTCAATCTAGATTTCTTAAGCTTTATGTGAATGGTTGTCTGCTTTTCAGAGCTGGAGTTATTAGCATCTTTCTTCTGCATGCTACCCCCCTTACTAGTGTCACTAGTAAGCCCCTCTGCTCATTAGGACTTGAAGTCTAGGACTCAGTAAAAAAGATTAGGTGGGCTTTTCTCCATAATTCAGACAGTTCATAGATGTAATATTTGAGTCCTGCAAACTGCTTTCTGAAAGCTATACTAGGCTCTGAAAAAATAATAGTTCATTAGCTTATGTGTATTAGTTCAATTGTAGTGTTTTATAAAGGCTATCAGCTATCATCCAATTCAGTATCATAAGAATTGTTAAGTAACATCCCATCTGCTAACCTGTATCTCTAGAGCCATTTAAGCAGTTAATGTGAGGGAATCAAATCATTCCATCTGTCCTATATCAATATTTTGAAGCTTTTTCTTTTCACAAATTTGTTTTTTAAAACAAAGAATCTTGAGGTTTCTTCCCAAGATTGCACTACATTGTCTGGTAAACCACTTCCCCTAGTGTTCTTAATCCTACAACCCTCTAGCAGAAGTAATGATTAGATGGGAAGGATAATTTAAATTTAAGCTACACATTTAATGTTCTGGTAAGTCGGTGTTCAACGAGACATGAGGAGAAGGAACCATCATTATGGAAGCAGCCTTTCCACAGACATTGGTGTCCTGAAGGCTGAACATACAGAAACCCCTCCCAGAGGAGATTCTATTTGTCTGCATCCTCTCACATTGCAGCTCTTGCCACATTATTGTGAGCACTGTGTCAGACAACCAAGGCAGTGTCTGCTGCTTTTTGCTTTGGAGATCTGGGCACATCTAAATTATTGTACAGAGGATGGAATTCATTTCCATAGGCAGGAGCTATGCAAGTGATGGATTGCATGGACCAGAAAGATCTCCCTTTAGTCAAGTCAATTTTTGCTAGTTGCCTTTGAGAGTAAATCCTAAACTGTGTGTGTGCCTCACCCAGATTATCATAATGCTCTTGCCCTCTACACTGAAATTAGCCTTCTTAATGTTGGCAATTCATATAGATACACAGGTGGGCACAAATAGAATCCTTTCTGAACCATCTTACATTCACGGCTTCAGGGTTTTCTTCACAAGAATCCTCATCAATAGAACCTAATCAAGAAAGAAGTAGCTTCAAATATACATTAAATAACAGCTCAGGCATTCATAAATGTTTCTCCAACAAGAAGGGGAATTTGTGTCTTCAGTTCTTATCAGGAAGAATTTTTAATAGGAAAAGAAAGCTCTGACAGAAAGATGATGAATTCTAAAATTGAAAATGTAATATAAAATAGTAAACCTTTTGTTTACAATTTGAGCAGTAGAAATATTTCAAAGGGAGTCAACCAAATTAATGGCAAAGCACAGTTGTTAATGCATTGGAAACTCTCTCACTGGTATCTCAGAGGAATAATAGTTGTTTACCCCTTTGCTGTGGTCAGAATATTAGAAATTGTGAAGTCAAAAGCTAATTTCTTAATCGAATGGCATTTTGAGAGCTATTTTATTTACAAATCCTGTGCAGTTTAGAACCAAAGCTGAAATAAGTCTCCATCTTCTGGGGAAGCAAGATGCCATTCTGCTAAATGCTAGAATTTTATCATTTGAAGGGGGAAGAAAGGCAAAAAGAAAGCAGCCAGTGAGACCTACAAATATAAAAGCATTTGAGATCTCAGAAGGAGTTTAAATCAATGCACTGCCACAGTTACAGCACAGATGAAAGAGCCTGCTGTCTCAATTGCCAGGAAACTACTTAGAAACTCTCACTTTGATTTTTTTTTTTTGGTAGTCCGTTACATTACCACTAAATGCAATATACGGAGGCATCACTGCTTTGATGTTGTACAGCTACAACAAATGGAAACTAATATGGTAGAACAGTCAAGCTATGTGATTTGCATTTGTATATACAAATATATACCCATCAATCTTCTTACTTCTAGACCGTGTATCACTGCCACCCATCTGCCTCCTTACTGATGCTTCTGTTTTCATAAAAGTGACAATTATTTTACACCCATATCCTGAAGAGAGATACATATATTTCAGACGGGTGTAAAAATTAAAGTTTTCTCGAAGCTATTGTCTCCCAGAACAAATTCCTCACTTGCAAAGGCTTCTAAGAGTGCTTTGAAAGAATTTCAAATTGGAGCACAACAGCTGCCAGACATTACAGGATTTTTGTTCACACAGATCTTGTCACACCAAGAATACTGACTCTCTTCTTGCAAAACAACACATTATTGAATAGGCTAGATTCTCTGACCTGCTCCAGTATTTTGAGCAGTATATGAGATTATACACAATACCTCTTGTTAGGTGAAAGCAGTGTAGGGAAAAACTGACACAAGCAGGTCCAGATCTGCGTCTCCTCTGTGGCCTCTGCTGAAATCCCACCTATTGATGGAATAGAAAGAAAGAATGCAGATGGGGTCTAGGGTTCATTTTTGGCACCATCTTCCCCATCATCACCTGGATTATATGGCTGGGATTTTGCCATATAATAATGAGTTTATGTAAAAACTGAAGCTCATGGGGTAAAAGAGAGTGCACAGCCTGAAGAGAACTTCACTGTTTCCTCTTCTAGCCTTACAGGAAAAGATTTCTCCTCTACAAGATCTCCCAAAGGGAAAATGCAGGGATAGCACTGAACAAAAATTGCTTTACTGGGTGATCTGGCTGGAAATGCCTCAGGCACTTTGTCCAAATCCAGCATGGATGGCACAGGTCTTCCACACAGTCCCTCAGGATGTGCCAAAGTTTGGACAGGAACCGCATCCATTTTTGTAGAGAGTGAAATGTCTGGGTATTTTTCCCTTTGCTTCTAGAAACACTGGCTATGGACAAAACTGAAAGGTCTTACTCATTCAGAGCTCTCAATAAACAGTGCAGGGGATTTGCCTCAGTAAACACTTCAGAAATTGGCATCTGTTTAGTGTAAGGATTCTGCTAACAACAAAGACGTTTGCAATGTTTTGTGACTGATGTGGAAGTACTTGTCACCAGTAGTTTCAGATTCATGTGAATGTTTAATAAAAATCTTGTAACCTGTAAAAATTATTTTACACAATAATAATCTCCTTACAATTTTCTCCAATTCCTCAAGTAAGACTGGTAATGTCTCTAGATCCTGTGACAAAGTTAGACTCAGTTTTTACATTTATTTAGTAATAGAGCAGACTGGTCATTTCTTATGAAAGACACCAACAGAGACCTTTGCATGCCTCTCCCATCATTGCATTTTGCAGAACAGTTTTACTTAAGAGTCTTAACCTGAGATTCATTTCACATCCCCATTCCCCAGTGAGATAATTTGGTGTATGTTTACCAAACAGCAAAGCAGGCATTGTGTCTTTTAGTATCTCAGACATGTCTGTATAGATTAGAATTGTAACTTACAGTTGCAACTTGTGCTGAGCAGTTTTAGATTTCAGAATATTGAGAGCACAATATAATTGATCATACCTTGCATGTTGACCTAGGTGACTCTTTTGGGATATAAGAGGCAAGCATTGGAGTCTGGATCTGGGGGAAAAGGAGGGCGATCCAATGTTAAAAATAAAATTGTAGCATTTCTACTACTGGGACTGAGCCAGGCAATTCAGTAAAAACAAGCTTGTGCAAACTTATCTCCCTGCATATAAATGCAATATGAATAATACAAGTTACCTTCCTCAACAGGAAAAATGCAGGACCTTTCTATTCTAGTCCAAGTTCTAGTCCAAAGCTAGAGCCCAACAGAAGCAAGATAGCAGGACAGGACTTGTCAGCAGCTGGCAGCTTTGTTGTGACCTGGACTTCACTCTGTCCCATAGGATGCCCCACAGGGCCAGTCCCTCATCTTCCACAGGAGATACTTTCTGCCTAAATGTTTCAGGTGAAAGGCTGGGTCAGTGAATAGCTGAATGTTAATTTACTCATTAAACAGATCCACTTGGTTTTTTAGGATTAAGGGATATTAAACAGGTGTCATCCCTGCTGTGCAAAGTCCCAGCACTGCTGCTTGCCAGAACTTGGGCTGACAAACCACACCAGCAGTGGATCCAGGATTCTCTGTTTCGTGCACTTGTCCATAAGTGGCTTCTCTTGGCCACAGGATACAGACTCTGGCACAACACCAGAGGGGTGTGTTCTCACTTGGGAAGGCTCAGTGCTGTTCAGGTTTTGGCTTCAGGGTCCAGAGGGAGCACGTTCTGCTGTGGCTGGTGGGTACCAGCCTGATGCTGAGGAGAGGGGCTGGGCGGGCTGGGCTGGTTGCAGGTCCTGCTGCCCCACTGTGCAAGGCAGCCCTTACACAGCACATCTCACCTTTATCTCCTCTCCAGGTGGTTTAATCAGACATTCAGTGAGAGGTGGTAGCAACCATTCTGAACACAGCAATAGCTGGGCTGCAGCAGAGGGCTCGGGCTCCGCACTGAGCTTGGCAGGGGAGGCAGGTGCTTGTTCCCAGTGCAAGCAGCTGGAGCGAAGCAGGGGCATTAATGAGGTGTGGAGATGGGTTGGATCAGTTCTTCCGTGATTTTTCCAGATGCCTGAGTTTGAGTCTCACCTGGTCTATTGCCCTGCCCCTTCTCTTGTGCTGAAAAGAGGACACAGTGTCATTTAAAGTGGTTTTTCAGAGGCAGCCAGGTATGATGCTAAAAACCTCTCTCTGTGGTGTAGAAATTGTCATGGCTGATGGGTCATGGCGACCTTTTATCCTGACTTTGTTCACCACCTTTTAAAATGCAGTAAAGGCTTCTACACTGATTGATGGAAGATACTGTAAGCCTGAAATACAAATCTCACCGTCTGATTTGTGCAACATAAGAAAATTTAAAGCTCAGAATTTTGGAATTTGCCAAAAACATGGCAAAACTATTTGTGTTGGTTTTGTAAGTGTTAATGTTTGAAGCTCTCTTGTTCTAGGAAAGGCCCATAAACATAAGCACTTGCTTTTATCCCAGTGAAATTAGTGAAAGACATGTCTTTAGCTAATTATCCACACCACTGGGCACCACAGTCATAAGGTTTCTACAGAGAGGAGGATTGTTTGAGACCACTTGTTCTAAGCCTTTCCATGCATGTAACTTTTTTTTTTTAGTGCAGTGATTTACATTTTTCTTAAAAATTGCATTTTGCCTTCAGTTCTGGAACTTTCTTGGCTTTCCAGGGAAGACAAATAGTGCACTGCATATGGAATCACAGGGATGAAGTAGTTAGCTCTCAGTGTGTTATTATCTTCCACACATTTTTATATTATTGCAGTTCATAACACTGCATCATAAGCTGGAAAACAGTAAAAGCCTCTTTATTTATAAGGTTATAATTGGTATCCTCGAGTATATCTCATGTGTATACATCCTGTCAAAATATTTCAGGATTTTCTGAACTTGTTTCAAGTGACATGACATAGCTTTTAACTGCACTTTTTAACGGTTTTAATATTTTTAAGAGTTGATAATAAAAGTTTTACCTATGCACTAAAAATCCCAGAGAATTCCTTGCTGTACAAAAAGGTTTAAATAAGCATCAGTGAAGTTTTGCAGTTAAATAACCTGTATGGGAAATTATTATGATGCTCTCTGTAATTGCAAAAAAAAAAAAAAAAAAACAAAACCAAACAGTCTTGAAGCCTGTGGAAGGTATAACAGACCTAATTAATACCCACACTATTTCTCCAGAGAAACAGATTTTTTTTGTAATGTAAATGCACTGCATAGAAAATATTATTGTTCTTATTTTATAGTTTGCCCTTATTTCTTTCCTTGTTCAGATGTAGTGTATGGTATTTCCCAATGTGATGTGTACCTGTCTTCAGGACTGCAAGTTGTATTGTCATTTCTGAAATGGGGAAAACAACAGTATATTTCCTGTGCTTTTTAAGTGTTGCTGTCAATTATGATCTAAAGTGTGTTTCCATATCCAAGGAGTGTGGATGTGTTTGTGCATGTCTGTGTGCACCAATTCATGTTCTAAAGGAGGTGGCTATTTCATTGTTGTGTTCACTATGTGTGCATGGAGTCAGGGTATTATCAGGAGCATTCCTTTCAGCTTTTACAATAAAAGCTGAATCAGAGGCTGAAAACACTGACACATCTGGAATTTAAGAGCATTTCAGGGACTGATAATTAATGGCACTCAATCAACCCTGCACCTCGTCACTGATGGCTGATTAGAGTTTAGCTAATGGGAAGGTATTCAGACACAGTCAGGGATTTTTATATTCAGTTCTCAGTTTGGTTGAGGATCTCTGTGGGTTTAAGCCTGAGCTGATATCCCCAACAAGCTCTAGAAGAACCCAAGTAAATGGTCGGACTGTTTTCTGCTGTCAGTAGTTTTGTGTTTACATGTTAAGCTTTGCAGGTCAGGAAATACTACTTTATATGTTTTTAAAGTTATATTGCTATCTATGCTTCTGAAGTATCTAAAAATGAAGTGGCCTGGCCTCCCAGTTGCACTGAATGGCAGAAGAGGATTGTTCTGTTCTGTGCCTGGCAATGCTCACCCACACTAACAGGTCAGCCCAATGAGTCCATTGGAGTCAGGTTCATCTCAGGGCTATCAGTGGAATGGCAAGAGGCAATGGGCACAAACTGAAACACAGAAAATTCTATTTAAATATAAGAAAAAAGCTGCAAGGGAGGTTGAACACTGAACCAGGTTCCCCAGGGAGGTGTATTCTCTGCAGTATTTGGAGACATTCAAATCCTGACTGGATACAGTCTAGGGTAGCCTCCTGTAGTGGACCCTTCTCTGAGGTGGAGGTTGGACAACATGATCTCAAGAGATGCTGTCCAGTCTCGGCAAGTCTGTGGTTCTGTGTTTGCTAGGCTGGGACCTCTCTGGTTCCTGAACAGAGCAGGCTGGGGGACAGCACTGGGTGTCTGCAGGCAAAGCTCTGAGCACACAGGAGGTTTGTTTGCCAGAGTGCTGCTCAGCAGCAGCTCCCCTGCAGCCACACCTGGGCTGGGCTTGCAAGTTCAGCTCTGAACAGCCCTTGGCTCTTGTCCAAGGGCATCTGCTGGGAAATCTGGGCATAACTGCTGATATTGAGCCTTTTCTTTCCTGAACTGCACTGGTGATATCATGACATAGGATTAAGCAGAGGATAATCCTGAATTCTTGTAGTTCTTCCCAGTGGGGTTGCAGGAAGGGTCACCTGATAATCTGTAAATCAGTAAAAAGGGCTTGCTAACTCCATTTGCATCCCTGCCAGGATGGTGCTGATAACTGACCTGCATTTTGTAGGTGTGCAGTGCGATCCAAAATCAAGATTTCACTGTTATTGATGACTACTGCACTGGACTGCAAGCTCTTCTTTACCTGAAAAGCATTGAGGAACTTGAGGACTGGAATGGACAGAGTCCTGCAACCATGTGCCATCAGAAAGGAAAACCAGTACCTAGGATTGCTGATCTGATGGGAAAGGTATGTTGTTTTATTGCCATTCCTATATAATAACACTATGTCTTGGTTTTGAATGTAATTCCATAATCATTGTATGCAGTTTCTGCTACTTACCTTGATTAATCACTGCTGCTGTCACAATTAGTCACCAAGTCATTTTCCTTCTGAATATTAACAAATATGTAGGCAATTTAAGAAGACAAACTTGAAATGACTTGATATGGGCTAACATTTTTAATATAAATATGATCTCTTCATGTGCTTCATAACATCATGTCTTTAAAAAAAAGTATAGGGTGTAAAATTACAAATGCGTTAGAACAAGTTCTGGAACTGCGTGTTTTAATGAACCTCAGCTCACTTCAGCATGATCCTAATAGGATCCAATATCCTATCCTGTCAGAAGTTGCTGGGTGTTCCAGTCAGGGTACAACATTCATGAGGCATGCAAAAACCCTCTTGCTCTGGCTCTGACCAGCTGACAAAGGTAGCCTCAGACCAGCTGTTAGCTGGGGCACTGGATCAGGTAGGAGTGGTCCTTCAATCACCATACCTGGGCAGCTTGTGGTCTTTCCTGCTTGCTGATACCTAAACCCTCTGCAAGACAGGGAAGTTCTAGGTGAGGATCAGTGACACCAGACAATTTAGTAAATTCTGCAAGATCATTTAATCGTAGAAAGTCTGTGATGAAATAGGAATGTAAATGATGGTCAGCATGAAATCCCAAGCTCTGAACTGTCTTTCCTCTCTGCTCTAGTAGTTCCCTGCTACGAAAGTATTTTTGGAGATTTTTGACAGATGCAATGGGTTGCAGCTGCCCCAGTCCTGCTCACCCCTCCACCAGGGCACCTGCTGATCCATGCTGAGAAGCAGGGAGGTGTAACTGGCTTCCTGCTGCTGCCCGGCTGCCTCCTGCTCTAAGCAAAATACCTGCACAGCAGGGAGGCCAAGCTTTTGTTTCTGGTTACTAGAGGGGATCACTTTGAAGACTGATTTCAGTTATACATCATGCCTATTGATTATCCTTCCAAAAATCTGATGTACGACTGTTGAAAGTGTTGTAAAAAGTAAAGAATCACAAAAGAATAGGATTTGGAGTGTCAAACGCCTCCAAATCTCTGCTTATCATTGCTGATGACTGGAATTGGATTTAGCAGGAGATTAGAGACTCCTATATTGTTGTTGTTCTCTGTGGAGCTCTGAAAATTATAACATTACCTTCAAGGAGGAAAGACAATCCTATCCCTAAAGCTCTGGATAATACACTGCTTAAAAATAAACCAAGATAAAAGCAGTTTCATTTTCATCTACTTATGTTAAGCAGTTAAACCAGGCTCAAAGGGTTATGGCTGAACTTCTTTCCTTTAACACCTGTGGAAACCTACACAGCCTTTTCAACTCATGTTACAGATCTGTTGTAATTCTTCTTTAAAGCTGCATTCAGTGTTCTGTCTTTGTATTACCTTTGTATTTTACTAAACAGACAACCGTTGTCAAAGATGTTTTTCACGCCCTTTTGAATGAGGAAAAAATTTGTAATTTTTAGTCTTTTTTGCTTGTCACTACATCAATAATTAACTTTAAAAAGGTTGTGTGCAAATATGCTTTAAGGAAGCATTTAATAATTCAAAGGAATCTTAACTTGAAACAGGTCACATGAAAAAGAATAAAAACAAAGCCCTATGTAATCTTGTCTGGTTGGCTCTTTTAGACAATTAGAAGACACACAGAATACAATTGACGGTATATTCCTATTAGCACTGAATTATATCATTGTAACATTGCTACTAAATAATAGCACTTAAAGTTAAGCAGGCTGCATCATTGGAAAGCTATTGATACAATTTAGGCATAAGCTCAGGATGGCTGTTTGTCCAGGAATTAACATTCAAGACAAAAGGAAGAAAAATAGTATCATTCTGGTAACTGGAAACACCGTGATAAATGATTCTACTAGGGGCAATCAAATACAAAGACTTGATATCATTAATATTTATAATATCATAATTAGCAAGACTGTGCCTAAGCAGTGTTATTAGTGTAACTAATTATGTTATCATAAACAAAGTTTGCAGTATTGTAGGAATCAGTATTCTTACTTTCATAAATTATTATCAATATTGGATTTCATGTACTTGTGCCTAGTAAATTTAGTTAAGTACTGTAGTTTCATCTCAATTCAAACACAAATATCTAACTTGCTTGGCAGCAAGTCATAACACACTTTTGTGATTCTCTTTATAAAATGAATTCACTAAAAAGCATGTACTTACTCTCCATTTGAACAGAGAAAATAACCATTGCTATGTTCCCATTGATAAAATAATGTGTGGGAATGTGTATGTTATATATGAAGTAAAATGTGACAGTCAAAATCCTGTCTTGTAGAAACATATAAGGAGCTGTCCCAAACTGTGTTGGTGCATACTATGAGATGAAATGCAGTTTCTTCAGTAAGACTTTGTGATAAGCTAAACAGCAAATAGGGATGAACATTTGCATTCAAAAAAAACAAAAACAAAACCAACAAAACAAAAACAAAACAAAAAAAACCAACAACAAAAAAGGAATTTGCTGATTTTGATGTGTTGTGGGTTTGGTGCAGTAAATTTAAAAATATACAGGAATCATCCTCCTTTTCATTACAAGATTACTATTATTTTCAAATAGAATGACAGGGATAGAAAGTTCAGACATTTGACATTTTAGTAATAAGGTACTGATGGAGAATTATTTTCACCAGCATCAAGAACCATTTGTTTTCTGATTGTATACAAATTCATTGAGCCTCTACCAGTTTAAAATATATTACAGATTTAGGAGCCATTCTCTTCCCAGATAAGTGTATTCATAATGGTATCTCCTTTGATTCACAGTGCAATATTTAATGTTAATGTCTGTATTTTTATGTAATTGTAGTCTATTATTTTTATAATTCATTTTCTGTCGGGATTTCAGCATTAAATAGATGCTGACTGCAGAGTGTTGCCACAGGAGAGTGACACAGTAGAGTTTCGTCATGAAATATTGTAGTATTTGATGACCAGAGTAAACTACCTTCTTCTAAATGATACACCTAACCTCAACCTGAAGCTGTCTTGCCATGCAGTCACCAGATAAATGACGAACTGAACAGTTATCACTGTCAGGTGTTACATTTATCACAATAATTTCCTTTCTAAACACAGAGAATACTGAAAGTACTGTGCTAAATAGTGTAATATAACAAGCATTTAAATTGCAGACATAAAATGCTTTGGCTGAAAAAGATATTCATGTTGATTAGTATCTGTTCATCCTTCTGCATTAATGAAACTAATACTTCTGATAATTTATAGCCCTTGAAATATCAGAAGCATTACAGCACTGGAAAATATTTTGGAAACTTGAGTGCTCTTTTTCTGTTTTTCACTGTTGCAGAATCTGTTTATTTTTGTATGTAGACCTAAATTTATCATCTTTGAGCCAGTGGTATTTATTTTTTTATAGTCTTTTCAGTAGCTTTTTGCCTTTTGGTAACACAGCAGTTGCTGCTAGAGCCGTTGTCCAGGATGTGACCTGTGGTACTACACTGCCTGCAACAGGAGTCAGATTCTCACTCAGAAATGCCAGCCTTGTTGGTTTCCAGGCACTGAATGATACAGTTTTCCACAGTTCCACCAATTTTACTCATTATTTCCTGTGGTTGTAACCATATCCATAATAGCTCCAAAGTGAGCCTTAGCACAGATGCTGTGTCAGACTCACAAAGGTGGCCAAACCAGAGTTCTGGGCTTCCTTCCTCATTGCTTTTCAGATGGTTTTTTTAGGTTTTGGTTTTGTTGTTTTCTTGTGAGAGGACCTGACACTTGAAACCTTGACACAGGTGACTCTCATTAATATCAACTCTGAATCACCATTGCATGGGATAAAAGTTGTCAGCTTGTCTCAGCTTTAATCTCAGTGGGCAAACCTGATGCTGAGATGGGAGAATGGCAAGGTAATGATGACACCACAGTGCTTCTCACTGATTCCTTCAAGGAAGAACTTGTGCAAAAGCACACTTAGCTCAGAATGAATTTAGGACTGAGATCGAGTGCATGATGCAGTGAGGAAGACAGTTAAGATGCAGTGCACACTCTTTCAACCCAAAGGTTTTAGGGTGACTGCATAAACAAGAGGAAGGGCACAGTTGGTCTCCTTACAACTCAAAATTAACAGAATTATGTTTTTAAATAATGTTCATGCATTTCTTAGGAAGATACATGACCAGTAGCGATAAAGATAACTCTGTTCTCACTGGGTGTCTGAATAAGGTGTAGCATTCCCCAGAGGTGCAGTTTGATCTCCTGTGTGTCTCACTGGCTCACCTTGGCTGTTTGTTACAGGACTCTTTTATTAGTTGCTCACTGATCTTAATCCCAAGAGCTGATGTGATTATGTCCCAAAAATGCATTGGTGTCAGCTGGTGATCACAGAAGTGCTACAGTGTGTCTCTGCAAAAACTTCCATCTGATGGCACTATAAAAATTGGACTTAATGCAGTGGCTGCTATACATGCCAGGTAGCTAAACAGAAATATGGCCATGTGTTCAGTTGGTAGGCATGGGTTTATAGGAAGAAAGAAATATATATGGATGTTTCATACTTTGCGTTCAGCACCAGGAGTTATGCAGAAGTGACATTTGTTTAATCATGTCTAAATGATAAAAAATTAAAAATAACAAAAACTAATAATTTAAGCATCTTGGTTCTAGAAATATACAAAACCCCAAATGAACTGTGGATAGTTCTCAACTGTTAAGATTGTGCTGTACTAAAAATGCTAAAACCGTATCTGGTAAAAACACACTTAGACAGTGACTTTATTCATCAGACAGATGAGAGAATGAAGCTGTACATGCAGTGTGTGACTTCAATGAAATTTCATCACCTTAAATTTAGCAACCTTCTGATTTTCTTCTCTGAATGGAGTTCCCATTGGAACAGACTTCTCATTAGGCTAAAATACTAATTTCCTTCAAGTGTCTGTGGATACTAAAAGCTGAGTCTTCTGAACAGTATAAACCTGCTAAATTCTAACTGAGCTGCAGTCAAATGTGAATAGACTTTTGTATGGCAGAGAAAAACTCTTGCTATACTGACCAAACTTCATGCAAAATATTAAATTAACTCTTCTATTAAATAAATTAATTAAATGGGAACTCATAGCCGTACAGGAACCACTGTTGCATCATAAAGTTTTGACTGCCTTCAGATTCTTCAAGACCTCTGACCGCTCACTGAGCAGAGTTTTTCACCCTTCATTTTTGGAAGTGCTCCTTGTTCTTTAGGAAAGCAAATTTGTCCAGTGTTGTAAAGAACTGTTCCCTTGTTTCCAGCACTGCGTAAAAAAGGCAAAAAAAAAAAAAGGTATTTGTGGCTGGAAATAATGCCTGTTTGACGTATGTTAATATAATGATTGCAGTAAGATAATTAACATTGGGTAAAGAAACCCATTTTCCCTTATTGTTATCACCAGTTCTGAAGAAGAGTCAAAAGGGAAAAAATTAGCTTTAAGCTGTGGTGGATTAACCCTGGTTGCATGCCAGGTACCCACCCAGCACTCTCTCACGCTCCTCTGCAGCTGGACAGGGAAAAGAAAATATAACCAAAGGCTCAGGGGTTGAGATAAGGACCCAGAGAGATCACTCACCAATTACCATCATGGGCAAAACAGACTGGATTCGGGGATATTAACTGAATTTATTAGCAATTAAAATCAAGGCAGCATAATGAGAAATTAAACAAATCTTAAAAACACCTTTTCCCCCACTCCCCAGTTCCTTTCTGGGCTCTCCTTCCTCCTCTAGTGGCACAGGGAGACAGAGAATGGGGATTGTGGTCAGTTTATCACACGTTTCTCCCGCTTCTCAGGGACGGGATCGCTGGATCAGTGCAGGGTCCCTCCCATGGAGCACCAATTCTCCCAGACTTCTCCAATGTGAGCCATCCCCACGAGTTCATGAACAACAGTTCCATGGGGTGCAGTCCTTCAAGAACAGGCTGCTCCAGCGTGAGTCTCCCCAGGTTCACAGATCCAGTCAGGAGACCTGCTCCAGCAGGAGCTCCTCTCTCCGCAGGTCTGCAGGCCAGGAGCTTGTTCCAGCGTGAGGTTCACAGGCCCCTCTCAGGCATCCACCTTGTCCAGCGTGATCTCCTCAATGGACTATGGGTGGATTCTGCATCCCCATGGACCTGCAAGGGCTGCAGGGGCACAGCTGCCTCACCGTGGTCTGCACCAGGGACGGCAGAGGAATCTCAGCTCTGGCACTTGGAGCACCTCCTCTCCCTTCTTCACTGACCTTGGGGTCTGCAGTCATTCCTCTTCTCCAAGTGCAGTTACCTCTGTGCAATAACTTTTCTTTCCTTCTTAATATTCCTGCAATTCCTGATTGGCTCAGTCGTGGCCAGCGTGGGTCCATCACTGGCTGCCGTTGGCTCTGTCTGACATGGGGGTCATGTTGGACACCTTCTAACAGTCTCTCACAGAAACCTCTCCTACAGCTCCCCTTGCTACCAAAACCTGGCCTCACAAACCCAGTAGAGCTCTTTGATCCTCTTTCCCATTAGCTAAACCTTGGACCTGAAATACGGCTTTCAGCCAGACAAAGCCTTTTAAGTATAAGCCAGTATTGATCAAGAAACCACTTACTTTAGGATATTATGGGAACCTGCATCAGCACACTCAGGAACTCTTACTGCAAATGCTCGTTGGCTTGCCCAAAAATAAGGCTCTGCCAAAATATGTCTGCACCATTATCTGTCAGCAGGCAGATGAGGAAATAAGTCCTTTCCTTCTGCTCCCCACTTAGTCTTTCAGCTCCTCACCTGATGATGAAACGTCTCCACAGGCATTGCTTCAGGTGAGAGTCTGGTGGTTCTCTGTGGGGTATCACCAGCAGAGCAGACTCTGCACCCCACTGCATGAGTCATCTTTACCAGGTTTGTTGCCTTTCAAGCTGAGTGCAATTATGAGTCTGACAAATTTGTAGGGGAAAAAAAAGGACCACTTTAAAATCCTTTTTCCCCCTAATTGTTCTATTAGGAAAGTTTATATTGTGATTACCTACAGCGCTGTTTCTCATAGAGAGAGTGGCTTACGAAAAATGTATCTTCCCTAATGGTGAAGCCATTTGCAGTAGAAATGTATAAAACAAAATGAACTAGGATTATTAAAGTGTATTTAAAGTAGTTTAATCTTTGTGGGGTTTATATGTACTGTATGCTAAATTTGCTTCAAGCATGGAGTTTAAAGTTTCAGATGCACAGACAGTAAATGTGGCTATTAAGAAACCAAGTATTCACATTAACTCCTTGGCTGTGGCAGTTTTAGTGCATTCACTGCTGGCAGTGGACATCAAGCCAGGAAAATCCAACTCCTGATGCAAAAGGATTTAAAAAAAAAATCCAGGCACTGCCAAAAATACATAATTCTTTTTTTGTACTCTGCAGTTTGTTTTACTTACGGAAACGGCCTGGTCATACCCTGCAGCTTGCATTCATTACAGTGATCTTTGACTGGCAGATGCAGAGTAATAAGATGCATATTTTAGTGCTTATTATAATACCCTGTCCAAAAACAACTTGACAAATTTGTGATTTCGACAGTATCTCATTTTGCTGGCTGCAGTGCTCTGTGATTGCCTGGTCCACGTGGCTTCCAGATTATGCATACCACCAATACTGCTCATTAAAATGGCCACAGTTCACCAGTTTCGGTAGCTTGGAACGAACTTGGAATGAATTATTATACAACAAAGAGGCTGCTGTCATGCAGAACAAAAGACAAGCAAAAGAGAGCTTCGGCTTAATGAGGCTAAGTGAGTGTCTCCCCTGCATCACCAGCTACTTGACGGCCTTTGAGCATGGATTTTTTTCTCCATGTGCAGCATATTAAAATGTATATTAGCCTCAAGGTGCATAAACACAAAATAATAGACCAAAGGTTTTGGCCTGTGGAGAAAAAAATCCGCCATTAGATTAGAACATGTGCACTCCCTGTTAAGTTAATGACAGCCGAACATAGAGATAAATTTAGGTTTTCATATTTAATTATAGCACAGTGCAGTACGTTTAGCAAGGATAAATTGCACTATTATTATGCTTCATTTTTTTTTGACATCTTTTCATATTAACCATGCACACTTACCCCCACTTCCTCCCCAGTGTCACACATAATGTCTCTGTGCATCATCTTTCTCTAACACCATTAATTTTTTATTCTGTACAGTTGTATATGTATTGTTGTATTTGTTACTTAGGGTTAGCTTGCTAGTTGGATAAAACCGTTCAAAACAGCCCTTGTGTTAGGTGATCTACATAGGCAGTAGAGACAGAACAGACATAAAAAGAACTGGCTTGGTGGCCAGAAATGGCTCCTCATTCTGCTCCCAGAGCAGGGCTCCCAGCCCTTCTTCCCCGGGTGCTTTCAGTGTGGTGTACACTGCCTGACTGCAGAGGAGTAGCTCCTTCCTCAAGGAGCAGAATTGGAAAAACTGGAGGAATACTGTGTGGAAGGTTAAGTGAGTTCTAAAGTGATTTGTAGTTGGAAAATATTATTATTAGTGATGGCCATGCTAATATAAAATGTCTCTATAACTGTATAGGAACTAAAGCAGACCTAATGTTTTAGGTAGAATGTGATATTTGCTGGGCTTTTTTACATGTGTTACCTCTGTTTGTCAAAGCTGTTACTCCAAGAATTGCATCAGGAATTAGGCCAGATATCAGCCTTATAGAAGACAATATGAAGTTAAACATAGAGGCAGTCTGGCATGCAGTTCAGTCTTTGCATGTTCTTATCAAGTTTAAAGTGAGTATTTGATAGTTTCTGTGCTGCCATGGATTTGATGGTGATGCTGGACTGTTTTTTGTAACTTGAGAGAGCTTTAAGACTTGCTTTCAGCTCTGGTCTGAGCTATTCAGGTAGCTATAGTTTGTGAAAATTATGTTTGCATGCTTCACAAAATTAAAGAAATACTGCTATTTTCCAAAGTGGATTAGAGCAGGTAATAACTCACAGGAAGAAGATTTTCCTCCTCCCGCTGTGTGTATAAGCAAGCAGAAGATATTATGCTATAGGCTTATTCCTAGATTATTCCTTATTGGATAGTTGTTTCGTGACAAAAGACACTGTGGCTTGATGACCAGAGGGTCATGACAGGAATAATAATCACCATATGAAAGGGTGTCTGGATCTGGGTGATAAAGCATTCCTCATCACAATCAGTCAGCACTTGCTGGTGCAAGAATTTTCCTCAATGGCAGAGATCAGCTTTTTCATATTCATTGAGAGCAAATCTGTATCTCTCTTTTCCTCACCCTCTCCTCCCTCTTTCTCCAGTCTCCAGTTCTGTACCAGCTTTTACTGCCAGAATACTTCCTTTGTCAGGTGAAGACAGATTTTGGGGATGCTTAGGATGCTGCAGTGTTTGTGGGATTGGTATTAGTTGCTGAGCCTTACTCTTTGCGTCCTTGCTGAGTAAAGCCCAGGTCAGCAATGATTGATAGCTAATTGTCTGCAGTTCAAGCACTAGAAAATGGGTTGGCAATTAATTTATGTGTGCAAAACTCTTCTCCCTGATTTTGTAAGTGCAGATTTTGATGCAAATTGCTTTCGTGAAAGCAAGGTTGTGGCTTTCAAAATATAATCTATAATTACTAGTCTGAGAACCTGATGATAGGAAATTCTTACTCTAGAATCTACCCCTAGTGAGAGAAGACATTTATTAACAACATTGTGTATTTCCAAGCAGTACTTCTAACCATCTTTTAATTCATTAAGCCCTGGTGAAATGGTTGATATTACATGAGGTGTAGTCTTACAGAGTTGCAGGCTGTATCCTACAGACATCCAGATGGCTTAAAAATATTGGTGCAATCAGAAAGGCCTCTTCTGTATCTACAGGTACTATTATTAGTAAAACATGATTTTATTTATGTGTTCCAGTTTTGTTTGTGGTACTAGTCACAGACACACATACCAATGTGCAAGAAAAGACTTGGACTTCTGCTGTCTGAAAGAATCATTGTCCCTTTAAGATTCTCATCTAAGAAAGCTGTTTATTTTTATAGCAATGCACTTTGTTGCAAAAAATTAAGTAGGTGGAATTGGTCAAAGACAGCAGACTTAGAATTAATTTTCATCCTGTTTTCCAAGAATTCTTTTATTCTTATGCTCGTTTTGAGAGAAGTTTGCAAGAACATCTCTGAATTCTCTTAGGAACGGATTTGGCCCATAAGAATAGCCCTAAGTGTAGTGACATGCGTGAGAAATATAGAAGGAGTTATTTATGGGGAGAGGCTAAAGAAGCTGAAAGTCCTAAAGTGTCCTGCCCAAATGATGTGTGTAAACATAAGAGGTGGAGAACTCAGTGATGTACAAATATTTGAACTTTGCAATTGGTGAAGAAAGGGGCATTTTCTGATGTAGAGTAAAAACTCAACCAAGACTGATGAGTTAAATTTGAAGGGGGAGGGGAAAGTGTAAGGGAAAAAAAGGAAAAATTATCCCGATTGAAATAAAAGTGTTTTTGTAGAAATGATGGAGGTTTCCTGCTGTTCTGCTGAGATTAAAGTTGGGAAGGACTTCTAAAACTTTAATGCATGGAGTCTAATGGAAGTACTGCTGGGAGAAATTTTGGATTGCCAGGGCTATGTGCTGGTCTTGCAGACTTTTGTTCTGCACAAGTTAGTCCCTGGCCCTTTCCAGCTTTACAGCTCACAACTGGGGCTACCCAGGGAAGCCACTGGATCCTTATGAGGTGTTCAGTGACTTTCTGTAAGTCAGTGGGGCTGTAAGTATCTAATAGTATGCAATTGAAATGTCTTTTTGCTTAAAGAATAAGATCAGACTTGAGGAATATGATTATGACCTTTCCCTTTTTCTTTATTTTTATTGCTGTAGAAAGCCCTTGAAGGTTTTTCTGTAGTCTTGCGTGATTTTGATTCAACCACATGGGTGTCTCAGGAGTCAAAGCTGTACTTCCTGAGGTTTTTATGGACAAATGGACTCAAAATGTCTTTCTGTTTCATTGTCCATGTGTCACAGGACAGCTGTCCCCAGAACCTGAACAGAGCTGGTGGCACACCATTTCCTCATGGAGCAGTTGAGAAAAGAGGTTTCAGGCTCTGCTGACCTCTTCATGCTGAACAAAACTCATTAAGGCCCAAGAACTGTGTTTGGGTTGTTACAGGGGAAAATTACAGCCAGCCTGTAATCTGTTGCTCCACACTTGGGGCTCTGTAATAGTTTGAAGTCGCCTGGCAAGAATGTTATTGATTTGTTGGGATCTCATTCAGGCTGATTGAACTTGGGTGCTCTGATGGTGGTTGTTTAGGAACACCTACCTATTATTAAGAAGGTGGGTCTAATCCTCACACAGGTAAGACTTTGTTTGCCCTTCATTCAACTCAGCAGACAAGTTTTAATGAAATAGCTGCTTTTATATTTTATGCCATGGCTGTGGTTTTGATTTCCACACTTGTAACTATCCAGTGTAAGTAAGTCACTGTATAACCCATATATTGGTCAGGATATGTCACATCATATATCTGTTCTTTCGTTAGTCATCTTGTGTCTTTCCTGTTTGTCTGCTTGGGATAATTAATACATTCTTTTCTATTTCTGTGTTGTATTTTTCCAAGTTGATGATTTATTTATATAAAAGCTATAAAATACCTTGTTTTATACATTATGTGTGGATTAATGAGAAATGCAGACACATATCACTGAATTACAGGGATTTTTTGGATCCATCAGGACAAGGTCTTACAGTTGAGTTTAAAGTAGTTGAAATCTAGAACCTATCAACTATAATTATATTTATTTATATCAACCATCATTATGGCATAGAGCATTATCTCCTAGATGCTAACCATTACTTAATATTTTCTGAATATCTACTACGACTACTGCTACTAATAATAATAATATTAAATATATGCCAAAGGCACATTTTCCAACTCCAAACCAAGTCTAATCTAGTCTCTCCAGCAGTTTCCTTGCCTTCTTTCAAATGCTGAGCACTTCTGACATTTTGAAATGTCATTTCAAAATTTTCCATTTGTAAATTGACAACCAGAAGACTCATTGTAAACACAGAAAGCTCTACAAGCAAAAACTTATCTATATTTTCCCTTTTACTAAATATGTATCACCAAACTGTAAACAGCTCACATACCATTTCCATTAGGAAAAATGATATTTTGAAGTTTCTAAAGTTACCAATTAAACCAGGGGCAATCTGAAATGCGTTGGTGGTGGTAGCATGAGTGTGCCTTCTGTAATCCCCATTTCCTAAGCAGCACGCAAAGGAGAAGGGCCTCAGGGCCATTTTGGTTGGTGCAGAACAGGACTAAGAAATGCCTCCCATTCAGAACTCCCCTCTCTTTCTTCACAACAGAGTCATCATCCTCCATTTGATAGACTTCAGCCATTTTTTACCAATTCTGTCATGGCATGGTTTTGACCTTCAGTCCCAGGTCTCTGGGTAGGCTTTTGTGCCTGCTGCTGGATTTTGGACTTATTTACTAGGATAAAGCAGATGGAGGAGAAACAGTATTTACATTTTTCCACGGGACCTAATTTATTTCTCGGTTGTTTATTGCTAAGTTATTTTTGTCTGCATAGTGTGAATAGTTTGCAAAGGTATTTATAACATTTCACTGATGAACGTGCAGTCTGAAAAGCTTGCAAGTCTGTCTCTCTGGCCCATTTAAAAAGACATTTCCTGTCCATCTAGACTGTGTCTTTAGTAGCCCGGTTCCTGAATGGCAGTTTAGGAGGGAATTCCCCTGGTTTTGGCCACTGTTTTGACTGTGGCTACTGGCTCATAATTCAGCACACACTGGGAATACAATTTTTAGTGCAGAATTGAGTATTTACCAAGATGGATTTAGGTGAAATCTTAACGCAGTCTATTGTAAGACTCTAACTTAACTCTCCAAATACCATCCCCAGCTCATCCACAGAGGAAGGTCTGAATGTGAAGCGTCTGACTGGGTGAGCTGCCCTTAGGATTCTCCAGCATAAGGGGCGAAGTCCCTGACCATAAACATTAGCCAGGATATGCACAGTTGCTGCTGTGGAAGAGACTGTGCCACAACATATCTTGCTTTCAGTTTCAAGCACTAAGAGGTGTTATCAGTCCAATGCAAGATAATTCCGTAAAGCAATTGCAGTGAAAACTTGGAGACTCAAGAATTACATAGGTAGTGGTGGATACATCAAAATCTGAGCTCATAACCATAGTGTCCCTGCCTCAGTCCCGTAAGGATTCTTTAATTTTCTTCCTGCCTTGCAGCTCATAAATGTGCTTCTTTTGAGACCACACCCCAAATGCTGTTGGAAAAGGGCTGTAAAGTTTTATAGGTATATTTGAGGGTATTATAAAAGTATAATAAAGTAAAAATACTGCAAAGAAACAGAAGTTATTGAACAACTGGATTAAAATTTTAGGCTAGGGATTGTGTTATTGCTTATGGATTCTACTTGGCTTTTACAGTTATGAGGCGATAGAAATTTTTTTGGAGTTAAGAAAATTAAGAATTTTGATTTTAATGTAGTGATTGATTTTAATGTAACATTTGGTTTTAATGCACTTGTAAACATTTGCTCGAACAAATAATTTTGGTATATTGCTGAAGGCTATTCTTAGCTCTGTCGGTAAAAAAATCAGTTCTGATGTTTACCAATTGAAAATGTTTTACTTGATCTTAGGGAGATACTTCTGGATCAGAGATGATATTGTTTACTCATACAAATTGAAATGTTAAGTAATTAAGCAGCATTACAATGAAGGTAATAGTACAATAATAGTGGTGAGCAAATTGCAGATACTTTGTTTAATCTGAAATCAGTAACAGCCCAAAATGTGTTCTCTTTCTCTGAAAAACTGACAGAGAAAACACCACCATTGCCCTTAGGAGTGCTGCTCTCTTTATATAATAATACCAAATGGTCATCTTGAAGGCAAAGGAGGACAGTAGGAAAGCTGCTGCCTTGATGAGTACCAAAGCTTACCTACATTCTCACAGACATGAGTTTCTGCAATGTACACTTCTCGTTCTAATTCATGGGGATTTTTCCCCTCTGAAATCAGCTGGCGTTTGAGACCATTTTCCCATGGTCTCTCACTTTCTAAGAAATAGTTGCAAAGAAGTTCAAAATACTTCCAGATTTTCTCTGCCACAATAGCTCCACAGTGGCTGTTCCTGGCCCTCCATGTCCTAAGTGCCACCTTGTGCCCATCTGGGGGAAGCTCTGCAGCAAAAACTCTGCCCCAAACCATGAGCCCTGCAATGGGGAGACCTGATAACCCTCATGGCCAGGTCCTGGCCACTGTGTGTGACCTGTGCTGTGAAACAGGCAGGATAGCCATGGAAATTTCATGTTGTGGTATTTACATGGGCTTAAGTTCTTGACGAATGTTTGAAAGATAAAATGTAGTCCACGCTGCGAGTTTGAAGTGAGCTCAGCCCGAAAGTTCAACTTTGTTTGCGCCCTAGATGGCTTTATGTGCATAAGAACAGTAAGACTTTTTAAAAGGCTGCTGGAAATTTTACTGTGATCTATTATAGCTGATGTGTCTTAAATTATTCTTCAGCTCTTATCACAGCAATCAGGAACTTCAAATAAAGGTTGAAATGTGCTTTGCTTTGCCTTGCTACAGGAGTATGTTCTTTTTCCAACTTGAAAAAAATAGGAAATATTTTAAGACAATCAAAAATACATCGTGAAACTCAGTATCTGTATCTGGTCTTCACAGGGGATGCTTGAAAGGAATTAGAGTATTTTCTAGGGGGGGAACTTATGGCGGAGTGTTTGTGTATGAATTAACAACAATGAAAGTGGTAAATTAAAATTGCGACATCAATTTCATTCTTAGTTCTGCTTTGCGTTTCTATAGAAGGATTTTTTATTACTGTGATTTACCTTCTACTAAGAGGTAAAAGAGTGGAAAGTGTGAAGTAGAGCAGTTGTAATTACATTCTGGAAACGTTTGGCTGTGGAAAGTGCTGCAGCCTGTCTGCTCAGGGACTCAGGCTGCCGTAAGCACACCTGGCCATCCTCCCTCCTGTTCTAGGCTGGATTTCCAGCATTTTCCTACAGACCAGTTCAGCTCTAAGGTTCAGCACACACTGAAGGAAAGCTGTCTTCCATCTCAGGTGAAGCACTGACCTCCTCTTTTGCCTCCATTTATTTATTTTTTCTTTTTCTCCCTGGCTCCCTGCATGTGCTGGCAGTGAGGAGTGGTGGTGCTGTGGAAGCCCCAGATGAGCCATCCAGGCACAGAACAGCAAACAGTGCTTGGCTCTTTTCCTCAGCACTGTCAGTACAAAGATCCTTTGTACCTTCTGTGCTGAAACCCTGAGGAAGTCTGTGCTCCGTGACTCCCTGCAGTCCCTCCTTGGCTTGCTGGGTTTCAGCAGCACACTTTTTCTAACAGTGCTGTGTGAGGTGGCTGGGTTGGCTTGGGGGCCTGCACACAGCAGTGGAATGAGCTCTCACAGCACCTCACACTCAGGCAGTGCCTTTGCCTTTCACCCGCACAGTAGAAGGCACTTTCCCAGCTTTACCTTCTCTGTGCAGAAGTGAACCTGTGTTGCTACTTACTTTTGTTTTTACTGGAAAGAAATTATTAAAATCTTAACCAAAACCAAGCAGCCTGTCCCATACCCAAAGAATGAGAATGAGAGAGCAGGTGAGACATGCAAGATAGGTGGAGTTCATTAGTAAAGAGACACTGCTGGAATATTTAAATGATGAAGATGGCATAAAACCTTTGCAAGGGAAGGCAACAATGTGAAAAAAGTGTCCATTTTATCTGGTTTCTTTTGTCCTCTGGAACAGAAACAGAGACACTTAGAAGCAGGCTCAAGGAACCTAATTAAATACTGAAAGGAAATGAAAATGAGTTCTCAGGTCTGTTCCCGACACTCATTCTGTGTATATTCAGTTTGTATTATTTTCAGAAAAATGTCAGACATTGTGATTCTCAAGAAGTTTCTCATTCTTGAAGAGGGAAACTAGGTGCCAGGCTGGTCTTTAAGTATGATCCATACTCTCTGTAGCATCATTGGCACCTGCCAAGTATTTTAATAGATCAATTTTATTGTTACATAAAAGGAGCCAGTGGATCCCTCAAATTGACTCATTTCTATTGGGGGAAATGTTTAAAGACTTTAAAGAAAAGTTTTCTTAAGGGATAAACAATTGATAGCAAATTATATTAAAGAAGCTGGAAGCAATCATCAACAGTGACTTTTTAAAGCTGTTATTTCACTTAGAAAGGAGCATGAAATCAAAATATGATTTTATGATCTATCTGTACTGGGATTACGGTTACTATCAGTTTCCCTGATAGCAGTAAAGTGTCAAAAAGAAAACTCTATCACATCCTGAGATTGCTTTGCTTCCTAATTAAGACTATAACAGCATTTTAAAGAGTGTAAAAGGAAGCCTGTGTGGTATAAATTAGCCATAGAATGGACAGACCATTTATTCCTGGTGCAGGAACTTGCTTTAAGACTAGGTTGAAGATACAGCTCATGCTGCAACATTGTTAATTTTCTTGGTTTTTAAAAGCTGTAATTGTACTTTATTTTGGGGGAAAGAAAAAAAAATAGGTGTTCTTAAAAGTAAAAAAATGCAGTGGTACCTGTGCTAAGTAGCTCCATACCACGACATACCTTTTATGATTAGCGTTAAGCTTTGTCTCTCTAGTTCCAGGAAGTCCCTTATGACAGAGAATAGCATTTCTTGAAACTATTTGGATGTTACACTGCTCTACTTCATTCTGCCTGGGCACTGACATCAGAGGTGATTAGATTCCTATAGGCTCCTAACTTCAGAAAGGAGAGCAGTGTCTGTACTTCCAAATTAAATGTAGCTGGGAATATTCCTAGGTGCTCAGGCCAGCTGGCACCAGGCAGCCTGTGCTGATGATCAGAGGCTGTTGGTCTCCAAAGCAGGTTGGCTGCAGGCTGGCTGCCTGCTGGGAATGGCTCCTGGAGCACGCCGACTTCCAAAGCCTCGCCAGGAATTGCCTGGGACACTCAGAGTCAGCACAGGCCAAAAGCAGGCAAGAAACGCTTTGTTAGGGTAGATGAAAACATCCTTGTGCCCAGAACATTCCCAGACACTGATTTACTAATGTGGATATAGAGAGGATCTGAAGGGAAAAAAAAAAAAAAAGACAAGTAATGGCAGTATGTGACTGGGCATGAAAGATGGACAGATGGACACAGAAATGAGTGAAAATTGCAGTCAGAAAAAGAACTTTAACAGCCTGAGGCTCCAAATAAAGAAAAGCAGTATAAATTTTCAGACAATCTTCAGAAATATCTAAGATAGAATAGGATGTAATGTAATGATATAACTCTGTGACTAATATACCTATTTTTGTGTGGTGTGGCTAGTATATATGTGTTATGCAAGTGTGGATGGTCTGAAAAAATGATAAGTCCCTGTCTTTGCTGATGATATAAAGCAGCTAACCCAGTTAGCTCACCTAGAACCCACCTAGAACAATGAGGTCATTGCATCCCAGAGGCTGAATTCAGTTTGTGGATGGGACAAATTGCAGTGGTTCAGATGAGAGCACCCAGAGGTTCTGTTTACATCAGGGAGTACTGCAGGCCAGGCAGGAACAGGGTTGCAGAGTGAGATTGATGCTGCAGACTGGTGTCCACACCGTGAGCATCCCAAGTTTGCATACTGAGTTCTAGCCCTTTTCTGCTCTCATGGGCTCAATGCCCTTTAGCAGCTGCATCCCTGAAGCACCCATTCAGGTGCCATTTCATCCAAAATGAAATGTAGTTTGTGCACCCTGCAGCTGCGCTGCCACAAGAAGTGAGGGGGGACAAAGAAGAGACTCAAAGGTGTGCCCTGCTCTGAACTTAACCCAGAGTGCAGAGCTCATGCAGCAGCTCAGCAGCAATGCAGGGCTCCTGGCCACGAGCTGAGGCCACAGTGGAGTAGAGACAAAGCCTTAACTGCCCAGAAAAGGTTTGCATAGACCAGGAAAAATTTTGTGCAAACAGAAATGCAGAGAAGAGAAATTGACTGGTGATTGTCTCACATATGGGATTTTTTGCATTGGCAAGAAGATTGTTTTGCCAAAGCTTGCTTGCAGTAGCAAAAAGGAAAAATTCACCACATCAGGAAAACAAACTGACTCAGAAAATATAACTTTACACATATCTGGCTTTGATGCACTATACAAGAGCAAAAATAAACTTTCACTGCCATTTGCAGGAGTGTGAACTTTAAACTAAGAGCAGCAGAACTACAGCAGAGAAGAGTTTGAATGCCAGCTGGATAGTTAAAACATCAGTAAATACTAGACAACAGAGACTTTGTTGGCATTTTCCAGGAGTCTAAAACTGCTGACAAAAATGTACAGCGTAATATCACATGATAGAAACAATCAAAATACCAGCAGGACAATGCTGATTACAAAAAAAAAAAAAGCTGAACTAATTAAAATACCAGGAAATATAGAGAACTCACAAATACTCTGCTTTTAACTAAATGAATGAAAGAAACGTGACAAAACTGGGGCAAACAATTCATTACAGACAAAAAGTCAAACTTAGCTGAAAAGGGTAGCACACTGTAAGAGCCCCTGTAGCAAGTATTTATGGGGTGTTTGAAAGGTCTGGGATGTCTTCTAGGCAAAGAAAAGCTGGAAATGGACACAGCAATGCAGCCAGGAGGGCATTTGATTGATAGAATGTTCTCAGCACTCGGAGAAAAAGCATTAAGGGAATTGAAAGTAAGGACAGCATAAGTCTCATTGCTGAGGTTTTCCAGAGCCACAGGTCAGATGGGCAGCCAGCCAGCTGGAGAGAAGATGAGAAGCTGTACATATGCACAGTCTTTTAGCAATTTAACAAGGCATTACATGGACCTGCAGGTGGTAATATGCTTTCTATCTCAAAAAAGTCTTTTCCGTTTCTGATGTAATATTAATATATTTGCAAATGTTTTAGATGTAAGAATTACAGACTGTAACTACCTCAGTATCTTTTGAGTGTCCCTTTGTGTGGATACCAGTGGAAGAAAATGCAATTTGATATCAAAACTGTGGCTGAAGAATGCCAACAGTATCAGCAAGAAGAACTAATGGAGCTGGCTGGGATCACTGCCACAGCTGAATAGGTGCAGAAACAGAAGCAAAAGCTGTAGCTGATCATGATTACATTCTCATCTATCTGCTTGAAATGACTAAGGCAATAAATCTAAAATGAAATAAAATGAGATGAAATTGCATTTGACTCCTGGAGCACTGGGATAATTGCTGACCTCCTAAAGGCTATTACCTAGCTCCTAAAAAGTAAAAACCATGCAGGATAGACCCACACCTGAAAATGTCACTTTGAAGATTAGTGGGATTCATAAACCATCTCACAATACTTTTCCACGCTTTTCAGATCTGTACAGTCTCCTGAGGTGATTACTAAACAAAAGCATGCTATGAATACAAGTGCTGTAATTTGCTGGTGTCTTCTGTATAAAGGAGCTATACGAAATACCCCATGGTGCAGCACTGCAGCATGGAAATGCCGAGGCTGTTGCATTGCACAGGGCAGGGCAGGGCTGCGAGGCACACAGGGGCACAGCCCTCCAAGGAGGCTTCTACATCACCAGCAGTGTAGGAGCAGTCTGGAGTAAGGTGTGCAAGTGAAAATGTCAATCCTTAGTCCTATGGGCAGGAAACTGTACGAGTACAAAGTGGCCATCAATATTAGAAAGGATTTTATAAAGCCAGATCTAGCAGCCCCTCAGTAAGCACAGCCTTGCTCAGCACCTGGAGGGCAGTGAGATGTACATCCCTGAGTTCTTACCCAGGCTGCTGTACACAACTTCAGGACAGCTGAGCAGTCCCTGCAGGTGGTGTGGTCAGGCTGGGCCACCCTGGAAGTCCCACTACCAAACTGCATTTGGACACAGTGGAGCCTGGATTCATTTATCCACACAAATAACCTGGGAACAGAAATCTGTCCACTTCTCATCCCTTATATCACTGCCATCACCCTGCAGCACATTGCAGTTTGCCCTGCAGTGGTGCCATGGCTTGTTGGAGTGCTCTGCACACAGGAGGACTGGATTTTTGGGAACAGACCTATGCTCATGCATGTTCTCTGGAGGCAAGAAATAGCCCAGCCTTCCTGAGGAGAAGCAGCAAATCTCTCCTGTGTCGTCAATGTTCCTGCCTTTGTAAGCTGCTCAGACTGAAGCTCTCCTAGGAGCTTTATCCATTGAAATACACAGCATCTCTGTAAAATATGGAGGAAAAAAGTCAGGCAGGCAGATGACATGGATTATCTATAATAACATAAATTATGTCATCTGTGACCTTTGGAGCAGCACTGCTGTTGTAGACAGCATTAATGTAGAGAAGCTTCACTAAGTAGAAAATTTTGTTTCCCTCTCTGTTTTAATGGTTGAAATGGCCAGAGATTATTTGGTTTTGAGCTGTAGATTGAATCACTATAAATACCTGGCATAATTTAAACAAGTTGAATTATGTGAAGAAATAATTTATTTTTTTTTACATTTTAAATGAGGATGAGATTTGTAAATATGGCAGATTTTTGAGTAGCAATGCTCTGTAGGTCTTGCAGGATCACTTGTGTGAGGAGTTTATCCTGTGGTTATGTTACCTGGAACTGAGTACAGAATGGCTGGAGACAAGACAGTTTATTCAAGTAACACTAAAGATGTGTCCACTGTGCCCCCAGTTTCAGTTTCCACTGGAGCCATGCAGCCCCAGGGATGAGGTCAGGTGTGCCCACCCAAAAAGGATGGGTTGGCTGTGGGCAGCCACTGAGATGTGGTCCTGGTTCCCCCAGTCAGCCTCAGTCAGTGTTGAGCTACACAGAAAAGCTTTGCAGGATCAGTTCAGGCCTTTCTCTGCAAGTGTCATTTATAGGATTCCTTGTGCCATGCCAGCCCATCTGACCTGCAGAACAGCCCAAATGAGTACACAGTGCAAAGTGATAGGTAAAGGTTTGTGTATCTCCTTTGTTCATCTGCAAGGAGCACAGGAGCAGTGAAAAAGTGGATGGCCTGTTCAAGCAATATGTGACTGTGGTTATACTTAATAGCAGAGGGCAAGCTGGATGCATGCACTTGCAAGCCTAACTGTGCATACAAATCAGTGAAGTCTTGCACTAACAAGATGATCAGAACTCATTTTAAAGCTATTACAGTAATTTAAAACAAGATAGTTTTAAAAAGTACAGTGATGTATGCCTGTAATCTGTATTTTTAATGATTTGCATGTTAGATTTTTAAAAATCAAATTCTTCCTCTGATTGACTTGAGTGAAAATCTAATCAAATTAGCATTTTAGAATATCTGACCATTGTAATGCCATATTCAGAATATAATGATACTTTAGATGCTTTGGCTGTTATAAAGACAGATAAATATGCAAGAGAGGCATTGTGGGGAACTTGGACTCTAATGAGGACTCTTCTGGTTTTATACATTTGGTTTTTATATAGTGTCAGTTACTTTAGTACCTACATATTGGTGTCTTCTCATTACCTGATGGTGATATAAGAAGCAGTTATATCAGTTCAGTGAAACTTTCTTTTGTAATGTATTATTTATATTTGATTCATAAGTTCAATGTAATATTAATTTTAAAGTGTTTAGCGATTATTTATTTCTTTTCAGATCTATTTAAAAGCTTTAATAGTTTTAAATTACAAAAATTATTATCACCTTTCTTTAGTGCACCATTCCAATTTTTTCTTCTAGCTTTATTGGGGTTTTTTTAATGTGATATGTTATGTATTGCTTTGTCACATTTTCAAAACTGCTCAAAGGCCTTAATCAAACCAGAATACCCAAACTCTTCATAAGAGATTATTCAGCATTGTCTCATTCTTCCTCTCACCAACTGGAGTGGGAGTTTTGACTATTGAGGGTGGAAGTACTTGCTATTAATGCTAGAACTATTTGTATTATGACTCTTAGCATGAGATTTAGTGAGTTTAGGATATTGAGGTGATGATGAAAAGCATTGTATTATTGAATTTGAAGACTCAAAGGCAGCAGTAGGCTCCTTGGTCATAACTGCAAGAGTTGACTGAGCTCTTTTGTCTGCACTGAATACTTTACATTTAAATTAGGATTGTGTGAAGTAGAGATGGAAGGATTACATGTATGAGAGATGAATGAGGGAAAGTATTGTAGTGTGTGCAAGAGGAGGATAAGTGCTGTAGTTCATCTGCCGTAAGAGATGTATTACAATGAATCTGAAGTGGAAGAACGCTTACATAGGAATTATTAGCAGTGGTTTGCATTTAAGTAATCTATTAGTGCAATAATATATGTATAGTTATGCAGTGTGTAGTCTACCAGGGAAAAGTGGTGTTTATTTCTAGATATATTGAAATTATATGCTGTTTACAGTGTAGACATTTGGTAATAAGTCTGGAGCTTCCATGCAAAAAGTAGATCAAAACAAAAAGGATCAACAAAAATCAAAACAAAGCAAAAATCTGCAAAGGATCCAGCAGATGGGAAAAATGTAGGCTCTTACCTCTTTTGGAAGGTTTGATTGCTAACAGAAAGTACTTGACAGGCAAATTTGCAGCTGAAACACATAAAGCAATGGTGGAAATGCACTTTCTTTGCACACGGGGAAGCAGTAGTTATTTCACTGAATGTACTGAAAGCTTTGTAGAGAGGCTTTCAGAATCTCAATTGTTTCCAGTCTGGAAGAGGAGGTTTTTAGTTGCCCTCTCTATTTAGTCTCCCATTCCCCCCAGAGCATGAATTTGGTGGGCAGCACTGACTGGACTGTGTGGGTTTTCTGTGACCATGGAGCACACACAGGCTCTCAGTGAGTAAGTCCTGCAGGGTGTCTGCAGCAGTATTTCCACCAGGGTGATGCTGGATTGGAGCATGGAAGAGCTAAGGCAGATGTAGATATTGCTCTTTTCATCTCCTCCTGGCCACGGGGGTAATTTGCTGGGCTGTGTGGTAATGGTGAGTTGCTCAAGAAGCTCTTGATCAGATTCAAATGAGTCCTGTAGGCAGCCTAAATGCAGCTTCCTTGGCCCTCTCAGTTCTCAAACAGGGCTGTGCTGCTCCTGGTACCTGACCCAGCTCATTTAGCACAAGTGGAATTAGCAAACTCAGCTTAATGCTCACCTGCTGGGTCAGCAGTCTCTGTGATTGACAGGTCAGTTGGGAACCACTACAGCAGCAAGGATATCCATGCTTTCTCATAGTTGTAAGAAAAGATTTATTCTTCCCTTTTAATAGTCTAACTGGCATCGCTGAGGCTTCTTTGAAAGGGCCTGGAAAACACACAGTTCTGGGTACTGCTGGAGTCAATTCTGTCAGAACATGTAGCCCCAGAAAAGAATGGTTAAATCCAAATGGATGATTTTAGCATTCATCTCAGCAGCTCAATTACCAGCCAGCCAGGAGAAGGTGGCTAAAAGTATCTAGCAAGGGCATTTTCCATGTGATCATGTAATTTACAGCCTTGATATAATAAGTGCATAAACTGAATATATAGATACATGTACAAATGCTATATAGATACGCATGAAAATGGAGTGATTATTTTTATTTATGCATCAGTAAAAGTACAAACCTTGTTTGAACAAACTTTTTTCCCACCCTAAGGCTCAACTGATACTGATTCCTGTTTCCTAAACACATTTGAATACAGGTATATTTGCTTGCCTGACTGATATTTGTTAATAGCCATTGTGCTGACATCTTCTTTATGCTGCTGCTTAGCTGACAGAATTTCATCTGCATAAATGGGTGGAAAGTCCTTTCCTCACGTGTCCAACAAACTGGAGACAAAGTGCCTGCCAATGTTTTAATTTCTTTTCCATGTTCTGGTTAGAGAGTGAGAAGAATGCTTTCACTCCACAGTGTCATGAATATGGTAATCTATGGAAATCACAGAAAGCAGGTACTTAAGCACATACTGTACTACAGGAATCCCTGATGAATTCAAGTCTCTTCTGTTTAGAGAAGATGTTGTTGTCTATTAAGTGACAGACTGCCGGATGTTCATGAAGTAGCACAGTAATGTGTATCAGTATCTTCTTTTCTTTACCCCAGAAGTAACATTTTCTTTATCATCTATGTCATCCTGGCTTTTGATTATAAATGTCTAAGCTTGCTTCAAATATTAACTCTTTTTTGTTTTATTGATTAATATTTCATGACTTCAGTACATTCATAGAATGTAAGTTGTTGCTGCATTATAGTAAGCCTATAATACTAAAATCTTTTTCCTGTTTGGTGTATATAAACCGAATATTTGATTTAGAACATGAAGAATAATTTGTTTCTGATTTGGAGCTAGAAGAGAAAATTGTGTCAGTGTTAGAAAAATTACAAAAGGAGAAATAATTGTTATTTTAAGTGATATTTTTATCTGCATACTCATGCATGGTACTGTATATCTCATGGTGAGGTCACTGCAATGTGTTTTCCTAGAATACACATTATTGTTCCATTCTCAGAGTTACTGGAGGACTGGGGGTTAGCCCACCCACTTTAAATAATCATGGTTTAAAGAGCAGGCAGAATAGTTGAGTAACTAAATGCAATAGTAAATACACACACAGTTTGGACAGCAGAGGTTACAGAAAAAGTGTATGGGCAGTAATTGCAGATTACTGAGACAATGCTGTTTACTAAGCAAAAAAAATTTCCAAGAAAAAAAATGAAAATAACTGAAAGGCAGGCTTCTTTTTTTTTTTTAATAATTGTTGTATTCTGTCCTTTACATCGATGGCATTCCCTCATCATTGAAGGCACTGATGCCAGAAATGCCTCAGCTTTAAGAAACAAAGCCATGAGAATGTCTGAACCCTTTAACACAAGGGACAAACTCCTTGTGGCTTCTTGCTAATGCAACTGCAGCAGCTCCAGGGGCTGCAACAACTGATGCTGGCCCAAGAAACTCTCTGTCAGGAGGAAAGTGCCAGAGTGAAGTATCCTGTCCTCGGCATGACACATCTCCTGCCCACGGGAGGACTCTTGCAGGATTCCCTGCTGGAGGTGTTGACATGAACCCAGTGCCAGCTGGATGGCTCCTTCCTGCCATGGGCTGTGACCACGCAGTGAGTGGGGCTGACACAGGGAAAAGCAGCTATGTAAGAGGATTTAGCTCTGAGTGCCTGAAAGAATAAGAATCTCTAAGAGAAGAAGAATTCGCAGCTTCATTTTCTCCATTGCACAGTTTTCATTAGTTAAGCAGTTTACCCGTGGGGAAAGCTTGTGCAAAATATTCTCTCCATGTATCCATGAATATGAAAATGTGTGTTATTTGCCACCTTCAGAGGAACAGAATTCAGCTGTTGGTGTTATTGTTGGGTTTTTGGGTTTGGAGTTTTTTTTTTTTTCATTTTCCCAGAAGGAACACAAGCTTCCTTGACACTGTGACAACATTTTGTTGTTGATACTGGTGCTGCTCTTGTTACTGGGACCTTGTGTTTTCTTTCTCTCTGGAAATGTTGGAGTCATGTTTCACTGTATTCTCTGAGAACAAGGAAGAAAGCAGATACCGATTCAGAAAACTTTATAGTAATCTTTCTGTTGTTCTTGTTGTAAAGTAGCAAGAGGATGGAGGCAGATCACTGCCTGGAAATTGTAGCACAGTGTACATGCAAGCATTACATATACATGCAGTATGTAATAAGGATTCAATTATATGCAGCCATTTTGAGCACATCAGACTTTAGAAAGAATAAATAAGGATCAGAATCATGGGGGGGGGAAGATTAAAACTGAAACTTCTTTCTCTGGAAAACTTTATACATCATATACAGAAGTTTTCCATGAACAAATGGAGGTTAAACATTACTAAAACTTTTGTGCTA
Source organism: Petroica traversi (assembly GCA_025920805.1). Classification (NCBI taxonomy): domain Eukaryota; kingdom Metazoa; phylum Chordata; class Aves; order Passeriformes; family Petroicidae; genus Petroica; species Petroica traversi. Next base: position 17,792,266 of record JAHLSL010000008.1, on the reverse strand, counting down.
AGGCTGTATAAAATTACATATACAAACCTTATTTAAATTCCTGTAGCTCCTGGGCAGGGCAACTGTCTACCTCACTTAAATGTTTTTGTTTCCCTTCTTTGATAGCTTTTCCATACCATGCTCCCACTTTCAGAGATATCGCTTCACCTGTTTTACTCTCCTCAAAACTTTAATTCATGGCTGCAACCTTCACACGTTTAACTGTGTCTGAGGTAGTCACTTGGCTGTGTAGCCTCCCAAGGTGTTTCACTCTCAGATTTTACCTGACTTGCTGATTGTCTCCTCAGTTCCCTGAAGCCAAAGAGAAGCCTTCCCAGATGTAGTCCTGCCAAGGCAGCAAAGGGATGAAGCCCAGCTTTTCTGCTCATTTTCAGAAGGAAGTGGCATTTGGGGAGGATAGCAAAACCAACCTCAGATCAACAATTCTTCATAGGCAGGGAGTAGTCAGCGTGGATTTATGGAGGGGAAAACGACTGGCTTGGATTAGGGGAGGGCAGTAGGTGTTACCTTTAGCAAGGCTTTCAACACAGCCTTCCACAGACAAACTGGAACCTGCTGTAGCTGATGCTGCTCTGAGCACAGATTGGACTGGATGGCCTCAAGACATCCGTTCCAATTTCAACCACTCTGTGATTCTGCCAATGTCATTGACAACCTTTTTCTTTCCAACCATTTAGAAATTTTGTGTTTTCTCCTCCTTATTCTGTCCTCTGAGGGAAAGATGTTGCTAAAGTGATTTTAGAGAAAGATCTAATCAGAAAAACAAGCCATAGAGAAGAGTCACCTCTTGTTTGATTTCTAAAACTCACTAATCCTTGCCACTATGTGGCAAAGTCTTGCTGTGACAATTATCCATAGCTATTAAATATGTAGACCTTTGTTTGCATCTCCACTGCAACCAGTAGAGAATATTTCAGCCATGCAATTTTTACACTCTTTAAGCAGTTTACTTTGTCAGATATTTTCCAGGGCTTTTTTTGTTCTCACCTACTTTTGCTATGTGCAAGTACAGACTAACCTACTTGAAAAATATAAAGTATGTGAAATAAGACAATTTGGCTTCAGTTTCATTTCCAGATTCATGAGGGACATTGTGTTACTTAAAATTTTTTACATGCTGAAAGTGCAAAAGGGGTATTGGAGAATGAACATAAACACACCTTCAGACCTCAGTCTGGAGACAACACTCAAGCAGAAAAGGAACGAGATACTTACATTCAGTGTGGGGAAATTCACACATGAGAGAAACAGTACTTTTAAAACATGTTGCCTCATCACTAGATGATACTGCTATCCAAAATGTCCATTGGCCAGTGTTCCCTAGAATTATTTTTGTAAGTTCTTCCTTTACTTTGTGACCACTTTTCCCTGATAATCCTGCAGTTAAAATTGCTATGTTCCAGTGTTCTTTTTGCTGCCATCTCATTAGCACACCCTTCAAATCCTCTGGAGTCCTGTAGGAGACTGTGGTTATTTTTGGTTTATGATCGTGAGCTGACCCTGGCTGGATGTTAAGTGCCCACCAGAACTGCTCTATCACCCCCCTCCTCAACTGGACAGGGAAGAGAAAACACAATACAAGGCTTATGGGCCATGGCAATTAGGTTGGTTAATTGTTATTTTCTTTTGGTGAATCCATGCTGACCAGTCCTGATTACCTTCCTGTTTTCCCTTTGCCAAGAGATGGCCTCCACGATCAGCCATTCAATTGTCTGTCCAGGGTTTGAGGTGAGGCTGTGCTTCTTGTCATTTTTGAAGGCTGCCATGACTTTTTTCCAGTTCTCAGGAATCTCTCCTGGCTGCCATGACCTTTCAAAGATGATCAAGATAGCAGCTCTCTCTGGCAGCTCCACAATACTTGTGGGTGCATCCCATCAGAATCCATGGACTTGTGGATGTCAAATTTGACTAAATGGTCTCTAACCTAATCCTCCTTTACTAAGGACAAGTCTGTCTTTCTCCAGACATTCTCCCTGCTTTCCTGGGTCAAGGATTCCTGAGGGCTGGATTTGGAAGTGAAAACTGCAAAGGTGTTCAGTATCTCAGCCTCCACTGCAGCCCCTTGCGAGGTTCCTTTCTCCATTCAGTAGCAGCCCCACATTTTCCCTTGTATTCCTTTTGTTACTGATGTATTTATGTAATCCCAGAGGCACTCCCACTACTGGTGATGGGCTCAACCCTGGCCACAGCAGGTCCCTCTTGGAGCCAGCGGCCCTTGGCTCAGTCAGACACAGCAGAAGGCTCTCCCAGAACCCCTGTAGCCCAGCCCTACCAAACCCTTGCCATGCCAACCCAATGCACTGTGCCAGCTGAAATCTGTGTCTTCTAACAGTAGATGGCATCCAGCCCCTTAGTAGCAGACAGGTCCCAAAGAAGCAACCCATGACTACATCATGGAGACATACATGGATTTTCCCAGAGTAAGGATCAGATCAGTTTCCAAGTTAGAAATAAAGTCTGGCTCATCTGATGCCTATTGCACTGCCCTGTTCACCAGCCTGTTCTGCTGCTTAGGCTGCTTGCTGGTGTGCCCATAAAAATTGCAGCAACCTGAAGTGGAGGATTCTCTGTACTTTTAGCCATTAGGAAACAAGCACCTTTTTTAGTTCATAATATGCTCAATTACCTTTAGATTGATCCGTGAATAAATTATAATCAAAACAGACTTACTCACCTTAAAGCTCTCTGGCTTAAGGTTTCATTGTTGATTCATTAAGTTGTCAGTTCTCTATTGGCAGGGTAATGCCTTTTTATATCTGAATAGAGACAGGTTTAGTGGAAAATACTCTTATCTTTAAATGAGCAGGATTTAGGTTTTTTGGTAAGAACAAATTCATCAATGATGAATCCCTCGAGAAAGTACTGAAACAAAAACCACAACGTTGCTGAAGATTTATACAGTTCATCAGTAAAAGGCAGCTTTTGGAAGCAGAGGTAGGGGCAGGATTTGGATTTTTGTTTTCTTTCTGTAAAATACTCCAGCAAAATATTTCAAGCTTATAGTTTTGTGATAATGTAATTATAAGCAATGAAATAATTCTACTTAATATATTTATTTAGACTCCATTCTTGATGTTATCCCTCCAGTAGAAACACATTGAATTATGTCTATATAGAGACAGATGGATACAAATAATGCAGCTATACACATCACTGATACAGATATATAAGTAGACAAGAATTATCTAATTACTCTGCTTGTTGCAATCTTGTAAGCACTTGCTGTGCTCCACATATTCATATTAATTGTTTTTCCTAAGCAGATGTTGATACAACAAAGATATCAGTATATGGAGAGTTTAGTGACACTGGAGTATCTGGAAATTAAAAAAATAAAAGTACTGTGTAAATATTTCAAAAGCAAACAGAGTTAAAAACTCCAAGCTCTGTGCTTGTGCTTTCATTGGGAATTTTGTTGTTAAATCCCCCACGTGCTTAGGAAGTTATCCCTTTCAATGATTAGAAATCTCTTCAATATCCATCTCTTACAGAGTTATTTCAACATTTTTCCACTTTTGCTCTATCCAGTAACACACTTCATTAAAATATTTTTTGCCATTTCATATGGCCTTTGACTGCAAAATGTTTCAAACCACAGCTCTGAACAATAAGCAGTCTCCTCAGCATTCCCTATGTCTGTGCATTACTCATAAGGGGAACCATCAATAAGTCCTTCCTAAGCTCCTGAGGCTACATTTTCATGTATTATTTATTGCTATAGAAAAGATTGCTGGTTTTCAGTGTTGTTTAATGAAATTTGGCTTGGCTGCTTGTGAACTATTAGACCCCAAACACAAAATAACCAGGTCATTTGTATGGGCACACAGTCACCTTCTGTGGAGTCACTGGAAGCTCATTGTGTATGTGCCCAAGCCTGGACCAAGACCTATGCGTTTCCTTAATTATTTTAAATTCCATTGGCCAAGTTCTTGATTGAAAAACAGCAGTGCACAGCAAATATGAAGGCTGGATGACAGTTTTCTAGATTTATCATAGTTTATTTTTAAAATATGTGGATTATAAGGTTTATCAGCATGTATGTTATTTCTAGACATCTGAACTATGGAAATGAAAGCATTGCACACTTCTCAAAATGCCTGCTGTACATTCCAGCCATGTTAGATACAAAAATCTAAATACTTCCATCTCACAACTATGAAAATTAATTAATCTTTGTAATTCACTTTTCACCCATACACAAAAATAGAATATTTTTCCACACTTTTCCTTAGATCACCTATTTAATTTCAGTATTCTTAGGGTTTCTGTCTGTAGAAATTAGGAGATTTGGTGTATATTAAAAGAACTGAAAGGTAAAGGATTTATTCTGAAAGATTTGGCTATTGTTCCTAAAGATGATCTTCAATCAGTCAAGCCAAGAGCAACAGTCTCTTTTCTCTACTACTTCAGTTAAAACCTCAGCAAAATTAGCTTTGCTACCTACTCTCAAAGTCAGCAATTCAATTCCTGGCCAGACAGGAAAGAATCCAAAAACGCTTTGTCATCAGGTCTCCTGCCCTCTCAAGCCAAAGTTGTTGGCATCAGCACATAAATTATGGAGAGGAAATAGTTCCTCCGTGACACAGCTACTACTGATTCATAGCCAAATATATATTTCTAATTGATTCAGCCTAGTAGATATACAAAAACACTTTTTATCAAAATTTGTATTTTTTAGAATTCTGCAAAAAGTTTTAGGTTTTCCAAAAGTCATACAGAGAATTGAGTTTATGTGTGTGCACTTTAGAGCCTGTTGATTAGACTGGAATTAGACAGAGTCTTCCTTCTACTCATTTTGCTGTTTAAGATAATTCTGCTTTTGCTGTCTTATTTGACTTCAGTATGTAAGGCCACCACCTTACTGCTGTTTGCTGAAATTTTCTAAGCCTGATTTTAAGATGTCCTGGAACATTTTGTGTAACAGCAACTGCACAGAAAGGAAAGTTTGATGTCTGTAAGGAAGCCCTTGAACATGACATGCAGGAGCAAAGTTCCCATTGAAGAGAAAAAAGAAGAGCCCTCTGCCAGCAGGCAGACTCAGGTTACCTCTGCATTTGGGACACACGAGATCTGCAACACCCCCAGTCCTGCCTTGCTTTTGCCCAGATTGTGGCTGTGACCCAGAGTAGGGTTCAGCCCCAGCCTGTGGGAGGCATCTCTGGAGGGCTCCTGAACACGGCGAGGCTGGAGCTGCCTTGCTCTTAAAAATGTGTTGAGACCACAAACCCAGTCTGGGAAGCAGTGGAGTGTTTCAAGGACCTCGCCCTCTGGCTGTATGCTCAGAGTGCCCAAAACCCAGCAGCCAGGAAAGCTTTTGTTTCTCATAGCAAGAAGCCTGAGGTCCCAAGATTGGATATTGTGACTGACAGAGATCATTGAGGAATTGTTCTCCTAAGGATTGGCAAAAGAGCAGGGTAACCTCTTCTGGATTTATTGCATTTTAAAAAATAATAATTTGTAAATTTTTAAATAATTTGGGGTTTAAAATTCACATTGAAATTCCCTCTTAAAAAATTGATAAGCACAGCAGACTATATCTTGTTGGATATGCTCTTTGAGGTTGTATTATTAGCGTGAATTAATGCCAGCAGCTGCTCAGGCTATGTATCCCCTGTTACTACCTGCTGCTTCCTGCAGTACTGCTGGAGCTTCTGAACAGCCTTTAGTTAGGTGGATAAAACACTTCTGCAGAATAAGGAACTAGTTTCAGGGGAGGAAGGGCATGGTCTATTGCATCAAGCAAAAGTTCATCTTTCTACTATTTTTCCCTTACCTAAATCTGTGATTGTGGCACACTACAATTGCCCATATCTCTGCTAGGTAAGCAAAAAGGATTTTTTTTTTTTTTCAGAAAGATGAATGTTTTAGGAAATATGATCCAGCTCTTTCATGTTCTTGGGTGAGACGTGAGTTTTTCAATTCAGTGAAGTCTTCCTCTGGAGTTTGCTTAATTGGGTTCAAGGACTAAATGTTGCAGAAAAGATTGCAAGTGGGACGTAGAGGAAAATTAGGAGGTTATAAAGTGTTTCAGTTCATTTGGTGTTTGTTAGCCTTACTTTGACAGGTCAAAACAACCTTCTGTTATCACACTGCCAAATACATGTTTATAAGCTTTAAAAATATGTACTGATATATTCAGATATTTATACAAATAAACTTAAATATTAGTGGAACCCTTCTAAGTAAACTGATAATTTTATGATACCTTTCCACATAGTATAAAATAAAACAGAAATAAATTACGCATTTGAATTATTTAACATGATACATTTTTATATATAAGCAGGTATGCAATGGGGAAATAATAGACTGTTGGATGCTGACCTGCAATTCAGCTATTTTTCTGCTGTGAGATATTAATATTTTAATATTCAGTATATATTTCCAAGTCAGATCCCAATGTTCATATTTGATTTTTATTCACTTCTCACTCTAGTGCAGTCTAACTGATTTCAATTTCAGCTTCCTGAATAAGAAGCAAGTTGCAGTCAGCATGGACTTAAGGTCTCACCCCTGGGATCACACTCATCTTTTTACTACACCCGCTTACTAAGTATAATCCTATTTACTGATTTTTGTTTCAGAAACTGCCCAGTTTTGGGCCTTACCTGGAGCAACGCAAAAAGATAATAGCTGAGAACAAGATTAAGCTGAAGGCACAGAACATGGCTGCTGTATTTCCTGAGAAAAAACACTTCATTCCAAAGAAGCCCGTTCCAGCAATCAAGGTAACAAAAAAACATGCATAAGAAATTATAGGCAGTTGACATGCACAGTCATTTCTAGCAGTTTGAGTTGGTTATTACTGCTTTTAAGCTTGTTAGAGGGCATCAAAGACAACTCTTTATGCAGACTTTCTAGCTTTTAACCAAAATCGATGGGAAATGATTTGTGATGTACATCTATGGGTATTTCCCTAATGTCATTTTTCAGAAAATATTCAGGCAATGGAACAGTAGTTGCAGATCAAGCAGGGGTAATGTCTCGAAGAACAGAGCAGAACTGTTTAGAATTTCTTTCAGTTTGAATGCTACAGTATGAGCTGTTTGCATGATGCCTTTTGATTACTTGCACTGTGCTAAATGCCTCCATCCCTCATGAAGGATCGATGGCAAAGGCTGGTGTTCAGTACATGTAAAAGCTGTGTCATAGGTTTAGAGATTGAACTTTTAAAGCTGGAGAATGTTTGTCTAAGTAGCTGATCCACCATCTACAATGAGTAAATGTCAAGGCAAAAAATAAAACCTGTGACCCCTATCTACTGCATAATCCATACATTGAAGCTTCTCCCTTCCCTTAGGTAGTCAATAAATATCAATAAAATGAAATGGCATGAGCTAATTATTCTAGGTGTTCACTTTAGAGCTTACTTAAACTTTAAGCCTAAATAGGAATATTTTTTTAATCAGGATTCTCATGTAGACCATATGAAAATTATATCTGTTGACCATGTTGGCTGTCTTCTTCATATACGGGAAAATATCAGATATCTACATGATCAGATGTGTAAGAATTCTTGAAAAAATAAGGCCAAGCATAAAATACAGCATGAGCTGTGACTCAAAAAACCACATAATTCCCAAGAGAATTTTTGCAGTTTACCGATACATCCAGTGTTCCAAGCTAACTGGTAGGACAGCAGAACCAGACAAGGAGAAATTTTGAATCATCTTGCTGTTTAAGTTAATTAGTTTGCCACTTCTGTGACTTTTCTCAGGTCTTTGGATTGCTTATTTTGGTTTATATCATGCTTTTGAAAATCCCTCCCCTCTTGTGCTAAGGTTCCCTTCTATATATATACAAAAAGTTCCAGAGAACAGCAATCTACTCTTTTTTCCTCACTATGATAAGCATTTTCAAAGCCTGCTTGACCTCAGAGGTTTCATGGTTCTGTTCTCCTTGCAGGGAGAGTATTGATGTAGGGAAAAAGAGAAAGAAGAAGCAACAGCCAATAACTGCATTTTCAATGAGATGGCTTGCTTCTGAAAACAGCAGAAAACCAAAAAACTGATACCATCCAAAAGCAAATAAACCGAATGAAGGGAAAAGTTTAGCAAGAGGGAAAACAGACATGAAGACTAGGGGGGAAAAAAACCCAAACCAACGATAAAAATTGAGGTCAATAATTTATCATGCCTAACTCCAAGTAGAAAAGAAAAAAATATCCAAGTAGTAGGAGATAGATTAAAAAGAAGAAAAGAGACCCCACTGCAGGGAAAAGGAAAATTAATTCCCCCAAACACAAACATTTGTTTACACAGATATTGAATATTTTTGACTGGTGTTTGAGGAGCTTTTCAGCCAGAGCATCATCTTCACCCCTTCAGCCAAATGTGACTGAAGCAGTTAAAAGAAGATAGGCATTGCCAGAGCTGGCTCCTGGCAGTGTTTCAGCCTGACCATTTCCTTCGAAGGGAATGTTGTCACCATCATGACAAACCCAGCAGAGAGTTGTTGCAGCAGGGTTTGACAGAGGTGGGGCTGCAGGGGTGGCTTCTGTGAGGAGCTGCTGGGAGTTCCTGAGGGTCTGACAGAGCACTGGCAGCAGCTGCAGGACAGACCCACCACTGGCCAAGGCCCAGCCATCGGCAGCAGCGGCAGCACCTCTGGGAGAATGTATTTTAGAAGGGGAAAAAACAGCAACTCCAGCCACAGGGAGGAGTGAGAACATGGCCTCCTCAGGATCTGCTTGATAGAGGACCTTGAAATAAAGCCCTGGAGGGAAAAGAGGCCCAAGCAAGCTGATAATATTCAAGAATCACCTCTTCCAAGCTCAGGAGTGATGCATCCCAACAAAGAGGAAGTCAGGGGAGAATTCCTGGAGGCCTGCACAGATGTACAGTAGCTCCTGCACAAACTCAGACACAACAAGGAAGCCCTAAGAGAGCCACCAAGATGATCAAACAGCAGGAGCACCCCTCCCATGTAGACAGACTGAGAGACTTGTGCTTGCTCAGCCTGGAAAAGAGAAGGCTCTGGGGGCACAAAGCCCATTCCTGTCCCTAAAGGGCACAAAGCCCATTCCTGTCCCTAAAGGAGAGATAGGTGCCCTTGAAAGAGCTATGAGCCCTGCAATACTTGGTTGTATTTTTGGGGGCTTGCTACAAATTTCCTGATGCCTCCCCAAAATTTCCTTGTCTGTCTAATTGGCTGTTGGGTTTGCGATATGTAAATTCCAACACTTATATAAATTCCACATGCTGCAAATTGCCATTTACTTGTCAATTTAAACCCCCTCTGTGATTATCCAAAATCTGATTTATTTTTGGATGTCTTTTTCCATGGCTTTTCTCTTTATTTTCTCTGTTTTTCAATATTAATTGAAACTGCATATTTTGATATTAGGCAGAGTTGTTTATTCTTTTCCCACTTGTCTGTAATATTAGAAATGGTTCTCTGTGTGGATATGTGCCCTGGATCTTTTCTTTTCAGCTGCAGTTTTGTACAGCTCCCACAGATGTATTTGCCTACCTCGGGTTACCTCCTTATTACTTTAATTTCTTTCCTTACATGTTCCTGTGTTTTCTTCCTAATAATTTAGTTCTTTATCCTTTGGGGCCTATCCCATAATATTCAGTCACCATTTATCTGCGTATTTCATTTCTTCCCTTTTTTATTCCAGAAGTCTTGCTGTAGAGATTGTTTGGTACTTCAAACATTCTAGCATGGCTCTCTTAGCTAGGGCATGACATGCTGTTCCACCTGCTGGAAAAATATCCACAGAGATGCTCAAGCTTAAATTCCTTGTGTTTGAAATATTTTTCACCCTTGTTTGTACAGATACACTTATATGGGCTTTTGCACATGCATATATTCAAGTTTTATTCTGTTGATGTGTAAGCACCTGTCCAAAAGCCAGCACTGTGGGAGGCATAAGCCACATTTAGTCCAGTGCTGTGCTAAACCTCTAAAAGCCTCTTGAAAGGCGAGGAATACTGAAGTAGGAGCAGCTCAGTTTTGCCATTGTACCATTTGGATCCTTCCTGGCACGTATCTGTGTGTTTAACATGAGTAGTTTTACCTTGTGC
>JAHLSL010000008.1:17765319-17782228 GCA_025920805.1 Petroica traversi | reverse complement strand
TCTCCTCTCCTCTCCTCTCCTCTCCTCTCCTCTCCTCTCCTCTCCTCACAGTACCTCAGAGAATATTCTCATTGTATATACAGGTTAAGTAAATTTTAGTCTTCAGATAGGGGAGAAGTCTTAGAAATCCAAGCTTCCTCTTTCCTTCCCCACTCTGACTGTGGCAGAAGGACTGCCTCAAGTAGCTCTGCAATATAATAGAATAGAAACCTAAACTGGCCTGACCACTTCAGGACTGACCAAAAGACAAAGCATATTGTTAAGGGCTCTTAAACACTGACAGGCTTGGGGCTTTGACCACCTCTCTAAGAAACCTGTTCCAGTGCATGACCGACCTCTCAGTAAAGAAATGCTTCCTAATGTCCACTCTGAACCTTCCCCAGAACAGCTTTGAACCATTCCTGTAAGTCCTATCACTGAATACCAGGGAGAAGAGATTAGGAGCTCTCTCTTCACTTCCCCCACTCAGGAAGCTGTAGAGGGCAAACTACAAACTAGACAAGCCCAAAGTCCTACACTACTCCTCACGGGACATTCCAGCCCTTTCCCCAGCTTTGTTGCCCTGCTGTGGATGCATTCAAGTACCTTCACATCCTGTTGAAGTGGTGGGGCCCAGAGCTGTCAGGTGAAGCCCTGGCAGTGCTGCACACAGTGGGATGGGTGCCTTTCCTGGCATGTTGTGCCATGTTTGCTGCACCCCAGGACATGGTTTGCCCTCTGGAATGTCCGGGCACACCACTGACCCACACTGAGCTCTGGCCACCAGCATCCCCAGATCCCTCCCTGCAGAGCTGCTCTGGTTATATTTCTCCTGGTGTTACTCTATCCTAAATGCAGAATCTGGCCTTTGGACTTGTTAAATTTCATCCCATTAATCATTGCCCAGTGCTCCAGGGCACTGTGCTTCTGTTGGTAAAACTGGAATGACTGTGGAATCCACATCATGGCTGATTAATTAGAACAGCACTACAGCAGTTATGGGGGCTCGTTTGTTTGCCTCTGATCAGGACAGTTCCATCAGCTGTCAGTGGTGTCTCCTACCCTGTTTTTTCTTGCAGCTTTCTTTAATCTAGAATGTATCTTTTGGCAAGATCAGCAAAAGTTACTTACTTAGATAAGCTGCTTGTCAAACTGTATTTTTTCACTGTGATAGTACCTGTTCATCTAGTTTTATAAAATACCTACACATTTCTTGGTTTTTAATTTAGTTTAAATGAAAACTTGTATCAACTCTACAGTCTTCTGGTTCAGATATTTTCCTGAAACACACTCAAGCATATTAAACAGCATCATAGCTAAATCAGAAAATTGAGACTTTTTGTTTTGCTAATGTTTTACCTTTTGTGAACATTGATAATTTTATTCCAGCCCTTTATTTTTTGTTCTGTTTAACCACTTCATGGCTAGTTAATTTTAGAGCTCTATTGTGTCACAGGCCTTATCAAACATTAAAATTACTGGGGTTTTGGTTTTTTAAGAGGCGTTTTTTGAATTTATTGCTTTGCAGTCTTCATAAAGAATTGTGATTGATACACATAATTTTTATTATAGAAACCATATTGAATTATGTCACAAAGGTTCATCTAAGTAGACAACACTCACAGGCATACAGTGTGATTTTTTGGAATTGTCCTGTGCACAGCCACTAATTGGTGGGTCCCTTTCAACTCAGAATATTGTATGATTCTATTATTTGAATTATTTTATAAGGCCCCCTTTAGCTAGTACTGCAGCTGTTAGACTGAAAACAGGGCTTAGAGGTCCCTAATTCTCAAAGTACCTTTAGTAATCTTTTTCAAGTATTAGCCAAGCATCTGCAATCTTTCAAGAAGAGTTAGTTTTATGTATTTTTGTTAGCTACTTTACTGTAAATTGACCTTGGTCATGTACCCTCAGATTCTGGTGACATTTTATTCTTTAATCTGCAGTTTTATTTCTAACATTTCTTCTTTTCTTCTCTCGCTCTCTGACTGTACCTCACCTTTATTCCCAGAAAAGATCAGGTGGAAGGCAGGTACCTCCCTAAAGTGTGTTCCCTTTGCCTTGCTTTATGACATGCAGTACCTGCACTGTGTATGGCTTTCTAATGAGAGCCCTGTGATGTTCATCATCTCTAGAACCCAGTGTAGTCTGTCACAAAAGCATCTGCATGAAGATGGACACAGCAGGTCTGCAAGGACCAGAGCTGAACCACAGATTGTGTTTATAGATACAGGTTTACTAATATGACAACTGATGAAAAGATAATCACCACAAAATGTTTGATACATTAATGTTAAAATGCAGCTATTATAGAATTGCAAAATTAATACTCTGCTGAACATATTTTCTCCTTGTGTATACTGAAATCCACATCTGCTTAGCTTAGTGACAAAAAGAATTTTTTTTCTGTATTCATTAGTAACATAAAACTAATGGATTCTGTTCTGATTCTCTCCATAGCAACTGAATTCCCTGACAATTCCAGTTGCAGGACTATATTCCTTTCCCAGTTTTTTCAGTGTGGTTATGTTGACGAGAACAGCACAGCAGTAATCAAAAAGAGTACTCTAGGTCCCTGCTGTCACAAAGGTGCAGCCTAGGACCAAATTTAACTTCCAGTTTTGTTTTGTTTTGCATTTTCTTTTAAATTGCTGCTGGTAATGCATAAGCCAGAAAGAACACAGCTTGACTTTCAGAACCTGGCTTCTGTTTCCAGGTCTGGCAGTTGGCAAAAAAAAAAAAAATTAATCTGTAAACAGTGCAGATTTGATCCGGAGGCCATTGAGATACACCAAGTGTGGAATCCCATAGTGCCATTTTAGACAGTTGCTTTTTGGAGTGAAACTGCTTTAAACAGTGAAAGCTGATCATTTCTTGCTGCACTGTTTATTTTGTTCCAGGCATTTATGATTTGATGAAAACAAGAAGCTCTGAGATGCTGTAAAGGAGTGCACCTGCAGAACATCTTTTAAGTACCATTGCTTTTTTTAGCCAATAATATCTTGAAACTCTGCAAATGAATAAAGATACAGTTTTTGCTTGAGAGAAAGAAGTGATTAAAAGACACAACACCAATGAGTGTAAATGAGCAGTAAATCATTGACACAGTCTTTTGAAATCACTTCCAGGCCTCTGAAGTGCCATCAAGCTCCCTATTTGGGATTCTAAGTCCCCAAAAGTGTATTTTCGTGAGCTGTGAGGAGTGAGACCTGGTTAAAAATGCAGAAATCACCATGCCTTATGCATTGTTTTTGTTATTCCTTTTGTAAGTTTGTAGCTGGAAAAATCAATTTCGATCATGTTGTTTCAAGCAACCATTTCCTGAGCTACGCTAAACCTTGGACTGTCTCCCCCTCTCCTCCAGCTGTTCTCCTGGAAGGGCATTAACCACCTTACTCCTTTCCCATTTAAAAAGCCTTCTCTATTTCCAAGCTTTGAATTTATTCATGGCTGGCTCATAATTGTGTGTTCTTGTGCCAAAATTGTCATTTAACTTAAATAGCTCCTTTTCCTCCCTGATGTATATATATGTGTGTGTATATATATATAGACATTATATTCCTGCTCTGCCATCATATTCCTAGGCTAAACATCTCGAAAGGCTCTTTTTGTCTTCTCTCACAAGCAAGGCACTCCATTCCATGGTTGAGTAGTACATCTCTGCAACCCACTTGAGCTGTGTGGGTTTTGCTAACATCCAAACAATATTTAAAGAATACAAATGTGAATCCAGAATCTCCCTGAGAAAATTATCTATGCTTTTTAAACATATGGGGGTTTTTTGAGTGAAAAGCTCTTCACTATCAGGAATCTCCCCCTGTTGATACTTCTGCAGCACAGGCAGGCAGGGGAAAGCCACTTAATTGTATGTTGTGCAGGTTTTACATAATTTCTTTAAATTCTTGAGCACACAGCTCATCACTTGCAGGTGACATGCATTTGTGGCAGTGGAATGTTTGGGGGCTGTATACACACAAGAGAAGCTTAAGGATCCTTAGCGTTGCTGGGGCCAGTAGATCACACAGAGACACGTGTATTTTGAAGGCTGTTACAGGTTCAAAGACAAGGCTTGTCAACAGACAAGCCTACATGAGAGTTGAAACAAGCTGGAGCTGAATTCTACCACTACAGCATTTCAGCTGACACAGAAGACTGCAGATACCTGAAAACTGCTCTAAATCTAGTAAATCCATGAATGTTTCTGAGCAAGAACTGGAAATGAAAAGATGGGGGTGTAAGCAGTTCCCAGGACATCACATTTGGTTTATTTACCGTAGCATCAGTGGAATCACAGTAAAGGGCTTCATTGTTGAAGTCTTATTCTAGTAAAAAGCATTAGCTGAAACACTTTCATAGTAGTTAATTGACCTTTTACAGTAGTTTAAGCAAACAGATTTTACTTCAAATTTGCAGTGAATTTGGACCATGCACAAAATCAGCTTGCACAGCTCGAGTGATGAGTGTCAACTCATTAAGCTGTGATAACTTGCTCACAGTCATCTGTCCACGCTCATCACGCTGCCTTTAGCACTGTGCCATAGCTGTTTTATGCTGAAAGAACATTAATGCTCTCTGCATGTTGCTGAGAAGAACTGGAAGGCTTTTAGTATTGAATGAAAGCAACCAAGGTATTTCACATGGCAGCAACTATGGGGTTTGGCAGAGAGAAAGCATTTGAGTGGTTTTGGAACAAGGAAACAGTACAATTTACCAGTCTTCTGGGGCATAGGAGTTTGGGGAATTTTCTTCCTAATACTGCATCCAGTGAACAAATAAATTTGTCTCTTTGCATAAAAATACTATTGTAAAAGTGCTTAAGACCAGATAGATCTGATTCTTTCAGAAAGTAGTGCTGGGTTTGCAAGTGCCTAGCAGATTAAAAAACCAAGGTTGGACTCTTTTCTCCATTTAATCTATGTAGCAGAGCTTTCCTACACCTTTTGCAGCACTGATGTGTAAGGTTGTTACAGCAAGTTCCTACCTGTGAAGTTAACAGGTCCTGCAGGATTAGACCCAGAGCTTACCTCAGTACAGTATTTGCAATAAACTGATGATCATGTTATTTGTGCATCTTGCTAAAGAGAGAAGAGCTGTTATTGTTCTCTCTCAGTTTTTTCTTTCCTTGTTATGAGATCTTAAATCTGGGCTAGAGAGAAATGACCAAAGATTATCTGATTATAGCATGTCACTCATTTTTACATTCCATTTTGTTCCTTGAAGCTTCCCCCAATCGTGGTTAAACGACAGCAGGTGCAAAACCGAGTACTGAATGTGTAACCTATTTGTAGAACGTTTGTACACAATGTATACTTCCAGTACCGCCTACATTCAAAATGTGCCTGTGTGGAAGATGCTTTGTATTTTACAGGGGGTATGAAGGTCAGCCTCTTCAAAATTTGTAAGAAAAATCCTAAGCATCATCAAAATGCATGGCCAAATCTTCCATGTTAAAGTACTAGAGAGTGCTCCAGTGCAGCTGTAGGGACTGCCTAGATATCTTATAAATTAGTCTAACTTCTTTTTTCCCCTAGGATGTAATTGGAAAAGCACTGCAGTATATTGGAACATATGGTGATCTGTGCAATACAGAGCAAGTTGTGGCTCTGATTGACGAGGAAATGTGTATTAACTGTGGAAAATGCTACATGACCTGTAATGATTCTGGCTACCAGGTAAGAGCACAGCTGTAATTAGCAGAAAGGCATCATGAGTTATCTTTCTGCTGCTGGGGAAGAAAGAATTCACCTTCTGTTAATGAGCAGGTGGTAAAAACAGATGCCTAAAATGTTGGATTCAAAGCCCATGATGCTCCCAGGCTCTGGCTCACAAGCCACGGCTGGTCCTGGGGGGCTGCACAGACCACGTCACTGTCACAGGGCCCTGACTGCAAGTGGGAATTTTTCTGAGAGGAAGAAAAAGAAGGAACCCCAGGCTGAATGGCAGTAAATGTAGTTCTTGATTGTTTTCAAGTACATGAGAGAGAAAGGGAAGAACACATCCCTTCCAACCAAGGGGATGTGGGGAGACAAGGGCTGGTCTTATTGCCAAATGCTTTTTAAGAAACCCAGTTCTTGTGCCCTCAGAGTGACCAAACTAATTCAGGTTTCAGGCAGATGGGGTTTTGTTTTGATCTTGATTGAGTTACAAATCCTTTCTCCAGGATAACTGCCAGGGTTTAGAGCAGCAGGTTGGAGATTGCAGAAATCACTGTGACCAGAAAATGGCTCAATTTTTTGCTGAGGCTCCTGTTTGCAGCAAAGTATTTTTCTGATTGCTCACTATGGTAGCAAGTTGTATTAAATATATAAGTACATCTAGGTGCCATCCCATGCCATGTCCACTGGAGCTGATGGACTGGTCTGCAGTTAAAAAGGCAGTACAGGAGGATTCATTTTCTTTAAAAAAATCAAAATATGGTCTAGCATAACTTTTATGGAATCCAATATGCAGCAAACAATAATTTCTATATGAATTTTTTCATACATCTTAGTCTGAGAAGAGCTTGTCAAAAACAAATACTTTACCTAAGCCTGAAGTTTCCTCTGGACAGCAAGAGTTTTTGTTCACCTTTAATTCAGTCTAATCAATAATAGGTCTGATGACTTGAACTACATAAAGTCACAGAAAGAAGTCTTCCATTGAAAATCAACTGCATTTGAAAAACGTATGTCAGAGCAAAGGTTTTTTCCACTGATACAAGAAAGTTAATACTGTATTTATACCAAAATTACTACAGTAGCCTTTTAACTGTCTAAATTTCTTCTTGACATTGCAATCTTCACCTCTTCCCCTTCCATTAGATTTCTCAGGAATATTATATTTTTCATATAACCCTTTGAGAGCAAAAGACTAGGTTTAGATTAAGTAAATTTTATTTTCTGTATCTGGAAAAAGATTAGCATCAAAAGAATCAAAGTTTAAACCCCCAGAAGGTTTTCTAAGCACAAAAAGAAAGATGCTTTTTCCTTATTTAATTAAGGAAATTGAAAAGAAATTAATTGAACGGAATTGCAAAGGAATTCTTAATTGCAAAAAAATCAACAGCAACCCCCCTCACCTTCAAAACAGCATCTGCTTTATGCTTCCCTTTGTTTCAGAAATATCCATGCTGCTCTACACAGCTGTCACCTTGTGTGACTCCAGCAGAAAAGCTTTCTTTAAATTAAAGTCAGCACTGTAGTCCTAACTTCCTCTCCCTCTTTGAACTCCCTTTCAAGATGTGCATTGTTGTTAGAGAGAGAGAAAGAAAGGAGTCCTCCTTAAATACTCACGAGCCAGAGTTCTCTTTGTGCTCAAGCTAAAGTAAAACTCGGAGATCCAGGGCAGTTACTACAGACTTCATGCCCTTGCTGGTTGCTACAGCAACTTCTGTGCCTTCCTAGTACTGAAGCCCCAAATGCCTCAAATCTGCCTCAGGAGCCAACCTGCAGCAGCACCAGTACTTCCCATCACCTCCCTGCCTCCCCCAGATGCTGAAAGTGGT
The DNA here is from genome assembly GCA_025920805.1 of Petroica traversi. Taxonomy (NCBI): domain Eukaryota; kingdom Metazoa; phylum Chordata; class Aves; order Passeriformes; family Petroicidae; genus Petroica; species Petroica traversi. The sequence continues at coordinate 17,774,763 of JAHLSL010000008.1, read as the reverse complement.
CAGGGAGATTTGCTAAGGCACTTGTTGTTTGCCAGAGTTCAACTTTCAGGCTTGGTTTTCCCTCCTAAACTCTTCAAAGTGGATATTCAGTGGTTTTGGCACTTTAAAAATTATTTTACTTTTCTAGTCTTTCTTCTTAGATATTGACCTTTTTGCAATTGTGTGATGCTTTTTTTTTTTTTTTTTTTGCTTTTAATTGCCATTTCTATTATAACCAGGAGCTTATATCATTGAGACTGCGACTGTTATTTCACAGTCAAATACACTTATCACCCTAATTGGTAATGAGGATTCCCTGCATGGAACGTGAGAACTAAAGCAAGCTCTGCCTGCCCCGAACTCTGATATTCCTTTCAAAGATTTGCAAAGGAAAGTAATCACACGAGGCTCAATGAGCTGTGTTTTTCTCTGCTGTTTATAAAATTAGATTGTTTATGCGGTGCTGAAAGTAGAAGTCAAAAGAATGCCTTGTGATGGGCATTGTGCTGAGGCTGTACAGGTGTGGTCTGGTGACTCCTCTAAACCAATAACCCCAGCACATTGCTATCTTAGGAAATATTTCCTTTACATGAGGGAGAAATACCCTCTGGGAGTTCAAATATTGTGGCGCAAACTCCTCCTTTTGTAACAGCCCTTGTGGCCCGTGAGCATTCGGCGAGGTGTAATTTGGCCCACCTCTCTAATTTCGGTGTCTGGAGAGGGGGTTTCTTGTTCCCTGCCAGTGGAACAGTTGCTATAGCTGCAGTGCAGAATCACACCAAGATGTCTCCAAGTGCTGTAGCGCAGGGAGCGCAGACACTGGAACGGGAGCAATTCTGACCTTTCAATAATGTTTATTCCTGGTCGCAGGCTATCCAGTTTGATCCCGAAACCCACCTGCCCACGGTCACTGACAGCTGCACAGGCTGCACCCTGTGCCTCAGCGTGTGCCCTGTCATCGACTGCATCCGCATGGTTTCCAGGACAACCCCCTACGAGCCCAGGCGCGGGCTGCCCTTAGCCGTGAGCCCCATGCACTGAGGCGCCTGGCCCACAGCTGACGGGAGCTTCACACTTGCTTGATGCCATTGATTTGCTTTCTAATTAATCCTTGCAAATCTACTCCTATGAAAAAATGTAATGCTCATAGCTCTTACAATGAACACCGCTTTCCAATTACTATTTTTGCAACAATTAAGTTTTGAAATTGCAGAAAGGTGGTCGTGGCTGTGAGTTGTCCACTATTTGAAGTGTAACTTTCTTGTTACGATTCATGCTGTGATTTCAAAACTTCTCTATAGACTCTTTAATCTCTGTGCATTTTCTGGCTGGAAATATAATTAAGAAAGCATTTTTTAATGAACTACAAATCAATGTGCAACCTAACTGTTTTCAAGGAGAGCATTTTGTAATTAAACATTACATTTAGTTTTTAAAGAGTTTCTTAGAAGATGTAATTAACTACATAGCATTCAAACAAAGCGATGTGGCTTCTATTTTTCTATAGACAGAAATGAAAGGGAGTTTAAAATAGGATTTAAGAACTGGATTAATCACTTTCAACTACTACAACATATGGTAGTATATTTTTATAATCCTTTCTAATTCTTTTTCACTCTAGTCATTTTATAGAATAAATTTGCTTTGCACTGACACATGCTGGACTCCTCAGATTTGTGTTTTGCATGGGTGGTTTGATCATTATTTTCCCCCCTCAGTGAGCACTTCTAACATCTCTGCAAACAGTTAAAATGGCTTATTAGGAAATCCAGGTTGCGTTTCAGGATTCTGAGAAGCAACAGCATTTTTTGCTCCAAGCTCATCCTCTAAATAACTTTTTAATTGTGCCAATTAATGTTGCAGAATGTACACGTTTCAGGTCAGAGATCTGATTGCGTGCAAATGGACTGCACACCCTGCAGGCTGCGTTTGCCAAACACAGACAGGGCAAACTGGCAAGGTGATTTCCCCTAGTGCTGCTTCTTCATACTTAGTGGCTGTGTATAGTTCTGGTAGTTTCACAGCCAAAAATAAATACAGATTCATCTGTCTTACTAAACAATATCTCAATTTTAATCCATTTTTCACTCACAGTAGGAACTTTCTAATATGAACATATTGCTGTCTGCTTTACTCCACTTAAGAATATAAAGCCTTTAGTTTCATAACAATAATAAATGATCTATCAGTTCAATTTCTTACACCATATATTGTGAGCAGCAAAAGCTTTGATTAAAAATATACCCTGGCTTTTGTTTCTTGATTTATGAATTGTGCACTGAATTATAAATAAATGTTGAAACCAACTTGGGTTTGTTTGTGATTTTTCTTTTCCATTTACTAAATAGTTGGGGATTTTTGTACAGCCTTGTCAGTTGGTGTTTCATGATCTCTAAGATTCACTCCAGGAACCATTAATGAGTTAATTCACATGTACATTATTTCATTGATTGCCTACAGTGCAGAATGTATCATGCTCTTTGCCCTGTTCTGGCACCTTTGTCTGCCTTTGACTTCCCTTCCTTTTGCCTTCCTTCCCCACACACACGGGGTGCGCACATTTGTAAATTTGAACATTTTCAAGTGTCATTTCATTTAGTGTTCTTGCTCCACCACTGCTTTGCTGGTGCTTTGGGCTTGCTTGGCAGGCTCAAGCCCAGTGTCTCCACTAATAGCTTTCTCTTCATATTTAATTTTCCTATTTATCACTGTGGATTTTTCAGACTCAGATGAAATAGGAAAAGACAGTCGTACTGCTTACAAAATATTTGCTTGCAACTTCTTTAAAGCTTCTAGTCTTGCAGTATTTTTTTATCTTACATGAGCTCTGTGGCCTCACAGGAAGAACAAGCTGTTTTATCAACGCTGGTGACAAAGTTTGAGGAGTCTCTGCATGTATTGCTTGTCCCTCTGCTGAGGAGCTGCCTAACAAGCAGCATGCCTTTGAGTGGGGCACAAAAAGACATCAAAATCCGATGGTCTGAAAGCAACCTTTTATGTTCTCAGTCAGCAAATGCAAGGAAAAGTAGCTGTCTTCTGTGACCATGTACTTCTTATTCTGCATCCTGCCTGCGCTGTGTCACCTGTGCCTGAGCGGGGCAGCCTCTCCAGCTCTTCTGTTCCTGCACCCCCAGCCCCATTACCTTACTGTCCTGAAGGCATCACATCTGGCAGTGTGGTTTCTTTTAAATACAGGACAATGCCAAGAGATCTAAGCATAGGTACCTCATACATTTAGCAGCAAAATTTCCAAGGATACTCAGTAGTCACAGGACATTCAGTATTCCGCAGTGGCTATAAAGTAATCATTGGAGAGGTGAAGGCATTCTTTGTGATCAAGACTATGATCAAGGCCATAATTTGTTTACTAAAGAAGGAATAATGGGTTGTGTTACAGAAGCCTCTTTCTTACTACCCACCCTCTCCTCCACTCTTTTTCTGTCAAATCCGTTAACAGTTTCAGGAAATGCATTCCCAAATGCATTTGTTTCTAACTCTGACAGTCGGCAATAAATCTGTGTGTTGCAGGAACTCAGAGAAATAGCCACATTTAGGTCTCCTACAGGAATGTCTTAAGTCATCAGGGTAAGGGGAGATATAAACAGGCAGGGGAGAGAGCCACAAAGGACATATTCCTGGGGTTTAAATGCTTTTCTCATTGGACTTGTGGAATCATCCCATTTTGTGCATATAAGAGCCAAGAAAACAAATTAGAAAAATCTGGTCTAGTCTGCAAATTCTGTAGGCAGTTATTAAAAAAGAGATATGACTTTTCAAAGTGTAAGAGGTTCCAAATTAAGCTCATATATTTCAGTGATTTAGTTGCACATTTAAGGAATTATGTATTATTAAAGACATGATGGTTGACATCTTCTAACCCTAGCCCTTGCATTTTTTAGACATGTTGTGCTATTGATTATTATTATAAAATACTGTAAACTATATTTGACAAATTAAATTATGATAGAAGTGCCATAGCTCGTCCTCTGGTAGCACATTCTTATTCATATCATATTCCTGAACAGAAAATGCTCCCCATGTTTAGTGGATGCTCTGCAGGCCAAAAATTACTTGAAAAAGCTGCCAAATATGCTTGTGTGAATCCCAATGCACCCATACATGTTCACTGGAAAAAAGAGATGTTTTGCCTCGCTAACAGACTATACTGGCAGTTTGGGTTTTGGCCTCTAGGATGAACTGATATAATATTTCCAAGGCATTGGATTGGCAAAATTAATAGACATATTTGAAAAATCACACAGGATTTTTAAAATACATCATTTCCTGATTTAAAATAGAATATTAATTTGATCTCATAGCAAAATTCAAACCAGTCCTTCTTGAATCTGTTGGGCAGTCTGTGTGTCCAGTGTTGAAGCCCTGCAAGTGTATACTGCTCCTTGCTCGGATCGTTTACCAGTTGCTAGAGGAAGCCTTTTCAGCAGCCATCTATTCACTCAGTTCATAAAATCTGGCAGGAGCAAAATATAAGTTACCCATCTAGAACAGCTGCTTCTCTTTGTTGTATCCTGAGGGACACAGAGCTCTGAGAGAGGTGTCCTGTGAGCCACAAAATGGCTCAATGTAATTTCTGCAGCCTCCTCACCTTCCAGTGCCTACTACTGTCACCTTTGGCTCCTCCAGCTTTGTTGTCTTTAAGCCTTTTATCTCAAGGTCGCAAAAGCAACTATTAGATTCAAGGCAAAGTGTCCAAACCCCAGCTGTGTGCCATCAACCTCATGCCTCATGAAACCACTTTGTTTAACACAACCCAAGACCATAGCTTTAGAAATAAAATGTTAAGCATTAAGCATTAAGATCTTGCCAATGCATTCTGTATGTATGTTTCATTATTTATCTACTGTAACATGGGGTTGGACATGTTAAAATTTTATATTTTTCAACATTTCCTAGTAGAAAATATTTTTAGATAAAATATTTATTTTATTGGCAGAGGTTTCACTTCACCAGGCAGCTCCACTTCTTTGATGAACTGTGGAAGATATGTTTTCATTGGCAACATCTGGCAATCTGGCAGATGCTCTTGGCAGCTGGATTGGTAACTTCAGAGTTGCTTCTGGGTCTCTCATATAATTAGTCTGCTTATGGGCCATCTGGGTTGCTTTGTTTTTGCTGTTGCCATTTCCTTTCTTTTCTGAGAAACTAATCTTTCCAGTTGTTACTCTGGGAGATCAATTTTTAATAACTCTTCCTCAGGTTGGTCTGCTGGGTTTTGTGCAAATGTCCACACTGGTCTTGCCCAGGAGTAGAGATCCTGCTTTTATCCCTTCTTTCTCAGAGGCCTGAATATGCCCATCATGATTTTTGTGATATGGGAGCAGATCTCAATCTGCTGTCTCAATCGCACTATCAAGCAGTGAAGCTGGAGGTCAACTTGGCAAGTGAACACTTACCCCTCTGCACAAAGAAAACCCTAAACAATCCAGATCTTAAGAGTAAACACACACGCACTCTCCCCTTTTCTAGCTTAAGCATGCTAAAGTTACCCCAAGGCAATGCAATTGTTCCTTTTTGGTAAAAGAACTGTGAGTTATTTAGCTTTCCCATGACACACCTACCTGGGTGCTGTGGCAGTGTATGGGATCAGCTCGGACTCAACCCTGAGCAGAACAAAGTCCCTTCTGATGTGGCTCAGCACTGCAGCCCTTCAGTTTATCTATCCCCTGACAAATGCTAACAAACCTCTGAACTACTGGGATGCTGTAGAAATCCAACCCTCAATGTACCCTCAGCCCTGCAATGCAACAAGTGCAGGAAGATTCCTTGTGCTCTGCTGCCTTTGTACCCCATGGCAGGGCTTTCTCTGCGGGGACACTTCAGCATCACCTTCCAGAGGGGGTGGTCACATAGAACTCATCGGTCTGCATTCTATGAGCTTTTCCATGTATGTTTTGAGGTACTGTGTAAGGTTCGGGAGAATCTTAATAAATTATTTTCATACAAGTTGACTAAAACAGTGGCAAATGGTGATCTGCCTTGTCTTTTTGTAAGACCAAACATTTTACTTCAGCATAGTGACACAGTTAACGTTGCTCCTCAGTGTTTCTGCCTCCAGTGGTGAGCTCTCTTTTATTGCACTTCAGCAAGAGGCAAGCAGTGTCAAATATGCCTCCAGTCGCCAGCTCACACTCACAATTGCTGATTAGAATCACATGCCACTGACTGGAGCTAGTTATCATCCTAAAGGATGTTATTCTCACCTGTTTAGTCTAAAGATTACTTATCATCACAGCTTTTAATTCTGCCTGTTGCAGTCAGTTTTAGGCCTCAGAACTGAGAGCTTTATATTCAATTGTTGAGAAATTATGTTTCTCAGGAACATAACTGCCCATCTCATGCAAATCAGATGGCTTGCTTGTGCAGGTGTACGAGGCAGAATTTTGTAAGTCTGAGTTCAACAAGGGAAGCCAGTGAATTCTGTTTCTCCTGTGAGTGTGCTATTGACTTATTAGTCTCAGGCAGAGTGAGAGACGGGATGTTTGATAAATCTCACTGTAACAAAAGGGAGCCAAAGGAATGGAAGTGTGGGAAAGGCTCCAGCCTGATGGAAGCATTGGGGCTGCCCCAGGCTCCTCTGAAGGGCAGAGTGGGCACTTCTCTTTACTTTCCCTTGTAAAAGCTTCAGTAATTATAGTCTGTCCTCTGGCTGTTGGCAAGACCATGGGTCACATTGTCCATGACTTTCATGATAAACAAAAGCAAGCACTGCAGAATTCCTTGTTGAAACCTTACAGAATTATTATTTTTAATCAAAATCACATGAAATGCGATTTGAAAATAATGAAAATAATATAAAGCCTATTTTCCATAAGGTGAAATAGCTCTCAGGATAGTATCTGGGCTGGTGCTGCAGTGGTTGCCCCTGTAGGCACCTGCTCCCTGCCTGCAGGAGCTGCCCATTGTAACACATTTGCTGCTTCACCATCACACACAGAGCAGTCTCTTTACAGAGTCCCACACTGCACTCTGTGGATCCTTCTGTATAACTGTGCATAGGTAAACCCTTTCATAAGTTTTGTGAGGTGCCAACATATATGCTATTTTATGCTACTAGCCTATTTACTGGATTAGCTTGAGGATTTGATGCAAAAGCTGATGATGTTGAAAATACACATCACTTCTATTGTGGCTAAGAAAATCAGCTTTAGAATTAGAGAGACCTTGTATCTGGCATTATGTATGGCCCTTTAGCTTTTTAGCATGGCTGTTCCTTGTTGCTATAGCAACCGAATTAACCATTTCATTAATATAATGGAATAAAACACATTTATTCATTTTTGCACTCACGGGTAATCCACATTCAGCTTTCAGCATACTTGTCAAGCTGTGCCCCTTTCACCTCAGCCCCAGATATTTCTTCATCATTGCCAAAGGGTTTCTATTTGTATTTTTCCTTGTTGGAGAGCGAGTGAGTTGTTGGTTTTGAAGAACGTTATGTTTTTTATAATTAAATTTACCTTCATTTCATTGGTTAGCTTCTGCTTAGCATCCCTTAAGTGGAAAAGCAGACTTCACAAGCAGCATTTGGTGCAGAGAAGAGGTGTTCTTCGCATCAGAAAAGAATAAATCACTTGAAATAATGAAACCTTGTGCCTGTGATCAGCTTGCAGCCTAAATTTGGCATGAGGTGTTCTACAGTAAATACTAACAGTACTCAGCTCTGTGTGATGCCCAAACAGTCGTGATGCTGAACTGTGCTGTTAAAAGCAGATGGGGTGCTGCACTCTGTTTACCTTGGGTTTAATGCTTCCCAAGCCATGCCCACACACCGTAAGGGTTATTGAAATAAGAGTTTAATTTAAATAATATGTCTGCCCATCAGGAGAAGGAAGCAGGATTGCTCCCTGTGTGTGGCAGAGCAGGGGCAGTGACAGCCCTGCCCACATTGCTGTTCTCAAGCACTGCCATTCCCAGTGCTGTCCTTATTCTTACTCCACAACTCTGCAGAGCCAGAGATGAAGTGGGGCTGGGCTAAGACCCCACAACACCCAGTGCGCACCCCCTGGCGAAAAAAAGCCAGGGGTTTGGCCAGCAGTAACTCAAACAGGCCCCACAAACAGCTGGAAAAAGCTCTTTGTAACCTGCTTGTGCCAGGTAGCCATGGGGGCTGTGGTGACAGAGGTGTAGCCAAGAACTGGAGTCCCCCTGAGCTCCAAGTTGCTGTCTGCCAGTGACAGAAAGGGCCCTGCTGCATGCCACAAACACCAAGACTGAGCCTGCTTTGCAGCAGTCATGGGACACACAGTACAACAGAGGCTCTTGGCAACTGTTTACTGGACAGTCCTTCCAGCAGCTACCAGTGCAAAATGACACACCACATTTCAGCCCATGCAATCTATCATTATTAGCAATTCCGCATCTGAAGTCATTACAAATAAAGTAACATGTCTGACACAAAGGGGGGTTTGTTTTGGTTTGGTTTGGTTTTTTTTAATATAATTCAAAAGTTAAGAAACTGAAGTTTTACTGGAAAGAGAACAGATGTGTAAATGATTTTGAGAAATGACTTAATTAACTTTGAAGGTATAAACTCCTTCATTAAAAGACAAGGCATAGAAGTAACAGCAGAATAGCACAATGCCTGCTATAATATTGTTCACTCTCTGCTGCTTGAGTGAATGTATAAATCATATAGTCTACAAGGGCTGGTAGAGTCTGTATCATTCATGTCTGCTGCCTTCCCTACCTGAATTAAATTTTAAGTGCTTCCTCCTAAGCAATTCATTGTCTTAGAAATGCCCAAAGACTCAGAAGGAGAAAGTTATGTAGCTGGCAAGGTGAAAGACCTACCCTGGACAGAAGCACACAGAGGCTCTGTGCGCATTGCAGATTGTGCTGGTGCCATATTCTCCTCACGCCTTCGTTTCTCTTTGTATATGGAAAGCATCCTCTGAGCTGTCTAGAAGTAATAAGGACTAAGTTCATTTTACATATTGAGATGCTACAGGCTAAGAATTTTGACTTCTAAATGTTTTGGTGATGTTTAGCCTTTGCATCATTTGGTTTTGGGCAAGTTGTCATCTGGTGTAAGTTTATCCAGAACATCTTATTATTTAATGGTTATCAGAGAGCTCGTGACTTCAAAACCCTTGCATCCCTCACACAGAGGTTAATACTGGTACAAGAACTGATATAGATTACTTTTTTCTTTTTTCCCCCATAATTTTCTATCCTTTGCTTGAACTTGTCATGCATTAAAAATGGCAGTTGGGTACTTTATACATTCAACAAATAGGATGGAGTGATTTGGGGAGTACCCTTCGCTGCAAGCCACTGAAATTCCTCTTCTCCACCCATGAGGAAAAATGTATTCAAAAACGCCGTGTGTTTCAAAGCAAGCAGGAGCCTGGCGCGGCCCCCTGTTCCCGCGGCGGTGCGAATTCCCGTGTCCCTGCCGCTCCGGGAGCCCTCCGTGGCTGAGGGAGCGCCCGCGGCCTCCAGGCC
>JAHLSL010000008.1:17660307-17764919 GCA_025920805.1 Petroica traversi | reverse complement strand
CGCCGCCGGCCCCGCGGGACTGCGAGTCCCGTCCCCTGCCCAGCTCCCGGCTCGGCCCACCAAATAAAGGTTAAAAACTTGCTTCCCTCTCTCCCGAGGCTGAACTGAGGTTGATCTGCGCTTGAACAGAGAGCTGTGCCAGTGCCGGATCGGGTGTTATTTCACCCCTAGCGCAGCGGGGCCTCCTGACCGACACCGAGCGAGCGATGGTCTGCGAACAGCGTGAGGGAAACCACGGCAAGAGCTGTGCTTCCAGCCGCTCCTGCGGCTGCCAGGGGCGGCTGCGGCAGGGACCAGGGCTCTCAGGGGCCCTGAGAAGGGACGGGACGGGACGGGACGGGACGGGACGGGACGGGACGGGCCGCAGCGGGAAGTTCGCTCACCGAGGGTTCGCATCTCACTCAGAGTAAAAGGCAGAACACGCCCCAGCCCATCGAGCCCCGCTCGCACCCCAGCAGGAGCTACTCCAACCCTGTCCCCTTCTCCTGACAGCCTGGGGAGGGTGTGGTGTCACATCGCTCCCGAGTGCCGCCGCGTCCCAGGGCAGCGCTCGGCTGCCCCTCGGCGATGACCCCGCACCGTCCAGCCCCGGGACTCAGGGGGAGAGAGATTTGTTTGTATTGGATGCCTGGCTTCATCCCAGTTACCCGTAATACGGATTTGAGGTCTTAAGAAATGAATCATTTAGCGTTTGTCATCTCCCCTCAGCTCATGGAACTAGGTAGCATTTCCTTTTGTCCCACTTGAACAGCAGCACGCAGTCGGGTGCTGTGATACCAATCTCAGTGTATTTCAGCTTTCCAAAAGTAAACATGGAATGGAAGGCAGAGCTATTGCCAGAGAGACTCGGTACCAGAATAAAATCAGCATCATAAGAAGAGAAGAGAAAGTATTACTGCTACCCAAGTGTGGCTGAATTAGTCAGATAAAGCTAAAAATAGATTGGAAATATCTATATTATAGCCGAAAGAGTACAACTTGGTATTATTTAATCTGAAGTGGTATTTTGCTGCAAGAAATCTTAGGCATACAAACAGTGCTGTACTGTCTGCAGTGTACTTGTCTGCAAAACACTGTGTGTGTGAATATGTATGTGTGCTTTATATATTGCACATTTCATATATAAATCTAGACACTAATTATTGCATACAGTCAAGTTTCTCTTTCTAATCATGCCATGTGAGACACTGATAAAAGGCTGTTAACTCCAAGACCATCTCCAAAGGATGTGTCTGTAACAGACATGTCTTAAAGCCTAAGGGGAAGGAGATGGTGTTGGAGGTACTGGTGGATGCACCCCTAAGATCCTCAGCAAGAGCCGTCTGTAACTGCTGGGTTTTAGTAGTTTGGGGTACAAGGAATGGCAGGCAGGAGGTTCCAGCAGCCCCTTCCCGGGTCATGAGAACATTTACCTGCTCTTCAGCCACAGGACTTGTACATCTGCTCCGCTTTCAAGGAGTCTGGTCACAGGCACAGAGAAAATCTGTGCTCTTCTCTGCATTCAGAGAGCCTCTTTGGGATGTAATTGGTCTGTGCTGAGCCTTTACACACTGACACACACTCTCACTGCCATCAGCACCAACCCAGCCGTGTGTCTGGGCACGGGCAAGGGAGAGGATGGTGACCTTAAACCCAAATCACACAAAAGCCCTAACTGCACCAAAGTGGAGGAACTACAGTTATTTTCCTATTGCAGGGACACAGCCTCAAAACCTGCCCCTGGGATGATGAGAATCCCTTGGGATTTCTCTGTTACAGGCAGGTGTGCTACCTTGCCCCTTAGCTGGTAAGCCACAGCCTGTGTTGCTGAGAGGTCCTGTCCAACAGGGCTTCATTATTTTTCAGGATTTGCATTGTTTCCATTGGCTTACTATATTGGCTTACTAGAGAATTCCTCACTACAGATTCAGAAGCACATTCCTGTAGTGCAGACATGATTTGAGGGGGGAATACAGGCACTCAACTGCCTTCATAGCTTTGAAGACAGTAGCTCCCTGTCTCCTCACTTCTGCACATCATGGCTCAATGTCACGTCTGGAAGCTGGATGAGGAAACAAACAGAATATTGGCTTTGTTTGGAAATGGCTCCTCATCTCTCTGCCTGTCTGCTCTGAGCTGTGAGCAGAGCATGCCAGAGCCCAAATGGGCCCTGTGGTCCAGCACGGTGAGTATGCAAATCCTTCTCCTGGCTGGTGTGCAATAATTACCTGTGATTATTGCACAGTCAGCCTGGCATGCTCACCGCCTCTGAAACATTGCTTCACCCTGCACACCTTTCCTGACCTTGCACATCCTATTTCTTTTCAGACGCCAGTGCCTTCTGTCAGCTTTACACATTCATCACACAACTTGCTCATTACTGCACACCCCAAATCAAAATTAAGGTCACCTAAAGCATTTTCAAAGCCCTGAGCTGTCTCAGGGCAGGATATCTCAGTGCCTCCCTCTCTTCTGCTAACCCTCGGCAAGCAGCCAACACTGGCCTGAGCTCTGTTTCTTTCAAGCCAAGCCCCAGCCCTGTCTCACAGCAGGCTCTGAGCTGCTCAGCCAGCCATGCCATGGTGACAACAGCAAGCAAAAGTCTCACCACTTAAAGTTCTTATGACATATCACAGATTTCTCTGACCCAGCTTTTGCACAGGGAAGCCCATGACATCAGCCAGCTGATCCTTTAAACTTGGCAGAAAACAAGGAAACTCCAACAGCCCATCCATGATGGTTTCTCCCTCCCCTCCTCAGTAGTTCTGGCCTGGCCTTGCACTTGAAGAGCAGCCTGGAGGCATTTAACATTGCTGGTATGGTATGTATGTTACTACCTTCACCTTTGGTTTGCATTATTAGTTACAAATCATGCTTACCAACAGGCCAAGCTGAGAGGCAGGAACCCTGTCTAGGTGACAGTGGGCTGGCACTGGAGATGAGCAGGGAAGCTTGGTCACTGCTGCAGGGTACCAGGGACCCAGCCCAGGACTCGCTGCAGACAACTACAGGGAGATTTGCTTGGTCACACCACCCTGATCAGCCTCTGCAGCATCTTCCATGGTTTTTGCAAGGAGTAAGGATGAACAGCACCCTGTGAGCCCAGCCTGTTGTTCCTGTTTGGTTTCTGTCATGGAATTCAGCCTGCTGTAAGGCACAAGGCACTCCTTCATGCTTGAGTTGTTAAATATATGTGTTTTAAGGAGGCTGCCTCACTGCTGGGAGGGCTGTAACTCATGGTGACTTGCTAGAGCCATGAATTAGGCACCGTCTCTCAGGGTGGCCTCTTGAAACTGTGCAGGCAGAGCACACCCCAGCCATGTGTGCTGGGGCAGCAGCCCCATGCCTGCTACCTCTCCTGCAGCAGCAGAGTGGAGATGCTGGCTGGGACTGCACAGGGAGAGGATGCTCTGGGAAGAAGGGACCAGGCACATGCCAACCTTTTAAGAATTTTCCTGACAGCCAGCTGTAAAGATGCAGAACTTATTTCCCAGACAGGGGTGCTGTGAATTTGGTAAGAGCTTGCAAGTTTTAGTGTTTACAGATGGCTTAATTTGACAGTCATAATCATTATAGGAGCTACCAATCCAAGGGGACCTAAAGACTGCCAGAAGAAAAGTATGACAATTAGAACAACACCCCATTCCGTGAGTGCTCATAACTTAGTACCATTACCAACACCATCAGGTGCCCTAATGCATAAGCATCAGGTGTTTGGCTAATTGCACTGCAGTCCAAGCAAGCACTAACACCAAGAATAAATGGACAGTGAAAATCACACCTTCTTCTGTCCCTCCCCACCCCGCTCCTTGGCCACACAGCTCTCATGACATCAAGCTCAATTACTTTTAATCCATAAGAAAAAAGCAACACATGAAATCTAAGGAGTGCACACAACCAGATAACCTGCCATGTGAAGACATACTCACAGTGTGCATTTAAAGCTTTTCATTATTCCACATGTTCAAAAACACATCATCTGTGTCACCAAGGGCATAGTCACAGACTAAGCCTATGACTAAGTCAAGGAAAGGTGCCCAAACCAACCTGCACTGATGATGTGCATGTGTCCAGCTGCAGAGAAACAGCTGATGGGCAGTACCTGCTGTCCTCCAAAAGCTCCTGGGGGTGTGCAAAGCCCAAGGGGCATGAGCACAAACACACATGCACACACAAAGCTCCCCGTTCCTTTTTGTTTACTGTTCTCCATCTAGTACACTGGCTGCCTGTTTTCTTTTTCCAGAGGCCCTGCACTGCTGGATATATTATTTGGACCCATTTTGAAAGCAGCTTCAGAAATCCTGTAATGTCCACGTTATAGGGATGTTGTATTTTCCTTTGATATAGCCCCATCATTATCTATTATTCCTGCTCTTAAAATCCCACCTACAAGGTCTGCTGCAGAACCTCCTGCTGTCATGGGAAAGGCTGATTGCTAAGTCACTTAGTAATCTGGCTGAAGGCTGGACAAAATACTGCTGCTGGGATAATGCTGACATGCTGGACTGGGACATTTTCAGGGGACTGTCCCTGCCGGGGCAAAACCCCCTTTTGCTGAAGAAGCTTTCTCAGGTTCAAGAGGGGGGTTTTTTGGCAGAAAGAAAAATATACTCTGCATTTCTCTCATAAGTGTCATAAAAATATCCATTAAGGATGAGATGAATAAAATTCAAGTTGAGGGCATTGGATCTACAATGAAAATCTGGTTCCTCTCTAGGTTTGGAGTTGTCTTTCAGTCCCTCCTGCTACCTTTCCTCCTCTGTACCAGGAAGAATCATAGCCCAGCTGAGGCTTAGTAGTCACATGGGAAATGGGAGGTCTTACTATTGTCTCTGCACCAATTAATAGTTAATTAGTGATAAGAGAAAGAGCTGCAATAGTCCATAATGTGTATAAAATCCAGCATTTGGGTGGGTCCCCCCAGAGAGCCACAATCAATAAACAGTTATATTTTGAAGAGATATTAGGTCAGGACTCCTCACTCCAGCAAAGCAGATTGCAACAGAAAAGGCTTAGTTTCTCTTGCTTTTGTTTGAAGATGTTTCCATCACCAAGAGGGGAAAACAATTCTTAACCACAGACTTCAACATAAAAGTGGCAGTAACAAAACAAGTTCCATTATTAAACTAATTCTTGGTAAGAGCCAGATGATTTCTACAGACAATTTTGCATGCAACTGCTAGATGTAATTTGAAGAGTGAGTGCCAAATTGCCATACTAATTATTTCTGGGCTGATGTTCCCTCTGTGACATAGTGGCATTTGGAGAATGGGGACTAACCAACAAGTGAAGTGCTAAAGTGGGAGATCACTAATAGTGTTTCTGAGAAGGAGAAATATAGCAAATACCAATCTCCCTCTTCATATGCTCACCCTCAATTTGCACAGAGACAATTTAATATGCTGAACTGTTCCATCTAGTTCATCTCTATTTCTGGCACCCTTCAAACCAAAGGATGCCCACCCAGCCCTGGGCCGAGGGCAGGCACAGCTGAGGGCTGGGGCTCAGGGGGTCACCCTGGCCAGGCCTCCACTGCCCTGGAGGGCACAGCTTGCTTAAATCTCTGGTGCTGAGGGGAGAGGGCTGGCAATGAGCTCACTTAATCTGGTTTGTGAGCAGTTTCGTGTCTGCCTCCACGCCTGCTCTCTCGCTAGCAGTTTGCTCTGAGTCAGTTTTTCAAATTGGACACTTTTGCACACTGCATAATGTGAGACAAAAAAGAAAAGCCTGCCTGGCCTACTATGAATTTTTTTCCTTTTCATTCATTTTTCTGTCATAGTTTCTTTTTTTGTTGTTGATTCAGTACTTTATCAAGTTTAAGCCGCATAAGTTTAGTCTGGCACTACAGACATTGTGTTTAGTGAAAAGGAACAGGAAAAGAAAAGAGTAGGTTGGCTTCAAAGACTTTTAGGTCATATTTTCTTAAGTTAAAAGATAATTTAAACATGTTAAAAAGACTAATTACTGAAAGTAGAATAATAATTTCATATTTGATTGGAAAAAAAATAGCAAATTGATTTAAATTCTGAATATCAAAAGTTGATGGATGACAGTGAATTTCAAAAGTTGATGGATGAGAGTGAGATTTGGCCAAGGAAATAAAGGGTGAAAGTGGTAGGAATGTAAATTGTTCGATAAAATAATGATCATTTGCCATTGCCTTGTGCATTACCGTAGCAGAGATCTTGGATTAAGGGAGACACCTGAGCTATTCCCAGTGGGACAGACTGGATGGATAACACTGAGCTGGCATGAAACCACCACCACATCAGTTCTGCATTGCAAGAGCACTACATGGACAGATTTTAATTTAATTTACACCACCATAAGACCAGAGAGATCTAATGAATGGTTTTAGTTTGGGATGTCAGAATTAGTGACTTGGAATATAGCGAATACAGTGCATATCCAGCTCTGATGCAGCTCTCCCCAGTGGTACTGTGCCTTCAGTGGGAACACCCCAGGTCTACCCTGCAGAGGTTTGGGTCTGCTCTCCTAAATCCCTGTTTGGGTTTATGTCTTTTGGTGCTGTTTTCTATGGGAGGCCCATCTAGAGAAGCTGTGTGCAATGCACTGAGAAAATTATGTGGAAATGCAGGACTATTCCTCTGAAGCCAATGACTTTGCTCTACTACTAGGTTGCTGTTTTCTATTCCCTGTACATTTTTACTTAAACTCATAACTAATTTAATCCATCTCAGACAAGATCTGTCTGTTCAAGGACAGCACAAACATGTGCTGTCAGGTGTCTCATTCCAGCTACGTTTATTGAGGGCTGCATGAATTCCCTTCCCTGCCCTGATAACACCCATTCCTGTGCCTCCAGCCAGTGCCCCCGGGGGGCTGCAGGCCACAGCAGGTGCCCACCATCCCTGTGCTGGTCAGTGCCTGACCCCCTCGGGTCACAGGAGGGGCCCCCAGGCCCTGCCTCACCTCCTGCTGCTCCCAGGCACAGCCGAAGCTCCCACCTGTGTCCACTCCTGTGCCCCAGAGCCCAGCACTGGGGGCATTGCTGACAAACCTCCCATTGCTGGGCAGGACACGTGGCACCTCACAAATATTTCCAGCTCTAACTGTACTCAGTTTTCACCAGAGATGATCCTTTGAAGCTCATTACATCCGTTTGCATGACATTCCTGCAGCAAGGTGCATTATTCACAGCTCCCCATTCCCTGCAGCAGCTGTCTTTCCACCCAAAAAGAAGAAGCCACCACCTCTGGCATGGCCCTGGTGCACTGGGACAGCCAGCACCACTTAGATCCTCTCTGGTGCTACAATTGCTTCAGGATTGCCTCAGACCAAGATGAACTCATCAGTGGTTTAGTCTGTCCAAGGCTAATCTCATTATAGGTAATCTTATTTACCACATGTACTGGCCATGAAACAATGTTAGCTGTTAACTCTTGCTCTCCCCACAAGCCAGCCTGACAGACACGACCAGAGGTGTGCCTGTAGTCACCTGGCACATTGCTAAATTTCACATCCTGACATCACATCTCACTGGCAGGTTGTCAACATCTTCACTTCTAGTGTGGCTGCCTTTTGTGATTAAGGATAATCCTGTTAGGCTCAGCACAGCCTCATGTGAAAGACTGACATCTTAAAAATTCACCTAAAACACACCTCCCTCATGCCCTCCCCACTCTGCTTCCATGGGCTGCTGCAGCAGGGATGTGAGAGGGCACTGTCCCCTCAGTGACATTCCTGACTCCCTGCTGGGGTATCCGTGGAGCATCTGCACACACATCCAGTTAGAGATGCTGCACATCCTGCTGAAGTGTCCATGGGTGGATGCCATCAGTGCTGTGACCCTGCAGCCTCTCCCAAGCAGAGCAGCTCTAAGGGAAGCTCCACCTTTCCACCCTCTGCAAAGCAGGACTGCTGCTCTGCCTTGTCCTTTCTCTGCCATCATTTCAAATGCTTGTGCTCAGTTTGGGTCAATCTCAGCTGAAACACCCTGTTCCACTGCAGCTTGTCACATGTAGGATGTTTACTGATGGAAGTTTTTGTTTGTTGTATCTATTTTAAAAAAACTTAATGTTTTCTTTGTGAATGTATAAATTATTTCCCATTCCTAAAATGACAGTAGTCAATATTGAATTGAGAAGTCATTTTAAAATAAGCATTCAGAAGTGAAATTTTCATTTCCTTTTCTGAAACAAAAAAAAACCCAAACAAAACATTAAGTTAGGTTTTTTATGGCTTTATTCAACATAAATGTATCAAAATTAATTTCTGCCATTTCTGTTAAACAATTTAGTTTCACCAAAGCACCTTTTTTCTTGCCAAAACATTTTCCTCACCCATGTTCTGACAAGTTCCACTCCCAGTTTTCCTGACAGAGGGAATAGAGAAAGTGACTGCCCAAGGTTTAGGCTGCAGAGGACCAGGACATTTGGTATTGATGCTGAGGGAGTTCTAGCACACCTGCCACTGGTTTCTTAAAACAACACACTCTTTCCTCAGATAAACAATGAAGGGTAAACATGATTAAACAGGAAAAAGAGAAAGCCATCAGTTCAGGGGATGTCATCACCATCACTGTGTGAGTGACATCAGCTCCAGCCACCACTACACCAACACCAACCCCCTCAGTGCTCAATTTGTCCAGATCCCTGGCCAGTGCCAGCAAGAATTTCATAAATATTCCACAGACAATTTGCTGCCTTCTGCCCTGTTTCCACAGACAGCACAGTAAGTTAATTTCCACCCATAATATTTGAAAATACCTTAATTATGAACTTAGCAAGTCTGCTTCTTAATGCAGTTCCCCCTAAATTATTTCATGGTTGAATGAGAATTCAGTCATTAAAAAGTAGTAATGAACACATAGAGTGAAACAAAGCTGAGGCCTTTGGAAATCTGCCTTGCAGAGCAAGGGGAGGAGGGAAAGATCCTGTCTCTTTGGTACAAGGTCTGATCTTAAGCTATAGATTTGATATTTCTAACATCACTGTGAAGAGGAGCTTCAACCCTGTCTCTCCATAACCCTTACTAAAATCAGAGAGCAGTTGAAGTATTAACTTCTATACTGAGCTACTTTTAATTTTTTCCAAAATTCTGCATATAACACAAACAAATGGCAAGGGTGATTGGGGCCGTGATTACCAGGGAAATACTTGTAGCAATTAGTGTTAAAAGTTTAGCTGTAAACCCGTCCTACAGAACTGTGGATTGAAATTTAGAAATAGTTTGACAAATGCTGTTGTTTTTTAAGAGTGGAAACATCATTCTTTCTCCTCTGTTTTATGCATTTTTATACATTTTTATGCATTTTTATGCATCAAACAGTAACATATCTTTCTTTGTATATTTTTAAGATGTCATTCTAAAGGATGATCAGAATCAAGGATGTTTCAGATACCTTGGGAATCAACAGCAAGGCATTGAATAAATTGACCAAAATGTTTTGGTTTGTATACAAAAGGTGAAAGGATGAGTAAGTCGTGATTGTTTGCTACTGTTCTAATCAGCCATGCAATGGAGACAAAAGACAAGGAGACAAAAGGTTCAAAAGTCCCTCAAAGCCTCTGTAAATCCAGCTATAATTTGAAGTTCTGAGACTTCTTGCAGGAGGAAAATATAACAAGCCCTGTGAATATATCAAAAAGATGTTTTCTCTATTACAAATGCATTGCATCAAATTTGTCTCCATTTCTTTCCTTCATCTCCAGCAAGGAACTCAGATTTGCATAGAATCAGAATTGGTCATTCCTGTCAAATATCAGCTAGATATAAAACACCAGTATTTTTCTTTTCCCATCTTAGCTTTGACTATAATTTTACATGTGTCTTGGTCTCCACTGACTGATTTGAAAAAAATCTGGATATTTAAAGGAACTATGCTGGGTACTACTATGGCTTTTCTCTGCAAGTGTTACCCCCTCCCCCCCCTTCACTCTCTGCTCGTTACCTTGCTGTCCCAAGGTAAGCAGAAAATAAACAATAACAGAAGTGGCTCTGGCAAGTTGCAAATGAGTTCAGTACTTAGCATTCGCTACACTGATGCCTTCCCCAGGTGGAATGGGAAATGAAGAGAGAGTGATGGATTTGCTTGGTGGGTAGGGCAAAGGAAAGGACAGGGCTTGCTACAGGTAAAATTTTCCTTTTAGAAATTCAGCAACATTTTTGCACACTGACCATTACAGGCCTGCCACACAATATGAATGAAGGTTTAGTGATTACTAGGTGAATCTCATGAGAAAAAACCTTCACTCTTAAAAGGACTAAAAACAGGGTAAAATTATCCTGTGTACATTACGACCCTGGCATCCCTCATTCATAAATGCTTGGGCATGTACTGCTCTTCTGCCAAGATGCACAGTCAGCATTGCAGATCTGAAGAAAAATGTGTGAGAATTAGCAGAAATAAAACTGGGACTGACTGCAGAGTGGGGGTACAAATGAGTGAAATAAAAGAGACCATGATGAGATTCAAAATGTAGGCCAAGCCTATTCAGCTCTTGCAATCAAGTGTTTACCGTCTGCTGCAGCATCATTCTGCTCCCATCCTCTTCCCCTTCATTCTGAACAATGCAACACTTCAATCTTCTTTAAATTCAAGGACACCAAGTCCCCGAGTGCCCCTCTCACTAGCACTGAATAGGAAAACAAACCTGCCCGGCCTTAACAGCATCTCGGTTTACGTCAGTGATGCAGAACATATTGCTCCAAATGCATACTCTTCTAGGGTGCCATCCATCCATGCTGACAAGAAATAGAGCGTTCCCTGCCTTTATCATGTCTGAGAAAGGGGAATGTGTGAAGCAAAGCTGAATGTGTGAAATGCAAATGCAAGCCTCTACATTCCAGTCATACATTTCCTACATTGTCTGGGATCACTGTGGGGCTGTGGCTTGGGGATGCTGATCCCCCCAACAGATGGCACATCGGCCCTACCTACGTAGGGAAGACACATTTCTGAAAAAGCCAAGGGGCAGGAGCAACGTGAGCATGGGAGGGGGGCACAGCCATCCCTGCCATCCAGTCTTGTGTATCCAGGTTGGGATCACAATGGAAGCCAAAGCAGCCCCGGCCCAGGTGTTCTATCAGTGATACCTGCTGTATTATTTACAAAAATAATAATAACAAAAGGGTTATTGGAGGGCTTTAATTAGAAAAACCTTTTTTTAATACACTGTTTGGTATTTATAGTAAAAAGTGGAGATTTGCATCCACACTTGCTTTACACACAATCACTTCTGCAGATGTGTATAACATAAATTTCATGTACAAGAACAATTTGCCACGTCTAGGCAAGGCAGATACCCACAAGTATAGCTGGTGTCACAACAGTTCTATTGAGATACCTTGTTTTCGGCCAATTTGACTATTTTTCAATAATAAACCCTAACAGAGCCCTGTTCTTTCTTAACTACATGCATTGGGCAGCTGAACTGAATAATTGATAAAAACTTGACTTATGTAAAAGACCTAATCTGAACTAGCTTTTTTCCTAGATATTTCCAATTGATGATAGTTTTATACTGCATTCTGTCTCTCCCAAAGGAATTTGAAAACACTATTAAGTCCTGTGTATGACTTCAGATGCGTGGGCCTTTCAAAGACATCATGAATCACCTGAGAAGGCAGTGCAGAACAGCCAGGAATCCTTGCTGGGGCCCACTCGTGGATCCAGACAAACAGTGAGGCAACACCAGCATCAAGAGGTGGCCAAGTGGACATGGTCTGTTCTTCTGGAAGTCACTAATGTCTCTTTGGAGAATACGTTTTCCTGCATGAACAAGCCATCCCAGGAGTGGCAGGAGCTATGCACTGAGTTCACGTCTTATCCCAGGGTGCTGTGGCACTGCTTGTGCTCCAGCTAGAGCCTGTCCCAGAGCTGGAGCAGCTCCGTGGCTTGTTCCCCTTTCACATGCCCTGCTGCTGCAGGAACACTGTAAAACACAATGTCCCTGAGATATGACATTGAAGATTGCCACAGAGCCTGTGGTAATTTGATGTCTTTGAGGTATTTTTACTGTCAGTCTTATTTGAAATTGTTTGGTATAGTCGAAAAGTCCAAAAGGAGGAAAAGCTGTGAGTTAGCACATCTGTAGCATGAGCACCTAGATAAAGTTTCCTTGGGAAACTCAGTAGTAGTACCACTATGATCCCTGAAGAAATTGTATGAAGATAACTTAATTATGTTAAGGTGTTTGGGAATTCAAGAATTCTGCTGGTGGCAACTTGAGAAATGTCAGTCATTTTCATCCAGTGGATAATATCATATTTAGTTGGTGAATGGAAAGAAAATATTAATGACACTATCAGTGCTTTGAGAAAATTTTCTGTGATGTATTTAAAGTACTTAGTGCATGGAGAGCCAAGAAACCTGATGCTACCCTGCAATCTATAAACAACCCGTAAGAAACAGCAGATGAAATGGCCAGTCCCAGTAGGAGCTCCAGAGCCTTCTGACAGAGCTGACTTGATTGATTTTGCCACAGACAGCTGGTGAGGTCTTTCTTGCTATTTCTTACTCTGAGCTGCAAGTGTAACAGTGCCCAGCACTGTGCTTGTGATGTATTTTCTGCATAGCTGCAGTTTGACCAGTCCCAAATTTCCTTCCACAGTATCACATACTAAACACAGAGCATACTAAACCAGCACAACACTAATTTTATTACTAAAAACCTGCTTTCCTAATAGATGACCAAAAAAAACCAAAAACCAACA
Source organism: Petroica traversi (assembly GCA_025920805.1). NCBI lineage: Eukaryota > Metazoa > Chordata > Aves > Passeriformes > Petroicidae > Petroica > Petroica traversi. The sequence goes on along the minus strand of JAHLSL010000008.1, from coordinate 17,752,262 downwards.
AAACCCTACAACATTGCCAGTCTAAACTGTGATCACTTTTTTGATTTCCCAGTGTTGTTACTCTGCCTTGGCCAGACTGCAGCCTTTTGGATGCTGAGCTATAAAAGGAAGGCCAAGAGGCAGGACACAGTCTTAGAAGTGCACTGCAAGTAGAAAAATGGGTGTCAAATTCAAACCTTTAAGGAAAGTTCTTTCATCTACAACATAAAATGTACAGAACAGGTCACTTATCTTCCAGATTTCTACTGATTTATATCTGGTCTGAAGTTAACCTAGGAAAGAGTAGCATTGTCTCACCTGGATTAGACCTGTCGATCCTAAATACTTTTGTTTATAAACTAAATTTATCCTGGTTTCACAATGAAGTTTATTCCTGAAATCCAATTAATATGAAATCAAGGCGGGGGGAAAAGAAATCAGTATCATGGTTTGACAGTGGCCAAATGCCAGGCACCCACAAGAATTTGCTTACCCTCTCCTGCTAGAGTTGGGCTAAAGAGAGGGGGAAAAGAATAATGAAGACCTCGTGAGTTGACATAAGGATTGGGAGAAAAAAACACTCTAAGGGCACAACACGTTCAAATTTGAAGGTATAAAGTAAATTTATTATTAACAGAGTCAGAGGAGGATAACAAGAAGTAAAAATAAGCCTTTAAAACACCTTTTTTCCTCCCCAGACCCTCCCTCCTTCTGGCTGACAGCACATGGATCTCCACCCATGGGCGTTTGGTCAGTTCATCACTTGAGATCTTTTTCTGTTCACTCAGGGAGAGGACTATTTCCTCTGCTATGCCTTGGGGTCCCTCCCACGGGCAAACAGTCGTCCCAAAACTTGTGGCGTGGGTCACTCGTCCACGGGATGCAGTCCTCTAAGGTAGGCTGCTCTAGTTTGGAAGCAATGACCTTTTCTCTCTATCTCTAGAAGGGGCCCTCTCTCCATTCAGATCTCCCATGATCACAGGTTTCTCTGGCATCCACCTGCTCTGGTTTGAGCCTTTTTCCCACAGGCTGCAAGTGGATCTCTGTCTGCACCCCCCATGGACTTCATGCATTACAAGGGGACAGTTTGTTTTGCCGTGGTCCTCACCACGGCTTGCAGAGGAATCTCAGCTCCAACACTTGAAGGACCTCCTCCCCCTTTATTTTCCACTGACCTTGGTGCTGCCATGCTGTTTTCCCTCATATGTCCTTTCTGTTCTTCTCTGACTAGAAGAAAAACTGCTGCTCATAGGTATCATTATCAACAAACTCCACTAATTCAAAGACTCCTGCAGGTTCTCACAGTGCCAGGAGGTCCATCTCGTCCAGGTTCCGTGTTGGGAATTGCTCACCGTGTTCTGCTGCCGGCCAGGTGGCCCCGCCACCATCGCGCAGGTAGTGGCAGCCACCCCTGGCACGGTGTCTCTCTTCATGCAGGGCGCCAGGAAGGAGAAGCCACCTCCCTGCCCTTGCCCCTTTCACCCACAGCACAGCTGGCTGGGGGTGGCCGGGCAGGCAAGGCTCATGGTGGCCACCCCGAGGTGGCAGCGGCCACAGGGCACTGCCCTGAGCCGTGCTGGGGATGGCCCCTGGCAGCGCTCCATCGCCCCTGGAAAAAACTGCACGTGTGCTGCTGTGATTCTCTTCTTAAATGTGTTATCCAGAGGTATTACCAGCCTCTCTAACTGGGCCAGCAGCATGTCCATCTCCAGAGCCATCAGAGACTGGCTCTGTCAGACATGGTGGAAGTTTCTAGCAGCTTCTCACAGAGCTACCCCAGTGGCTGCCTCCCCGCTACCAAAAATACAGTCTGTGCCAAAGCAACACAATCAGCATCGTTACAATTCATATTTCCACAAGGAATATAGGCTTCTTTACACCTAAAGATATTCTCCACAAATTCTGGATTAGAGCTGGAAAAGACCCACAGAGGACATTTGTGCTTCAAATATTGCACTGACCACTCATCTGCTCTTGACTTACCAGGATTAAACCTGTGTAGCTGTCACCTGACTCCTCTTAGAGGTATTTAACTTCAAAACTTAGAGCCTTCACACCTCCCTAAGCTACTAAGTAGCTCTGAAGATGGCTCCCAAAATTTCATGATAAATTTTTAGGCATGAAAATGCTGTCCACTGAATAATAAACCTCCAACATTCTACCAGGCTGAGAAGTAAAACATGAAAAATTTTCAGGAGCCACTAACCAGTTTTTCTACCTGTCCTATTTTGAAGAAAATTAAAATCTGTTTTGAGGCAATTCTATACAGAAAACAATTTGCTTATGCCAACCTGCTTACAGGTCTCTTCTGCTGCTCCTAAAGGCCACCAGTGTCTGGGCTTGATCCAATTACTGCATTGCACAGCTTCTCACAGACCCTTTTCTTTTCCTCCTTCACTTCAGAGCTGAGCCTCATTAAGGAGAAATATGACTTGTCCAGTGAGTGTTAAATCCAAACTCTTGGGTTAGTTCTGCGTGTGGAGGCAACTTTGAGTGAACTTCCATTCAGCACAGCAGCAGCCTCCTGATACTCACCCTCTTTAATGGATTTGTACCATTTACAGTAGTTGTGTTTGCCATAATGTTTTCCCCATTTTATCACTAATAAAGATTAATATTTATATATGTGTTTGCACTCTGGTAAAATAGCAGGAAGATATTTTCCAATGGATTGAAAAGATCTCTGGGGTTTTATTCACTCTGCTCCTCTAAAATGTCAGAAATATCAATGAAATGATGCTTGAAGTGAAAATGTAGCAGTTTCCTACCTTTAAGCTGGAATCATTCTGAACAGACAGAGGTCCTATTCCTTTAAATTCTTCCTGCCCCAAATTTTAGCTCTCTTGCACAGCCTCGCAGACATACAATAAGAAATAACCTATAGTTTTATTTCCCTACAAAAGCATTCAGGAAAAATGAATACTCTAGCTTCTCTGGGTCAGAACATTTCCGCTGTAACACTTCAGCATAAACACAGAGCAATGGCTTACATACAAATTTAGTTCCTTGTTTAAGATGTAAAAGCAAGACTAGCAGAAGCAATGCACTTAAAGAACTTCAAACCTCAGTGAAGCCCAACACTGCATCCCTTGACTATGGCTCTTTGGTGTGCTTCTCCACATGGATGGCTTCTCCCTGCTGCTGCCCAGGGCTGGATGCTCCCAGCTGGCTCTTTCTGTCCTGCCAGCAACCACGGCTGTCTCCTGGCTATTTCCTGACTGTGGCTGGTCCTGCCCACAGGGCTCTGGGCTGTCCTGCCCTCTGCAGCAAAACACTCTGCCTGGAATGGGGTGACAACTCCAACAGTGCCCTACTTCACAAAGTTGTCAGTGGTGAACTTAGAGGGGGTGTCACATTGCTTTTGGTGTTGAATCATCGTAAAACCAGTCTGATTCATCAACCCCAAAGTTAAACATCCTGATAATGAGGTGAAGATGTGGCAGATATGGTAAATATCCTTATCTAACAATGCTAAGCTGGCACAGTCAGTTTATTCTGTAGAAGTCCAGTCCCACTTCCATAGGCAGGCTCTTCTGACACACCCCTGCTTGGACTTTTTGTGGAGATTCCTCCCTTGGGTGGGGTTACCCTTCAAGGTTAGTCCTCCAGGATGCATGGAAGAGATTTGCCCACAGGATGGGTGAGTAACATCACTCAATAATCGGGGGTTTTGCTAGCTTTAATAAAATCCCTTTAATATAGCAGTCTATACTATACTATACTATACTATACTATATTACACTGGTAAATTTATCTTCTGTACTGTGCAGTAAATAATTCTGATTAAGATATCTAACCATTTATCATAATAAGTAATTCATTTTTATATAAATGTATCTGGTTTGCCATCCTTAATCCTGTGGGACCAAGTTGTAGAAAGCTTCAATCACACCTGTAATTCCTTCAACTATTGGCAAAGTCTGGGGCTAAGACTGGATCCAGCCACTCCCAGGCTCCTCTCTGAGAAGGAGCTTAGAAAGCAATGGGGTCCTTTCTGCCCCTCGTGGCTCAACAGGAAGGCTTCTCTAATAGGCTTTGTCCGAAGCTCCCACTCCACCCGTGACAGCCTCTGCCAGAGCCGCCAGCTCAGAGCATGGAGCCTGGCACTCACGAAAGATCTGTGCTGCTCCCTGACTCCTCCCCACAGCTTGTGCAGGGATCACATTCTCAGGGAAGACACTGACAGAGATGCCTTGTACCCAGTGTCAGGTACCAGCCCGCCCTCAGTGAAGCAGTGACACGGGCAACCCCTTCAGCTCTGCCCACTGCCAGGAGGGCTGGAAGGAAGGGCTTCTGAGCAGCACACAGCCTGTCCTTGAGTCTCTGCTGAACTGGTTAAACCATGGCCATCGTGCTTGCATCACCCCACATTCCCTGCATTCATGGAGCACAGCACCTTCCTGAAGCCAGCAGAGCCACAAAGGTTCTAAAATAATGAAACAAACACAAATACAAATAAAACTATAGAACAAAAAGATCAGGATCCTGTCTGCGCCTCAGCACTGGGGGCAGCAATGCAAGAAGGATTTAAGGAGCTCTTCAGGAGTCAGCGTGTGGCTGGGTAGGCCTATTAGCCTTGGCAGAGATCCAGTGATGCCAGATCCAGGGTAATTTTCAATACAAATGGAAATACAATGCAGGAAGCCACAACCCATCTGTATGAAAAGTTAGGTCTGCAGAGTTTATTAGTCTGGGCTCCCGGCCACAAGAAAATACCTAATTTGCTTCTGGACTGCAACTAGCCCTGGAAACCACACAGGAGGTTTTTGCTGGGCTACGAGGAAGCAGTGAATATGTGTCACCTTGATTATCCTCTGTTATTTATATCTTTGAGCAGGACAGGCTGTTTTGCACCAGTAGCTTTCATGATGCATAATTAGTGCAAATAAATAAAGGATGAGATGGGCAGGTATTTCTTACATTTATTCTTACATAGAGGAGCTGTCTCTTAACTGTACTCATGCAAGAAGAACCACGTCCAGTCTGACAGCTCCCCAGGCTGGGCAGCCCATCCCAGGTGGGAATAGAGGAGCACAGGGAGTTAAAGAAGGGTGCTCAGTGGGACCAGGGCAGAGGAGGCCCAGGTGTGCACTAGATGTGGGCTGGAGAAAGCCCCATCAGGAGCAGAGATTGTGCCACAGGGAGCTCTCACCAGCAACAGTCACACCAGTGCACAGGGTCCTCTTTTATATGGCCTTGGAATGAGCTGCAGAAAGGCAAAAGGTGGATTATTCAACATCCTGCCACAATTCTGGGAAAGAGAGCACAGGTCAGGTTTGCTCCTCCCTGCCATTAGTGTGCTGGGAAGGTGCAGAAAGGATTCAGAGCAGTCTGGCCTTGAAGGGATGAGACCCAGATTTTGCTGTCATGGAACATTAAAGCATTGGGTTCCTGTTGCAGAAGAAGGTGCAAGTTAGGTACCACATTGCTCAGTCCTGACAGGACTGTGGCACTTTTAAACATGACCAGAAGCAAGATTTCAGATACCATGGAAGCTTCAATGTCAGAAATACAGGTGCCTGCTAATATAGGCCCATCAAGGGCTGAGCATCAGCTCAGTGTGCATTTGGAGGAGCACAGTTTGACAGGCAGAGGTGCTCAGAGTGGGGCTGAGGTGCACAAGATATCTGGCATTAACATCTGCAGACTTCATCCTTGTGCAAGTCATTCACTTAAAGTTCATTTTTGAGCTCAAACGCTCCAGTATCTCCCTGTAGTAGAATTTGAATGTCATAATAGTAATAAAATAGACACAAACCAAACTAAATACACCAACCAAAAACCTCCTAAATTTTGCAGTTCATATTCTGCTTTTCCTGTGAAATCTGGGCACTTTGTGAGTTTATATGTTGCAGCCAGCTGTGCAACAGAAGTGCCAGCAGACACATAGCCCCCAGCTCCACAGGCTGGGCACTTTCAATCCAGCAGCAGCAATCTGGAAGCAGGGCAGTGGCAGCACAGTCCGTGCACTCAGGGGCAAGTTTGCACCACTGATGGTATTCAGAAAATGTGCTTATCATACAACTCTCTCACATATCCCCTCCAGTTCCTGCTGTGTCATTAGCAGAGTGCCTGGTGCAGTCTGTGCTGTGTGTGGTGTCACCTGGGGGCCCGGAGCTGCCCGGGAAGGGGAAGGCTGGATGGCAGCAGGATGAGCCACACCCTCTGCTGCCCCTCTCCGCAGCCCTTCCCAAAGCCCTTCCTGAATTTCCCAAGCTGCTGGTCTCCATTCACACCCCATCCATGACTTCAGGCTGCTCCGGTCGCTGCTTTCCTACAGAAACCGGTGAAAGGAGACTTTTCTTCCACCAGAGAAATGCTGGCCGTTTTTTAGGCTCTGCTTCTAAGGGAAAGCACGCTTAAAGCTGTGAAAAGTGTTAAGCAGTATCCCAGGTTACCTTTTAGCAGGAGAGCATTACCCTCCTCTCTCACCATTCTCTGACTCTAAAATCACCACTGTCCACAGACAAGCAAGGCAGAAAAGCTGTGTCTCACCTGGTGATGGACTGGATTACTGCACTGACTTTTATCTTCAGCAACAGGCTCCATGTACATCAGGACACAGTTTAAAAGGAATGATCATCTTTTTAATAGATCACATACTGAGTCACAAGCTACATATTCAACAGAAAATCAAGCTAATTGCTCACTTCTTCTAAGATATCCCTGAAGGATAATCGACGTCTGCAGAGCTGTTTCTTAGTTGGAAACTAAATAATTAAGCTGAAGAAATGCATTTCTCTTTCAAGTTTCTCTTTGTATTTTCTTTTATTCTTCTTTGTACCAAATACATCAGAATGAACATAAGCTATTGACTTTAATTAAAAATTAAAATTAGCTCTAGTTTTGTTTTGTTAAACCCACAGCCGAAAAACAAGAGAGACTGTCATGACAGAAGAAGAAAACAGTTCAACCTTTCTGCCAGTTCCCATCCCTACACACTTATCCAGCAAACTCTACACAGGCCACGCTTCCTCTTCTTCCTGCATTTAAGTCAAGAGCCTTCAGCAGGATCCACTGCACTTGGGCTTCAGCTTGTAACCACTGCTATACAGAATATAAATAAAGAAATGGACAGTACCACAACATGATAGATTTGTGAATCTTCCAAATTTGATAGGAATCTTCTTTATTAATTTAACCTATTACTGGCTAATTGCTTATGTACTGTAAATCTGCAAAGGTCAATCACCAAACAATAAGAAGGTATGAAACACTAACAAGTCCTAACACAATAAGAATGTAAATCAATAATCTAAATGAAGCCTTGTATTGCCAATGATGCATGAAAATGTATTATTGTCAGGGACTACAAGCATGGGTTTCACTGAAAGCAACAAAATAAAAAGCCATGTCTTTTGAGAGGAAGACAGTATAAACAGCATCTGTAAATACTGACTGTACAGTGAACTTTTTCAAAAGGGCAGCTTTAAGAATAGGCCCTTTCACTGAAAGATACTTTCTTGCACAAAAAGTAAAAGGAAAAAGGTGCTGATATAATAGAGAAATAGTTGACAAAGGCTAACTATATGGATGTAACAGAAGGACAAGATTGATATGTTAAATACTGCATTTTAAACATGTAAATAACCGTTTCTATACATTAAACTTTCACAGAACTGTTTATAAACCTGCAGCCTCACTCCAGATAGAATCCTACAAGTAACTCCATTCAAACCACTGTTCCAAGAGGACCTAGTTACTGCAGATGTGCACAGCTGGAGGAGGAAGCAGACCCCTCACCTGGAGTCTCACTGCACTGTGTTGCTGTATGCCCATTTAGAAAATTCCTGCCTTCTTGAGTTTCTAACTGGTTCAGATGAGTGCAAAGGAAACACGTTGTTTTTAAGCCAGCTCTGAGCTCTAAAAGGCTGCTGAATAGTGATGTGTTTGTAGGAGCAATTTAGCTTTATTAAGCAGCCTGCAAGGGGCTGGGTGAGCTCAGGGAAGCCTGTGCAGTGTTAGAGCAGCACAAGCCCATCAGCCCAGGACCTGATCCCTGGGAGCTGAGCTGATACGCTGCAAGCAAGGGTGCTACACACTCATCCCCCAAGCCAGACATCCCGTTTCACCTCTGATATTATTGAACGAATTTCTCATGGATCAGAGGTCTGGAAAATATACTTCTCAAAATATTTTTGTGTTTCTTAATTTTCATTAAAATTTTATGCCAAACTGCCAATTGTGAGGGTCATTTCCCTTCTATGGCATTGTTAGAATATATTTCACAAGCAATGTAGACAGCACTTACTGTGAAATCTGTATTTCTTATTTTCCTGCTGGTAGGAAAATAGAACACTTAAAATCAGTTGGGAACCTGAAGAGTTAGACCTGCTACAGGCAGGTCTAAATTGCTATTATAAAAAGGTCCATTAGCAGGTTTGATCTGAGCAAGGAGGGTGTGCTAGTTTACCATATTAGTGTGATTTCTTCCCAACCAAAGTCTGCTCATGAATTGTAGCAGTATTGAATTAAAGGAATCTGGTTTTAAGGCCAGGCATGGATACTGGAAGCAGTCATATAATAATCTACTCTTATGGTTTAGGCAGAAAAAAAGGAAGCATTATTCTTTCTGAACATTTCCTTCCTCTTTATATCTTCAGATACTCTGCTTTTGCTAAGGTCATTGCATGAATTTAAGATACACCATTCTGGAAACTAAATTAGCCCTCATTTACTGGGAAGTTGAATGCAGCCAGACTAATGGTGGTGCAAATATAATTGGTTCCCAACATGTGTCAGTGTGTATACTCCTCAAGCCACGGAAAAGATGCATTATGGGACTAATTTTTAAATGTTAATGGATATTGGATGTTTGCCAGACACCCAGCTGTGCACAAAACATTGAGATGGTAAATAGCTCTTGATCTGTTTAGAAACAAATTATAATGGCTGTTTGGATTCCACATGACTGAAGGCATGGTAACCAGCACAGGCTCACAGGCTGACCCTATTAACTGCACTAAGGGGAATGCACTGATTTTTAAAATCAAAATAAGAGACATAAAATAAGGCTATTAAGATGCCATTTAAGTTATTTTAGAGTAATATTAAACAAACAACATCTCAACAACAACCCACAGCACCTGTTACCATTGCCTACATGAGCTAACTTACTTAAGGGACTTTTTTTTGCTAGGTTTCTTTGGGAGGACATAAAAAGGAAATACTTTGATCACACAATTAATTTGATTCTAAAGCTGAGGTCTGAGTGAAAAGCTTACCTGCACTTATAGAATAAAATCTCTCCTGCCACACATCAACAATGGGTCTCAGTTAGGTACACCAAGGAATAAGATCTCTCTTCATTTGATATGTAATTTTACATATCATAGTTTTAATTTAAAGTCTACAAATATCAGTATTTGCAGGAAATTGCCTACTTGAAATGTCTTACTAATTGTATTCATTTGGTCAGCAAAGCCCAACAGGGAATTGTAATCAGCTGGATTAGGTGCTTTTGATTACTATACTGTAGCATTAGCAGAAAGCACCATTTTGCAAGTGAAAAATGTACTAATTGTCAGCAACACAGGAGAGCTCTTTTCCATAAACCTGTGTGTTCAGCAGTTTGAGACTCCTTTTCACAAATAAATAAGACTGTCACATGTATATTTAGGAGAGCTTCCTCTTTAGGATTTTGCTGCCGAGTTTGAAAAATTCTGAAAAAAAATGCCCTCATGTCTGGTTCACACCCAAATTTCTCCACAAAAACAGTGGCAATTCCAAGCAGAAGAGTACAGGGTTGCTGGATCAACAGGGAATGACTCAAGACTGCCTAAGAGCTGACTGTGCAATGCCATTAAATCACAGACTGTCAATAATGCAAAATTTGTACTCCCCAAGTAAGTTTGTAATTGTATTTTTGTATCTGGAATTTGTTCTTCTTGGCATCTGTCCTGTAGGCTGGTTTTTAACTGGGTGCTTTCTGCTAATTTTGGTACCTTACATAGCTCACCCTCTAGGATTTGAAATCCACTAATGTATTAGGAAAGGAAGTCTGAGAGCCTCAGAGTTCTTCAAAATTCATTTTCTCTTTCTCAAAAGAATGTTGCTTTCTTCAGATGTAGAACATCTATGAAAATAAAAGCATCCTGGCCATCAGGAAATGTGCTATTCTTAGAGGCACCATCAAAACATGTCAAAGGAGGATGTTTTTTCCTGACAGCTCGAAAGTCTTGATCCATTCTTACAGAGTAAGCATAGATCTTGGAGAAGTGTTTTCCCTTCTGCCAATTTAAAGTGCCAAGAAAATGAGACAATAAAGCACAAAAACAAAGCACACCCCCCCTTCCTCAGCTGACAAGGCATGAGAGGAGACATGGCCCAGGCATTCCGCCACCCCACTGCCATCCTCAGCCTGCACAGCCCTGAGCTCATGATTCCAGTGGCATCAGGGCACCCACGGCAGAGGAGTTCTGCTCTCCCAAATAGTCCAGGCACTCACAGGATAGGAACCACACAAACAACTTGTCCTTCTCCCTGCCAGCAGGATGTGGGAAAGTCTCAGCACCATCTGCAGCTACAGGAAGGCTGATGAAGAGCTTGGGTTTGGACACGTGAGCTTTGGTAGTGAATCGCTCCTGGAAGGGCACAGCTGAGGTGGCAACCAGATCTCCTCAGAGCTTCAGGAGGGAGGACTTCATGCCTCTGATGCTGCCTTGAGAAGATCTGCTGTGCTGCCAGCTCCTGCGGCTTCCACCGATGTCACCGGGCAGATCCCAAGGAGATGATGTCCCACAAGAGCAAAAAGGGTGAAAAGAAGCTTGTGGCTCATTCCTCATCCTGCCTGGGGGTTCAGGAGTGCACCCACAGCCACGTGGATTTCACACCTTTATAATGTGCTAATATCATCCTTTGCAGCTGCAAGCAGACAAACAACTGGAAGTTCTCTTTCCTAGTTAATCACTGAGTCAACATCAGAATTCAGACAGCACAACTACTTCAAGGACTAGGCTATAACTTCAGTTGTGTTCGCATAAATCTGAAATAATTCTGCTAAGGCTGGAGAATCTATTCTTAATTTCCAAAAGCAAATGAGAACAGTCTGACCAGCAGCATTCAGGGTTTGAATGACCTACATACAAAGTGTGTTTTTGCAGATACAGAGTAATTTCATTAGAGTACCCTGCAAAATCTTTTACTTGCATAACTTGTTTCCATTTCTTTTTAGTGTAATGAGATTTCATGATGAAAGCCAAATACAATCTAGTATAGCAAAAGTGCATGTTACACTGATCCTAATAAGCCCAATGAAAATCAATAATGCTGCTAGTTTCCCTGAAATCAGCCTACATAAGCTCCAAGCACCATGTTCTGCCTAGAGCAGAGTATTAGCAGCTTACATAAGACAGATATTTCCTAGTAGAAAATCTGAAAACAACCACAGTTGAGAAAGAGAAAATAAAGTAAATAACTCTGACAAATAACCACAAAAATTTGGGATCATTGCCTCCTGTCCTTAAGGTGTGGGTAAAAATCAGTTCCCTTTTCATCCAAAGCACTGTCCTGGCTGCAGCCTGCACAAGGGCAAGTCCCCAGGCCCTGGCTTTTCTGTGCCCTGCAAAAGAAAAACAACATTTTCCACCCATTTTCTGAAAAAGGATGAGAAATTTTGCTCTGAGAGCAGAAGCCCCATTTTTGCTGGCATAGAAAGGAGGGTTATAATAACACTGGGGGAAAAGAAGTCAAGCCCGCTGTAGCAAGGAGTGGTATTAAAAATTCAGGCAACCTGATGCAATGAACTTTGCCAAGATGCACGTGTCATCTGTCATATTTCACTCCTTCTGCTTGCAGCTTGCCCTGCACTCAGTAATGGGAAATGCTGAGTTAAGAGGGGAAGAGAGGGCAGGTCTGAAAGCAAAGACAAGAACCCGCCAACGTCAGAAACAGACAATTCATCTGTATGTTGTACAGTATATCTGAGAGCAATAGCCATCATTATATAGATTTTTACTCTGCATGTATTTCAAATAAAATCCTTCTTTGAAGTTTGCCTCTTTTTAAATAAGCTAATAAATGTAGGAAGCTTAAAATATAATTTCCATTGCATTAGCAGGCTATTTTTTATTTGCATAAGAAAACGTTTCTCTGTAATGATCTACCTTATGAATGACCTGGGGAAATAATTTCAGGTTGCTTTAAAATGCAACCATTTGTTTCTTATTGGTGAGTTCAATTTCACTAAAAGTTATGGAGTGAACAGCAATTTGCAATATTGGATAGCCAAAGGTGCATAATTATTTCCAGTTTACTATTAAAATAATATTTAAATAATTCAGTATGCAGTTGCTTTTTTCTTTTAATGCTGTACTATTAACAGGTTGGCAGATTTGCAAGAGTAAGGCATTTTATGAATTTTTTGAATTAGGAAATCCTTACAGAAGCAAATGTAAGCACAAGCTTTTATTTTGTGTAACATTTGCATTGGAAAGTCTTCCCTCAGGACAAGAATAGATTGAATTTTTGCAAGTGTACAACTTCATGTAAGTAGCATATTTGTATTTATTTACCAAATGTAAGTAGGGTAATCCTGAATAAAACGATTGTATATGGGGACCACACATAGGTAGCATATAGCAAAATGTGCCATGGATACATCAGAGATGCACCTCTGCATCCACGGGGGATGGAGCAGGCTCACTCCGCCTGGTTCAGAGGTTGTAACAGCCTCTGCCTGTACATCACAGGTGTACAGTACTGTTGCCATGGAGACGGGCTCAAATGAGCAGGAAATTTCATTTTGATAAAGTTCTATTCTTGGGCAGTGGAAGAAGGCTCTATATTCAGCATCACAGATGGCATTTTTTAACGTTTGAGACACATGTTCTGTAAACAACAACAGACTCGGCGAGTGAGTCGCGTTTTCCCCTCCTGACGCCAGCACCTGGAAATGTCCCCTTGGAAGCGGGAGGTGCAGTTGGGAACATCCCTGAACCCCCCTGCAGCACGGATTGCTCTGCTCAGAGCTCCAGCACAGGGCAGGGTGCAGGCAGCAGCCCCCGAGCTCACCCCCACCCAGCCTGGCACAGCCCCAATGGCCAAAACCAACAGGGCTTGGTCCAGCTGGAAAGTGGAAAATTGCAGGGGAAATGGGACAGTAATTTTAACTTATGTAAAAACATTGATATTTGTTAAAAAAATAAATCAAACTCCTTAAAATGGAAGATCTTTTCGATGCAATCAGTCAAAACAGTGCTTTGAAAACAGTGAAATTAAATATTTGCACTTTTTCCAGTTCTCCACATACCAGGATTTATCAACCCTATCAATTCACTGGGGCTGCCAGAAATGTGCTCACCAATTCCATAGACCAGAGCCTGCGTTTTTCAGGACAAAGAAGATTTGACTGAAAGCTGCCTCCCAACTCTCCTCAGCAAGGTGAAAGCAGAAGCAATATCACGGTGTGGAGAGCACCTGAAGTAGCTGCCTCTTCTTTTTCGTTACCCCCCAACCCTCGGTAGCACCTCCTGCCCTGCAGGGACATGGCAAAGCCAGGGAACAGGGGCTTTCCTCAGAGCCTGCCCGAGCCTTGCAAGCCTCTCAAAGCAATGTGTGTTCCACCCACAGAAGGAACAAAATCTAATTATGGGCAAAGCCAATGGGGGGATTAAAGCAGGAGTCAAGGAGCAGCAGAGCTCTGGAGGTGGCACAGGGCTGCCAAAGGGCAATGGAGCCCCTTGCCTGGGGAGAAAAGTTCACAGGTCACTTGGCAAACAAGGATCAGGAGGTATCTTTGGTGGTGGTGGGGTTTTGTTGCTATTTTTGCTCGGTGACTTGTGGTGGGTTTTTTCCTTTTCAATTTAAATCCCAGTATTTGAAAGCTCCTAGCTATTTACATCAGGCAGCCTTATGCAAACAGCTAAAGCATGAAGACCTTTTTGGGATTGTGGGAATTTTTTTCTGCTCTAATTTGTAATAAAAATAATTTAAATATTAAGGAATTCACTACTACTCTTAGACTTTGTGCAATGCCTGGAAAGTACAGAGTATTAAAAGCCTTTTAGCTCAGAAACACCTTTCTTTAATCTAACTAGTGTCTCACTCAAAAAGCTATGGTGAAACCAATTCTGCTTCTGGCATATCTTAAGCACTAGTCATTGCTGGGGAGGCCTGCTTGCAAAACTGAGCCCTTAGCTATCATATGTATTTTCCTAAACAATATCTTAACTTCCATAAATAACCAATGAAGTGGAATCTCCTTTTGCACCTCAGTATTTTGTTCTTTTATTATTTTAAAAAAATCTATTTTGTACCGTAATAGTATCACTAGCCACAGTAAAATACAAGGATTAGCTTCTCCCCCTGTCCCCTCCTGTACCAAACACCTAGACTGCAGTAAGATAAAGAGAAGCCAAAGAAAATGAAAAGTATCAATAGTTACACTGGTAAATTGAAATAATTACTATCTTGGCGGGGAGGAAAACCTGTTATTAAAAAAAAAATACCTGAGCTAGTGTCAGGCAGTGTGGCAATGAAGATGTCACTACTAAACAGGACTCTTCAGTCTCTCAGCTGTCAATAATTAATACATTATTTACACTTGCACATTCTCATTTCCCAGCTTTCAAGATTTCATTTACACTCTGATCCTTTGCTTAGCAGAAAATTTAACATCATTGCGACCTTCTTCTTCCTGACACTACACACCTATCAAACAGAGAAAGAGAATAGCATCTAGTATGTGCATTTATTAAAGCATCAGTTATTGAGAGAAGTGACAAATGCCAGTGTTTGCCACAATAAAATGGGATGAACTAAACTACTCCCAAAGAAAAATCAATTAAGGAACCATCCTAATAGTATTATTTGTGGGGGGCACAGAGTTTGCATGTTTTAGGGAAATGTTGCTGAAAGGTTTCTAATTAAAACCCAAAGGAATTAGTGAAGTTATGAAAGCCATGCCACAAACTGCAGACAACCTTATGTTAAAGATACATTGATTATATGAAATGAAAATATTCTGTTAGGTTGAAATAGCCTTTTCCTCATCATGCTGAGGAGATTCAGTCATTCCTAGGAGAAGCAATGTCAGATGGTCATATGAGATGTAAATCACTGTTATATCACAGTGTGCATAAATGTACATATTTATTTAATATAAGGATATGCAAACTATCAGCATAGAATTTAACATATGTTAAAACTGTGCTTTAAGCAAAGATTGCCAGAACATAGATGACTGGGATAAACCTTTTTAAGTCAGTGCCAAGTTTCATGTTGAAGTTAATTTTTCTGTTTCAAAAAACAAGTTTTCTGGACCTATCCTGGCACACTGGGGCCAGACACTGGATGATCTTGAATTGAGAGAACCACATACATTTGTAATCTGGGCTCTTAGGAAATTTTTCTGTTGACTTCAGGTGTTTTTGGAGCATGTCCTCAGGGCAATCAAAAATTATTAGGAGTAATAGCAGCAATAATCCTATTCCAACAGAGGAAGCACTGGGAAAAGGAGACAACCCAGAGATGCTTTTCCACATGCCAAAGAAGTTACTTTGTCATTTTTTGGTTGGATTGAGTTCATGGTCACCATTTAGAAGATTGTCTAAGCTGACAGAGAAGTGAAGCTCTGATGTCACTTTCTGGTGACTTTGCAGGCGGTGGCTGCATTGCCTTTGCCATGCTACAGAAATCATCCCTTCTGCTCAAGGCAGCCCTCCAGTTTGGGCAGCACAGACAAACTGCAGCTGGAGGAAGGGGCTGCCTGGCTGCTTCAGAATTAACATTTCCATTGGCTCTCTTGCTCTCTCCAAGCTCCTGTGCTGAGGGGTTCCCCCAGTTCTGGCACTCTCTGTGCTGGGGATGGAATCCTTGTTAGTCACACAGGGACCTGGCTGCACTTGGCACTTCCTGCAATTTCATCTTGGGAACTACAGTGACAGAGGGACCATAGACACACTGGGCAGCTTCTGCAGAGCACAGAACCATCTGCTAGGCCAAGGAGCACAGCAGCCTGGAGGGAGCACTGAAGGGATGCAAACATGTCCTACCTAAAGCTGGGCTTTGTCACTGTGTTCAGGCTCTGTGGACACCAAGATCCCCCTGAGGTGAACTTAAACTTCAGCTCATCTGGGCACAAACGCCACACCCAGTCCAGCTGTGCCATAAAATAATTGCAGTGATAACCAGCTCCCACTTCCTTCTTGTACAGCCAGCTTCCAGCTGGCACTGTCAAAACCACATAAAATAAGGCAGGTCTGCCTTAACTATTATATCTCATTAATTGATAAATGACACATTGACTGCATTTTGTACAGTCCTGTCTCTTCCTCATCAGCAGCTGGTGATCTCCAGTTGGCACTGGAGTGGGCCATGTTACTGCACCCATGGTGACTGCTGCATCCTGCATCCCTTTCTCTTCTCAACCAGCTTTACAACAACTGATTGCTACAATGCCATTAAAAATAATAATAATAATAAAGTAGTTAATATTCAGCAAAAGCAAGTTCATGCATTATTTTGCATTCTGAGAAATTAGTAACATTCCCTGCAAATAAAAATTACCAGGATGAATCCTTGCATGCCAGTTCTTAGCCAGGGGCATAATATATTGGTTGAATTGTGTTTTCTTTTTAGCAATAGAGATTTTATAGCAGAGGCCCTGGCAGTCTTTCTGATGGAGGAGCAAACACTACTGCATCCACTCTGACATAAAAAGGAATAATTTCTGGAAGACTCTATTACAGTGAAAATTCCAGGCTATTGACTGGACTCAAATTGGTGAGCACCCAAACTGTGCCCAAATGCCACCCAGTTGCAAGATCTGTTCTGAATTCCTGAGCTATTAGGGGAAAATAGTGTTTATGAGAGGCGCCAGATTGATGGCATCTGCATGTAAATTCTTTTTTGCTTGCCACACTACAAATACACATGGAAATCAGAATGAACATTTCCCTCTGTTGTCCCTTTCTGTAAATACCTCCTGGACAAGTGATGGGCCAGCTTTATTTAATAAGAAAATAGATTGCTCTCCCAGTACAACTGTTCCTCAGTTCTATTTGCTCTCATTTTTATGATAAACAGAAATATTAGTTATTACAAACGAAGATTTTTGCAATATGAGAAATTCTGGAGAAATGTTGTTCACCCATCCAACTTCGAGGGGAAAGTCTAGCTCTCCATCACTGTGCACCCCTTGCTGTGACAGGACAGTCTTGTAAGAGTAGCACGAGATTACTGCCCCAAAGAATGACTTGAGCACAGCTGAACCCTCAGCTTCTTGGGCTCAAATGGGGAGAGAATCCACCAGACACTTTAGAGGACAGAAGTCTGACTAGCTGTGTTTCTGCTCCATAGCAGGGAGTACTATGTGCCACAGATATTTCACACGCCATGTGGAGGAGGAATTCATTAACCTGTGAAGTGCTGGGGAGGACAGGCTGTAAGGACCATGCGGCTGGGACAGACTGAATGGAGCGAGAGAAAGAAAGAAATGGGGGAGCTTTCTAAAAACAGGAGAAAAATAAACCATTGAGAACAGAAAGACTAAGGAGACAAAAGCAGTAGAGACTAGGAGACACCAGCACTGGAGCAGCTCTGCCAGGGCAGCTCTGTCACCCTGAGCCCTCTGGCACCTGGGCACGGGGAGGGAGCAGCCCCCTCCCACAGGACTGTGCTGGGCTGCTCCAGGCTGGGCTGGCTCCTGCTCCCACCCCACAGCTCACCCTGCCTGCAAATGGGGCACAGAAATGCTGCAAGGAATGGCACAGGCACTTCTGTAGCAGCAAATGTGTGGGGCTATGGATCCATTAAGCAGAGGGGTAAACAGAACTGAATACTGAGAGGGAAGGTCCATTCATGCTCTTCTCCAAATCACAGGCTTTTTCTTTTTCTTTTTTTCTGTTCTCTTTTTAAAAAATGTTTTGTCTTGAAGATAAGAGGAAACAGAAGCAGCTTTGGTTTTAGATGGTCAGGCTTGCTGCTTTTGATGGTTTTGGAACATAGCTGCTGATACATTTAGAAAATACAATTTGGCAGTGTCAGCCCACGCTGTGTGCCGGTCTGTCATGTGGGGGTGGGGATGGAGAAGGATCACAAAGCAAATGGGAGCCATGTGTAAAACCACAGCAACTCCTCTCCAGAAGAGAAGTTTATGTAAATTACTATTAAAGCCTTTACTCTTGTTTGCTGATAAATTTATAGACATTAGCATCAAGGTAGCAATCAGGATTCATCAGCTTTACTTTTTTATAACCTGTTAGTCTCTGATAACTTCTCTCTTCAAGTGACATACTGTAACATTGTGCAGTATTAAATGATATGCACAAATAAGTACCTAATGGTAGATTTAAAGATGTTGCAGCAGTCCAAGTTCTTTCATTTTCCTGATTATAATGGCATTTGCATAATGTATGAATTCAAACATTATTGCTGTTAAATAATGCATAAATATTCTCCCATGCTGAAATACATCTATTTCCTCTCCATGAATTATTTTGAATGTATCATTCAGTTGTTTTTCTATTTAAAAATGTAGTTAGAACTCTGCATATATCAGTATTATGACTGGAAGAAGTATCATCACAAGTAGTTGGCTAACACTCCAAACAGTAAATGAAGTATACATTATTAAATGGGCCATTCCTCCCTTCTTCAGAAAGCATTATCACCAGAATACAATATTTAGCATTTCTGAAATGTCAGAAAGAAATGCAGGTACATATTTGATTATCTGCCAGGTCTCAGGAAAGAAAAAAAGAAGAACAACATATTGCTACCTGACCTGGAGGGAATATGAACATGGTCATATATAAAGAGATAAATCTGTAAGATGGGATTGAGTGAGTTCTTGAATAGGTCTTTGTGGAACTAAGCACCTTCAACACCCATTGACTTACAATCCCATATCCCCCAGGTGATGGACCCTTTTATTTATATTTGATTCTGTGAAATGTGCCATCCAGCAAACTCTTAGATAAATTCTGTCAACACTGTCACAGAAGTCAGTTACATCAATGACGGATGACAGGATAAATAAAAAGACTTCAGGATTCAAGTAGCTAAAGTTGAGCACAAAAAAATTTAAGTCTGCACAACATCTAACCGTAAAAATATCAAAATGAAAATAACATAAAATGTATGTCCCTCCTGGGTCTATAGCCCAGCTGAAATGGGCAAAGAAGGTAAGGAATGTAATAAACACCCAAGGACAAAAATATCTTGTCTGTATGCTTACTTAGAAATGCACTAATGTACAATTTGCCTGCTTTCCCCCCTGCTTATGCCACTGCAAAATGTTATTTATGAAATACCTGCCTTTTGCAATTGCAGTGTTTAAGTAAGATTTAAGTATTGACTTCTAATTGTGTTGCCTCTCTCTTTTCCCTCCTCTAAAACTGGTGATTCTTTTTTTAATTACTTTTTACTTGCCATGTAGACATGACTTAGTGTTTCAATTTGGACTCTAACTTGCTGGTTTCTATTGTCTCAGTCAATTTTCTGTTTGGTGAAAATAGGAAATAATCAAGTCTCCCATAAACAATCTTTCTTTTTTTAACATGTCATCTTTTAAATTTGTCATTATAATGCTAAAACATATTTTCTTCATCAGTGCCATCACCATTACTTTACCCATATAAACCCACACACCTATATACACAAACATACGTGCAAAGAAACTGTTTATTCTGTCACATAGATTTTCTGTCATTGCTCCTCCCTTTTTCCCTTTACTGCTGTCGATGGTAGAGTGGAAATGCACTTTTAAAACCTAATAAATTGATTCAGTGGTAAAATGAACGTATTCTGCTTACACTTATTTAAAGTGAGTCTGCATAAAATGGAGAACATTCTGAAATAGATTTGATCAACTTGAAACTGTT
The DNA here is from genome assembly GCA_025920805.1 of Petroica traversi. NCBI lineage: Eukaryota > Metazoa > Chordata > Aves > Passeriformes > Petroicidae > Petroica > Petroica traversi. Next base: position 17,732,460 of record JAHLSL010000008.1, on the reverse strand, counting down.
GCAGATAAAGCACAGAAAATGCAGTTTCTTAAATTCAATACACTTGTTAACCCAAACAAAATGACTGTAAAAATTCATGTCAGTTTCTAATGCACAGACATCTCAAAAAAAAAAAAAAAAAAAAAGGAAAAGGAAAAAAGAGAAATTACTGCACAAATGCTTTACCATGAATAAAGTCCTTGATTTACAAGACTGGCTATTACTACACAGATTGACCATGGAGCCATGAGCATATAGTTAAAAATACTCCAGTTTTACTCAGTGAAGATATTTTTGTAGCCAGGCTGTGATTAAGTAAAGATCCCACCCAGACATTGTCTGATAAGATTTAACTCTTCCTTTCCCTTTCATGTGGGCTGATTTCTTTCTGCAGAGAACCACTTTACACCTGCCTTCCTGGGGCCACAGCAGCCTCCTGTGGGTGGCCCAGCAGCTCCCAGGGAGCTCAACATCTGGTTACCTTTGCTCAGAGCAGCAAGTGCCTCACTTAGGCCTTATCTCCCAAACCCAGTTCATAAATCTGGGTTACCTTTTCCTGGGGAGAAACATCTGCAAGACACAGCTGAGCTGGAATGCTCTTTTCACCTGTTTAAAGCAATTGTCTTGATTCCCACTGTACAATTAGCAAAAGGCTGGAGACAAATGGGCTCGGAGAGCAAAGCTGCCCTGTGTGATCTGGGACGTGCTGGACTTCAACGATTTCCACAAGTCCTAAAGAAAGGACCAGGCAGGTGGAAAAATATACACTCAAGCTAAAACCACTTTTGTTTAATTCACAAATGAATTAATGAAATATGAAACCCAGCTCCTTATCTCACTGTGGGTTTGCTGTCGGGAGCAGAGGGCACAGTTCAGAGCAGTGACAAAAAGGAGCAGCAGAGCACATTTGAAACGCTGCTTCCCACGGGTCCCATGCTTTTGATTTCTGCCTTTAATACTGATAAGAAGTGACAGTAGTTGGATAAAACAATCAAAATTGGAGTTGAGGAGCTTATAAACCTCCTGACACTTCAATAAACCAAAAGCCAATACAAACCTTAAAAAAAAAAATCATATATCCATTTTGACTCTGCAAGGCCACATAAAGCAGAACTGAAACACACTCGGAAGGCTAGAAGTTTATCTCCTGATTTATTTTACTCTCATATCATAAATTTTAAATAAAAAAAATAAATTTTAAATTCTACATGGAGAAGTAAAATCTTTTATAATCTTTTAGACAGTTACAGCCAGTTCTCAGAAGAGCTTTATGCCTGCTGCTAAATGTCTACAAATCAATATTTAATATTTTGGATGATGAAGTCTTAATTATCCATCTCCCCTTTAAGCATCAAACCAAGTTTCATTGAAAATACAACCATTGTGCTTATTAACACGCCTTTTCCTGTGGGTCAGAGAGAAAGGCTTCCAAGCACATTTCTTGTTTGACTGACTTTAATTTCACCTGGTTTTATTAATCTGTAAGCTGATCTCGGATGTTTTCTAAAACTCCTTCCATAGTCCATTGACACCCAAGCACTTGACTCAGTGTACCAGGGAACTGGTACACTCATCAGGGAGCTGCCCTATGGGCAAGGGTGTTGTGTCAGGTAACAGAGAGATTTGCTGTCATTCCCCAGTGCCCCCAAACTGGCACTTAAACCAGTTTGGGGATTTAACCAGTGCTTAAGCCTCGTTCCTACATGTGTTTACATGACACCTCCCACCAGCCCCTTCCTGCAGAACACCCTTCCAAACAACCACTGGTTTTGTGCAAGAACTTGTGGCCATAAGTGGCTAATGGTACTTTTTAAAAGGTGATTTAAAAAAAGATAAAATCCCAACTCAGGGCACCAGTTCAACCTTGCGACACAAAGGCACAGAGGATGGGCTTCATGGGGACACACTCTGTGAGAAACACCCCGGTGCAGCTCCCAGCCAGAGCAGAGCTCTCCTACCTTTTGGCAAGCTCAGATCCCATAGCCTGCTCCTCTGAGCCCTGTGGGAAGCGTTCCCCAGGTGAGAGCAGCTGCCAGCAGGAGCTGCTGATGCTCTGCCCCAAGTGGGAAGCCTGAGAGGGGATGGTGCCACAGCATCTCCCAGAACAGAGGCAGGAGGCTGCTCCAGACCAGCTGGTGTGTGCCATCCTGGCTCCCTTTGAAACGACAACCCCTTGGCAAGGTCTTCCCATGATCAAAAAACATCTGAGACATCTCACAGCAAAGAACAGGGGGAAACGGAGCCTTGAGGGCATCACGCCTTCAAAGAGCCCAGCTGAGCAGCCTGGCAGCCTGCCCAGTGCAGGGAGGGCTTCCCTGGCTCTTCTGACATGTGCTCACCTTGAAGTCTCCAGCCAGCTATTTTTATGGTGGCTTCAGACAAGTGGAGAGTATATTTAAGATGCATTGTCATTTCTTTGAAGAGTTTTGGAGGAATGGTAACATCTTTTCACCCTTTCCTATTTCATATTTGTGTTCAGTCATTAAGAGAATTCCATTGCATAGTTCAGTGACAATCACAGGTGACATCCAACAGTGAATCCAACAGCCCCATGCTGACTTACTCAAATTTCTGGCCACAAGCTCCTTCAAGGGATTTAATTTACTGCACAGAAAATTTCTTCAAAAGATTTTTTTTCCTCTGGATGGGAATTGTCCTTAATACCATGAATGCACAGCAGCTGTATCAAACATTTGGTCCACTAATTAAGAGAACTAGAATAATCAGCTTTAAAGCTCTAATACCCATCTCTAAATACCTCTAAATGAATTCAAACTAGTTTCTACACGAGCAGTAGAGAGTACTACTTTTTACAGAGACATGTCATATTGGCAGAATCTGAGGCATTTCTACTTTTTCAGGTTTTATTTTTTGGGGGACAAGCATTAGCAGTCTGATCCTGCCCACTTAGGGTTAAAAAAGAGACTTTTTTCTGGCATGAGTAGAAGTGATATCAAACCCTAAATACATGCCTTCCCTAGAGGACCAGGATATGCTGATGTGAAAGATTGCTTCAGCAAGCAGAAAAATGAGCTGGAACTTCTACTTTTGCTTTGTCCTTTGCATTTTTCATACTCTGTATTGACAGCTTCTAGATGTGCAGCATTCTGTGGCTGGTGATCCTTCCTACGCCGATGTACTTGGCTGTCTACAACCCTATTAACCTCAGATTTATTAGCTAGTTTGTCAGCCACTTACACTGTCAACTTCCCAAAAGGCAAATACATCCCTATGTGAAGATGCACCAAAAAGACAGCAATGGAAAAAAGCACAATCTATCTCACCCTTTAAAACCATTTAAACAAAAAGTGAATATTCTAAACGTATTCGACTAAGTTTTAAGTGAAGCTTAAAACACGTGTAGCAAACTTCAGTATTCCTCTTACCTTCAGAAAATATTATTTTCTTGCTATTTTGTATTGCTGAGGGAGGGACAAATATGTTGACCGAGGATACTCAGTGGAAAAGTAAGATATTAATAATGAAAAAGCTATAATAATGAAAGATAGTTTTGTGTGATTAAGGCTTGGTGATAAAATGTCTCAAAGTGGGGTTATTTTGTTTCTTGTGCTTGAGACCCCACACAACAGGGTAAAATCTCAGTGCTGGGTGCAGTATCTATCTGGTGAAAGGACACAGACTTGCTTTATCACCTATTCAGGGAAAGGGCTGTGACACCAGAGCAACATGGAAGTTCTTGAACTTCATAGAAACCTGACTCTGCCTGCTAACTGGAGACTGGAAATCAAATCAGCAAGGGTACAACATGAGAGCCTCTGAAATATTGAGATAGGTTGAAAAATGACTGCAGGTTTTTTACTCGCACGTAAGACAAGCAAGGAAACTTTACGGAAAGGTAATGAACACCTTATAAGTTTTCTCTGAGTAAATCATTGAACACTTATTTTTTAGGCATTTTTCTGCAGTAAGGATACATTTGATAAATAGCAAGTTCACCAGCAAACATAATAAAACATCAGTTTCCTCAATGTTGCTGAGGCTATTTTAAACAAAACCTCCTCCTGTGTTTTCCCTGGTGTGCATCTTGGAAATTTAGGAGAGGAAGTGTTTTTATACTTTACCTTGTGGGAAAAAAGTATGAGAATGCATGTAAACCTGGGTAAAGGGGAGTCAGTGTTGGGAAGGGTGTAACAGGAACTTTAGGAACTAATGTTGAGACTCTAGCCATTCTGTTTTATCTCCCCATGCCATCAAGCACTCAGTGGTATCCATGGCTCTAAATGCAAGATGTACTTGGAACAAACAAATAATTTGCAATAAGCTCAAATGAAAGACAGCCCGACAAAATGGATTTTTAAAGTAGCATGATATAAAAAGCACAACCAAAATAAAATCCATGATGGTCTAGTGAAACAGTCTATTTCACTTATTGAACAAGTCTGTTATTTATTGAGAAAATAAAAGGAACAGAAAAGGGAAAGTAGAAATACTGGAAGTTTTACTGTTGTTTACAATGATTGCACTTTAATTCTAACAGATCTTCTCCCAACCATATATTTTTATCTCAATAGAGTTCTTCAAAAATGGGGAAAAAAGGTGCAAACATGAAATAGCTGAGTTCTGCTTTCTTATATTTTTTTGAAACTTCCTTGGGAAGATGCTGAATGCACTAAGTGACATAAAATGCAGAATAGAACAAGCCTCAGATTGTCCTGGTGGGTGCAGGGTACCGATGGTTTTTACAGTGATGCCTCTCAATGAACCCAGAGTGTGCAGGGGAATTGGTGCAGACCATCCTGCCCCCCAAACTTGGCTTCACTGGAACCTGAAAACTGCTAGTTTGGGTCAGAATTTCCACTGGATGAAAATGGCTTCATAAGCTGTTTTGTTGAGAAAGCTATGGCGAACAGACTAGCAGGGTAACTTTTTCTGGCTTTAGGGATTAAGAGCGAAAATATTTTCAGAGACCATTTCCACAAACTCCAAGGTTATCTCTGGATAATAGGCTGGAGCTTTGTTTCTGCAAATGTATCCATATATAAGGTTGCATGAAGCTTGGAAGATGGAAATCTCTGCTGGAAAACACTTTCTGAAAAAAGGCTTCTTAAGACAAGGGGGAAAAAGTGTTCCACACAGGCATGTATATGGCAGATATTTTGAAGGGTCAATTCTTAAAAGTGCCATAGCCTTCTCCTTTTGTGCATAATATTTTAATGCAAGGTATTTTTAAAAGCTTTAAAAAGCAAAGTCTGTCCCAGTACTTTTCCTGAAAGGCAGTCAGATGTGCTGGTAGAATGGACATCTGGAGAGTTGTGTTACATTATATAAGATCCACATATTCCTTTCTTCTACCTATTCCCCAGGAACCTTTCTAAATATGACAGGAGTAAAAGTAATTATTTTGATTTATGCTGTCCCATTTATGAACCTTTTTGTACAATTTTACCAGGCTAACTCTATCATAATGAGGTCGTGATATAAAAGCATTCTTCCTTTCAAAAATTATTTCAAAAATAAATTGCACATTATTAATTCTGCATGTTAATTCGATGGTCAGAGTTGATAACTAATGCACTAATCCCAGTTTTTAAAATTTATTTCTAAATACTTACTGTATTTGACATTTGTAGCTACATACTTACAACCACTTGCTCTTCACTATTGTGTGTATTGATTGAAATGCCATTCATTTTTGTTCAGATAAAAGAAATGTGTCTTAGCCTGTTTCTGTTTATTAAGATGTTGCAAGCAGGAATTTCAGTTCATTCTAAAAAGCTCAGAGAATATTTTCCTTGCATTTGCTTCATATAAACGCTGTTTGAAATTCTGAAGAGAATTGTCATAGAATGCACTCATTCACCTCTGTTTGGCTTCTCTGAGTACAATGGCTTCTTGCAAACCTCTCTGCCAGAAGTTATCCCGTGGCTTACACATCCTACACACACGTGCATAAACTGTAATACTAACTTGGACACACCTAAATAAAACATTAATTGAAGAAAAGCGAAACACGAGGGATTTGGGAAAGTCAGAAATTATAGAATGCAGCTCTTTTTTCCAACCCACCAGGATTTCTAACTGGAAACCAATCACAATCTCTTTAATTGCTATGGCTAAATAGGATTCATTCCCAGCTAGTGATTGAGAGGGAGGATATAAGACTTCTACTGCTACTAGATAACAAAGCAGATTGAAGTTCAGATTGCATGTTCATACCCACTGATAATATGCAGTCAAGAGATCATTTTAAAAAAATGTACTTTAAATGTTATAGCAAAATTTCCTTCAAGAAGAAAATATCACAGTTAAGAAATAATAAAGAATTCTTCTAGAACATCATTAGAGATACAGAGAAAGACAGGTTCAGATATGGTAAGAAAAAGCAAAGGATCAGAGTGACAAAGATCTCCAAAGCTGAAGATAAAACCTGCAACTCAATACTGAAAAAACCGAGAAAAATATTAAACCCAGGAAATTATTAGTTCAAACCAGTAAGTTTTTCTACCATGGTAAGATTTTTGTGTGCATCAAAATGATGAAAGGAAGAGAATTGCAGGAGTGGAGGCTGAGGGATGGAGGGGAATGGAGGCCCAGTGCCCCAGCGCAGCACTGAAACCACTTTGCCACTACCATAAAATCCTTACTTGAAAAGGAGCACTGATGAATAATGGGATAAATAACACTAAATAAGAACTGCTTGAATGGTAATATTGCTTTAACTTCAGAGGGATAAAGCAATATCCAAAACTGAGTTAGAAATGGCTCGTGTTTATTTGTTTATATCCACATAGTTGTCTAATTTATTTGTCTATATCCACATAGTTGCTTAATGTGCTACTACAGAAGTTTCTCCTTAACCTGCTTTCTGATGCTGAAGTTTAACTACAGTGAAAGATACAAATGATTGTCAATTCCTGATCCTTTGGAAACTTAAATAAGTTAGCATAAATCCCTTGTGATCCATCTACGATTTATTAGAAGTTTGGAAATGAGTGTTGCACATCTCCTTCCTCCATTTGCTATCTTCTGCCAGCTGTATAAGGACTCAATAAAGGAGTCATCCATCCTCTTTTGTCAACCAATAGTTCTCTAGTCTCCAGCTATAAATGAACAGCACAATAAATTAAATGTTTGACAGAGAAGATGTATGGCTTCACAATACTCTGATCTATGTTTTTAAGGAGAAAGCATTGAAACTCAGAGTTCCAGTTATGCTATTGATTGCTGGAAAAAATGCGTTTAAATAAAGAATAAAGAACATTTCTTTTTCACCCAATCTTGGAAATTATTTTAATTCACAATCAGGAGAAACAATAAGAAAATAAGAGACAATAACTTAAAATCATGGCAGCAAACCCAGGTGGTGCTTCACACACGCAGACATTTTCCATAATTAAAAGGAAGGATACCAATAGCTGAAATGGAAAAGATACTTTTGGAAAAGAGAGCAAAGAACAGAGGTTCCCTTGCCTTGCAGTCAAAAGTCACTAAATTAAGTCAGAAAGAGTGGAGAAAAACAGTTACCTCCAGAGATGACTTAACCCCCTATCCCTGCCAGAAACCTCTCCTGACAGAGGTAGTGTTGAGCTGCTTATCTCTGATGAGTAATTTTGAGACTCCAGTAGATGACTGGTTCAGATGAGATGTCTAATATTTAGGCAGCTAAATTTAGGGGAGATGAATCACACCGAAGAGCTTGCTTAGCTGCTGGTTACAATCAATAGCAAGACAAGTTTGATTTGAGTGGTGCACTGTGAATGGCAAGCTGGCCATTGCACAACCCAGCCATGCCACTGCCACGCTGTAACACCCTGTACCAAACCCTGCCAGCACAGAGCTGTTCCCAGCACTGCAGGATGCCTCTAATCCGGGTTAAGCACAGCTTTCTGTATTTATCAGCTGACATAAACTTCAGCCCAGAAAGCCACGGATGGGGGTAGCTTGACTGGGTTGTTAGAATGGGTTTCAGACAAGTAAGAGAAGGAAATTTTATGGCTTAGTCATTAAAACCACTAAAGGTGAAGAGTACGAGCTGCATTTGGAGGAGCTTTTGTCCATGGTGGATATACGGACTTGCTCCTGTGACACTGCTGTACCCTCCCCTCCGTGTAAAGAAACAGCAACACACACAGGGGCTGAGGAGAGGTGTCAATAGCTGGCACTCAGGAATGAGCTACAGTTCCAGGAATCGGGAAACCTGTGCAATGTAATTCCCTGTCAGCCTTTAGGGGGCCGTCGGCACTACTGGAAAAATCCTGCTCTGCATTTCAGTGCCTTGAGGAAGACAGGCCCAGACTGAGGGTAATGTCCTTTTCAGTGAGCATCAGCAAGTCCAAATTAGACCAAAATCACAAGTGCACAAAAGATAACCACCCCCAACAGGGCAGCACAGGGATGTCTTTTGTAGATAAAAAAGTCTGTTATTTCTATGTCCATCTTTTCTTGACATATGAACTTTCAGCTTCCAGTGCTGTGTGAAATAACTGCAATTTTCCTTCAAGCACCTATTAACAGTGATGAGCTGACAGATGGGAAGCACGTGATCAGCCCACTCAACTTTCTTTATACCTGCCAAAACAATGACGCTACAGAATGAAACCTGCCCTCATCTTTAGATATTTTCTGAGGAGCTGGTGTGAAAACTTTTGGAACAACTGTAAAGTAATAGGAGAATCAGTAACAAACAATTTGTTAAGGTGTTAGCCTGACATTTGTTTCAGATAGTACATAAATAATGGGGATAACAGGAAAGTAGATGTTTTCTGCAATTTAAAGTTTATGCAAAGCGTAATTTTTAAGAAACTTTCCTCTACCAACAATTCACTAATCTGTCCGTAGGAGGCAATTTTCAGGTACTTCCCACACACAGACACAAAGATTACAGGGCTATCTCTTTCTACTGCAAACCTTCGGATCCTTTCTATTGAGCACGTTTTTCTTGTAAAAGGAACTACAAAAGACTGAGTAATCCTCTGTTTTAAAAACAGCTTTTTAATCAATTTAGTTATCTGACTGGAAGGAGTAACAGAAAAAGAAAACATCTCAGCTCGACTTAACTTCTCCACCAACCACAATTTTTTCAAAAGTTCTCTCTGAAAACAAGACTCATACTTCCACCTGACACTCCAGGAAAATCCTGAGCTCCTGCAATCAGCTGGAATTTAGGGGCAGACCTTAGATTGTGTTGCCTGGGTACAGAAAGCTGTGCCAGGTGAATGCTGAAGGTCTTTCCTCTTCCTCACACTAAATAGGAATTAAAAGATCTCAGTTTAAGGTCAGTGCAAACCATGCCATCAATGGGTCTGTCTCATTTGCACAGGTGGGATCAGGTGGTGGCTACAATTCAGCTCAAGTGGAAAGGAGCCCTGAGCAAAGGGGTTGTCCTGGGCTAAGATGAGTATTTCTCTTGCAGCCTGGTAAGTGCTCACCTGGGTGTCACATTTCAGACTGTAGGGGGAAACTCCTAAAGCTCACCTCCTCCAGGTTAACCTTGTATCCTTCCTGCTCTTACCCTGTATTACTTAAAAAATTACTGCTTTAGAGTAATTTCAGTCAGAAAACACTGAGGCATCACCAAGAAAATACATTAATCCTTCAGAGCAGGAGTTTTCCCAATGCCCCTAAAGGGTTTTTGGTAACCGGTTAGCAACAGGGGACAGTCATCTCTGCCTGTTCCTACACTGTCCCACATCTGAACTCGTCAGAGACACAAGAATTTGGCCAAAGGCCCTACCCTCACAAAGGGATCCTAGGCCAGATGAACAACACACAGACCAGGTGCCAATGCCATGGCGCACTGGCTGCTCAAACTTCAGCATCTGGTACCTCTGATAGCCTCAAGACAAGAGCCTGAGGTTTAGAATGAGGTTCACCCAAAGTCCTCAGACAAATAGCATTTAAAATGCATAAAAAGTGTTCCAGAAAATGAAGTGGCAGTTGCTCCTATGTTTGTTATTGGAAATACTGTGTGTTTTTAACCAGTATCTGGTAACCTCTCTAGGTAAAGCCTCTCCTGTTCTCCTTCCTAGAACAGGGTGTTCATACCCACGTGTTCCTCAGGAGAATGCAGGACGGGGTGCAAGGTGGCCAGGTATTCATCTGAACAGCATCACTGGGCCTCAGCAGCTTGTTTGGTGGCCAGATGGCAAACTATTGGTAGGATGTGTGTAACGAGTGACAACAGTCAGGTTCCTGGGAAAAAATACTGAGAACTGTGTTAGCTGCAATCTGTGGTCACTGCAAGCTGCTGCTGGTATCTGCCTGTACTGTCAGTGGGGTTCAGAGGCACACAGATGTGCCACATGTGCTGTGTAAAGGCATCATCAGTGTTTCAAGAAGAATTCAGCACTGCTTAAGTGATAAAGTAATCACCGCTAACCACCATCCCATGTCCCACAAAAGTAACCAAGATATTTTTCCCTGATGCAGAGCCTGGAAACCACAGTAAAAAAGAAAAATCACGATTCAGAAATGGAATCCTAAAAGACTGCTCTCTTGAAGAGAGCTCAGTAAACCTCTCTAAATTAGCTTCTGAATAGCTCTAAATTAACTTCTATTCAGGACTAGATTAAGGCAGGCTAAGTTCAAAGATGCCTTCTGAGAGAAAGCCATCAAATGATCCTGCAATCATCCAAATAATCCACCTGGGACAGTCAGAATGACTGAAAGTATAGCTCGGGCTCTTCCTCCCTCTCAGGAGCACTGCCCAGGGCTGATCTCTTGTCTGGAGAAGGGAAAGCTTCATTACCAAGAGGGGAGATCAGTTCTGGTGAGGCCGATGGCACTGCACCCCTGTGCCATTCCCCAGCCTCTCTGTGGCATTTCAGAGTGCTCTGACTCTGGTGGGCACCATGAAATGTGCTGCAGCTTCAGGCTCTGGGGAAGCAGAGGCAGCTCAAGCAGAGTCAAGCACAGGCTGCACTTCTGACACCTGTTTATTTATAGCTTGAGACACAGCTGCACCATGTGCCTTTGCAATGGAAGCAAATTTAAAAAAAATATTTGCCTATAATATGGTAATTCCTTAATAGCTTGTTAGAGATTTTCAGAGCATCAGTGCTATTTTTGAGAAGAACTAGTATCACCTACAACTGAACTCCACAATAATTAGATTACGTTAACTCCAGAATATTCATCTTCACAAGTTTTTTGCTGTATCTTGCAGCTCTTATATTTGGAGGTGATTCATGCAGTCTGCAATAAAATGGAGAGTTTTGCATACCTTGCCATACCTCTTCCCATTATTTGACCCTGTTTTCTCTGTCTTACTCTCAAAAATAAACATACAAAATAAACAACCTGCCTTCGATGACTTTTTCCCTCATTGGTGCCAGTTTTCCGATTTCTGTTTCTGACATTTCCTAGGCAATCCCAGCCTGACGTGGTATGACTGACAGGGTTACCTGGCTGCTGTTGGCCTTGCCAGACTGTTCCCCAGCTGAGACAGTTTTCAAAGATGAGTCTTGATCCCACTTCCTTGCATCCTGTAATTTCATTATTCAGAAGCAGAGATAAATATATTGAAAAGATATCATAACTGTCAGCTCTTTGATACAAGATTCACTTTTAAATTGAAGTGATAATTTCATATCATGTGACTAAGATTTAACGAAGGAAACTCCACACTGTACATTCTACTTCTTCTGCATTAAAATGGACACTTCTACTACATTATTTAAATCATGGAGGACTAACAATTGTGATTGGTGACTGATACTAGGAAAATATTCTGCTTTAAAAAGCATTAAGGCAATAGCTCACGTTCACAGAAAACTGCCTTGGCATAAAAAACATCCTGACTTGTTAATATTTGCACACTGATAGAAAAGTTTGAAATGCTAAATATAATAGATGGTCAGAACCTCAGAAATGCAAATATTTTCATGAATATGTGCTGTAATTCTAGAAATTTTTTTTGTCAAGTGACTTTTGCCAAAACATTTCCTCTTTTGAGTATGAATCACAGAATATGCTGGGTTGGAAGGGACCCATCAGGATCATCGAGTCCAACTCCTGTCCCTGCACAGCACCATCCCCGAGTCACACCCTGTGCCTGAGAGCATTGTCCAAATGCTTCCTGACCTCTGCCAGGCTGGTGCTGTGAGCCCTGCCCTGGGGAGCTGTTCCAGTGCTCAGACACCTCTGGATAAAAAGCTTTTTCCTGATACCCAACTGAAACCTCCCCTGGCTCAGCTTCATGCTGGTTTTTTGAGTTCTGTCACTGGTCACAGGAGTGATGTGATTGGTACCTGCCCTGCTGCTTCCTTTGGTAAGGATGTTGAAGACAACCACATCTCCCCTCAGTCTTTTCTTCTCCAGGCTGAACAGACCAAGTGACCACAGCTTCCCTTCAGACCCTTGACCATCCTCATGGCCTTTCTTTGGATCCTCTCTAACAGCTCAGTTTCTGTTTTATATTGAGGCACCCAAAACTGCCCCAGCACTGGAGCTGAGGCCACCCCAGCCCAGAGCAGAGCAGGACAATCCCCTCCCTTGCCTGGCTGCCAGTGCTGGGCCTGGTGTTCCCAGGACAGGGATGTCCCTCCTGGCTGCCAGGGCACTGCTGGCTCATGTTCAACTTCACCTCCCCCAGGTCCCCTTCTGTGGCCCTGCTCTTCAGCCTCTTGTTCCCCAGTCTGTCTGTACATCCAGCATTGCCCCATCCCAGGTGCTGAACCCAGCACTTCCCCTGCAGAACTTCCCAGGGTTGGTGATTGCCCAGCCCTCTCTCTGCAGGGTCTCCTTGCCTTCAGAGGAGTCAGCAGCTCCTCCCAGTTTTGTACCATCTGTGAACAGATCTGTATCTGTGTGCTCAGTGCCCCTTCCAGTCCTGTGTCCAGGTCATTAATGAAGAAGTTGAAGAGCACAGGGCTGAGGATGGAGGCCTCAGAAACTCCAAGAACAAAGAATAAACCCAAGTGCCTTTTGCTAAAAAACATAATTTTATCATTAACATCTTTTCTTTCCTTTGAGTATACCCCCTACCAAGAGGGTAGCAAAAAACCCAAGAAATTAAATTAATGTCATAGCAAATAAAGATGTGAGCACCCACAGAATGGTGTTTTCAACTGGCACCTCTTGTGTCTCCTAGCCCATGACCTGCCTAATGGTAATGACAGTTTTCATACACTCTGCACTGATTTATAGGAACCAATCTTGGACATATGGAAAGAGTGAATAACTTCTTTCTTTTCCATTGACACCAGCTGTAAATATGTTAAAGCAAAAAAATCACTAAAGGAAAGCATAATGGAGTCTGTGTTTCTCTCCTATTTGCACAGTGATCATCTAAGCCTCTGTGAATTTTCTGCTGTTTCTTGCTCTGGGTTTTTGTTTAATTTTGAACAGTTCTTTCTGTGAACCCAAGATCCATACCACTGCAGTTGATTATTCTTTTCAGATGGTTTCCTTCACTAACATCCTGAGACTTAATTCTTGTTACAGTCCTCTCCCTACCCTGAGGAGCAAATTTCCTATTGACCAATACTCAGCTCAATTCTGATTATAATTGTAAAGGCACTGCACTGAGATTAAACCTCCTACTTCCACATCTCATGCACAGCAATCTGAGAGGGTTATTAAAATAGACTCCCTTCTGATCATCTCTGTAGACGTTTTAATCTTACATTTAGTGTTTTTATATCCAAACCTTGTTCCTTACACACAGGGGGAAGGGAATTAATTGAATTGAGTGGGAGGTTGATTTGGTGGAGTCCATTGGAACTGAGCAAAAGTATCTCTCATCTATTGAAAAGCATTTACCCTGAATTCTAACAAAATAAGCCCATTTTTAAACTGCTCACTTCAAGGGGAAGAGTGGGAATTGTTTGTACTCTGTCTTTCCCCACTAGTGTTTCTATTATTTTTCTTAAAAGCAGCATGGGCACCAGGGAAAGGATGATACAGCTGCAATGTATGGAGTGGAGTGTGGTTGGGGTTTTTTCCCTGCTAATGTTATTTCTAGTACAGAAATGTGAAAGGCTTTTCAGTGGGCTCATGGGATGAGAATGGGCTGAAGGAGGCAGTGAGGCAGGCAGTTAACAATACTTCATTTTCTCTCTCTGCCCACTGCATGGAAGCAAGAGGCCTGGGCTCAATTGCTGATTTCTCATGTCTTCTGATTGCATGTAAAGGACAGAATAAGCAGCAACAGTAGGAAAAAGCATCTGCCTAAAGCCTCTGCTCAAGATGTCAGTGCACAATGCAAACTGGACCTTCCCCACTAGAACAGTGAAACTTTCCATTAACCCCAGTACTGCCCAGAACACAACACACTTTAAAGAAGACTGCAGGGTTTACTTTGGAAGAGATGAGGATTGTGAGTTCTGAGCACACAGGGTGTGCTGCTAGGTTTACTCTCACAGCCTGTCAGAATCTGAGGAAAGATGTGCTCGTCAGGAATGAATCAGGATTTGCACGAGTCAAGGAAATGATGCACAGGTGTCCCATATCTGGCACTAACACTTTCAGCAAGAAGGCAGAATATTTGTCATGAAGGTCAGAGAGAAGGACCAACTCCAGTATTAAACGCAGGGATACTCATGGGTCTGAACCCCAAGTCTGCAGCTAAGGCTCAGAGACAGATCTGTTAAATTTCAACATCCTTCTACCTCCTTCAATAACATAAACACGACACAATAGCACAATACTTTAACCTAACATGGACAGTGAGCTCAAAATCTTCTTTCCTGGCCATGTTAGGACTAATTAAATACAAGCCTCTAAAGAAAGTCTGGGTGCTTTCAATCCATCTAGAAATCCTGGGAGACAAGACCTTATTTTCTGCTGGGCTTCAGTGGTTGGCTCAGTGTGAACAGTATCAAATACTGAAGCACAAGAGGCCCCTCAAATAAAAGTTCTCTCTAGAAGTAGCAAGGAGTCACAAGCTCGTGCAGAACTTCAGGAACATCAGCAGTTCTGCAGCCTTTTTTTCTTCCAGTGTTAAAACTCCCCTTACTTTTATTCAACCTCCTCACTATTTTCAATTAATTGCTTTTATTTACTAGATTTTACATTTGTTAATCTGATCAATATCAAATTAACCTCACCTTCAAGGTCATTAGAGAACATGCTGAAAGAAACTGTTTTAAGAAAACCCTGAGAGCAGCACGTACATTTTCCCTGCTCAACACTACAATCACCCTTTCTCCTGTCAATTGATCCTTTCTCATTACTAGCCCTTCCTTTAGTTTAGCAGTAGATTTTGTGATCTAAAAAACCCTCACTAACTAACAATTCTGCCACTTCCCATCTGTATGGGCCTGTTTCTCTGGCAAGATATCTATGGGATGTGGCAGGGTCAGTACCTTAAAAAACCCCTCATTTGGCATCAATAAAATGGAAAGCTCTAGAGTGTGTTTGGAAGTGCTGCTCCCACCATTAAAACCATCTAGCAAGGTTTAACGTCTGATTTCAGCCTGCATGAACATCCATAGGAAACACATCCTCAAATATTCCCACCCCTCATTTCAGCACTGAGACTGCCACCATTACCTGGACATCTTGCTGGTAAATCTTGTGATGCTCCAGGCAGACAGCAGGTCTTGCTCCAGTCCCCCATTGCATGGCCATTGATGCACTTGTAGGTGAGGCCTCCCGGGCCAGTGCTCCACACAGGGTGGGAGGGATGAATGAAGATGGTTCCTCACAAGGCAGTGCTCTCTGTGCTCAGGTTTTCAATCACTGAGTGCTCCCAAGGTCAGTTTTGGCTGGAGAAGACAAGGAGTTCCTGAAACTGCTCCCAAGCCCAAGAGTTCCCAGTGTGCTCACACCTGCAGAGGGCAACAACAGCATTTGGGTGCTGGGTCTCCACAGCACCATTACACCTCCAAAAACAAGCCAAGGGAGCCCAAAGCAAAAGGATGGGGGTCATTCACTGGGAAGGGTGGTGCTCAGAGGACAAGGAGGCAGCAACATCAGGGGAATAAGGCACAAGGATGCAGTGCTGGTTGGAGAACAGATCAGGAGAGCAGTATCAAAACCAATCAATGGAAACAATGCAAATGCTCCAAACTTGGGGCAGGTGGTGTGATGACAGGCAGATGTTAAGATAGAGAAAAGAAAAACATTAATTTCTTTTAAGATTTGGTATATCTGGGCTGAGATAAATAGGAAATGGAAAAGAAGACACGATAGAACAAGGGGGAAGCCAAGTCTAGCAGAACTTTTTCTCTTTTCAATTCAATTTTCAATCTGCTTTGACTCTAAAGAACAGAGTTATTAATATACTTTTGATATTTAGTCTAAGATTTAATCTACAGCTAGCTTTGCAGCATGTAATCAGCTGTAAGAATGACACTGCTTATCACCTTTACATTGTCATTACATATAAACAGAAATATTTCAGTCTGTTTCTCAAGAACCGCCCTTATTACAGCTTCTTAAAATATTCCCATAGTACTGAATCAATTTGGTAAAACAGCTTTATTTTTGGCTCACTTTCTATGACATCCAGATCTGTGTTAATATACATGGCAATTATGTTCTAAGTAGAAATGCCACAATATTTTACTGTATTCATTACTACATAAATATGTAGATTTATGTGCATGGCTCATAAGGAGTAAATATTACCATTTTCTGTCACCATAAAGCAGTAAAACCCTGGCTCATGAAGCACCTTTTTTTTTTGTCTTTCTCCTCTTATACACAGTGATGGGGCAAAAATCAGAAGTGTTTATTTGAGAATTCTTACGGCCTTTACAACACGTCTGACACCTCAAAGTCAAAGAGAGGCTTTGCTTTAAGAAACTTATGGCATAAATGTCAGCCCAACTCCATCATTTAAAAGCAAATGTAATTCTCAGCATGATTAACAAGGAAGTAACACATTGTTTCAAAAGAGCATGTCTGGAAACAGAACAGGAAAATGCCACCCAGATAATAACCAGAGACTTTAAAAGAGCTGTGCCTGATGAATCCTGCTTGGTCTGAAAGCAGCAATGACAGAAACACACCAAAAGAGGCACAAGAGGAAAACGTGATGGTGGGGGGAAAGCACAAAAAAAAAACCAAAACCAAACCCTGCAAAATAAACAGCATCCCAAAGATCATTAATCCATAATTACAAGTAGTGTTTCCTTTTTCACTGAAGGAAAAAATTAAGAAGTTAAATAATGTTACTTAAGCAAAACATTTCACACAGTCCATGAAGCTGATGTAATCCACTTATTTGGCAGTGTGTGGCAGACCATTTCATAAGATGCTGTTGGAAAGTGATGTGTTTATTATGTTAATTTATGTTACAACTCTATGTAATATAAAGTATTTTAGTAATTATTAATGTCTCGAAACTAAAGAGATTCATATAGGCACTTAGGTCAATAAATATGATATGTATTAGCTCAAGTCCTAGAGCAACTCAGTATTTCCACCTGTATCTAAAATCTGTGACAGTTCCAGCCTTTAGGGCTGGAACAACTGTATCAGCATAAAGTGTTCTAAATGTGAGATTCATTATATTTTAGCTGATAGTTGTCTTCTGTTGAAGCAAGAAGAGTTGTTTTCCCCCCTCCTTCCAGCCTCCATCTCCTTTAGTATCTCTATAACCATTCAGTGCCCAGGTTCAGTCCACCGAAGGGCAAAAACTAATACCAAAAAGAGGAGAGGGAGAAGACAAGGCAGACTTTTGACTTTTTTGGTAGGGATGCTGTCAGTTTAGCAGGCTTAATCATGCAGATGAAGGGCAAGAAGACAGGCATCAGAGCTGGCAGAAGATCCCAAGCAGGAGGGCAGGAGCAGAACTAATCTCTTGAATAGCAGCAAGCCTTAAGAACAGCCCAACTGAAAAGTGAAAGCACCTCCTGAACGATTCCTGGCTACTCCTTGCAGTACCAGAGGAGCATTTGGAACACCTCCCGTCCTTGATGTTAACAAAGGGATAGAAGAGAGAAACAGGATACATTATTAGTACCAATATATTTAAAATTACGTGTCTATTGTATGTAGCTAAATCTTTAATTGTCTTTTGTAAAAGGAATCAGGCACATGTTGGATTTTAAAAATCCAGTTGCAATTTTACAAGCATTAAGTATCTTAAAATTTGAAACTTGTAACTCTTCCATCTTCCTTACTGCTTGAAATTGTTGCAAAAGAAGGTGCTTAAATGCTAGTAAGGGTTAAGATATTTTGTCACTTTAACACTTCTAAAATTGCCAAACACAGAAGAATAAGGAAGTCTGTAACAAACCTGAAAACTCATAAATCAACCAGTTTAAAACATCAGCTCTTTATCAGTGGAAGGAGTTGTTAATGTCTCAGAACAATAGAATGGTGGCAATAGGCACTCTGCTCCCTGACAAAGGCAACTTGATGTACACATACTTACTCAACAGGAGATTTTGTACTATAGATTAAGGCAGCCCAAAGATCAGAGTTCTATAAGTGACAATTATTAATCTGTAAAAGTGAAATCTCGGCTGGATTCAGTTTCTTACATTGTTTCCAGTTTTAAATGAATCACACCTGGTCTCACAGTGACATACAGCTCCTCTCCATAGTGCTGCTTGAGAGATTTAAAAAACCTTAAAACGTTGCAACTTAAAAACTTGCAAATTCATTTCTGAAATTGTGAAAGGAAGTCTTATGAAAAGGAGTGCAAGGATATAGGCTGAAGCCATCTGAGAGAGGGTACAACTTGGGGACATGTTGTCCCTGCAGTAGCCACCTTTCACACAGAATGTGCAGAGAAAGCTCTCGGCTACTTGTCTCCTCTCTAGGGAGCTGAAGTTCTTGTGTAGCAATTCAGTATTTACAGGATTTGTCCTCGGTTTCATTTTCTTTGCATACTCAGTCGCTACATCTGGATGAACTCTCTCTTCTCCCCAGGAACATGGTTTTGGCAGGGCAGATGTCTGCACAAGAGAGGATCTTGGCATTCGGTAGCAGTTGCCTAGATACCACATTCTAAGTGCCAGAAGCCTGGACTCGTTTTTTCCAGCACAGAAAACTAAAGCCTATTGTTCAAGTGGTAATCCTCCTGCAAGTTCACCAACTTCTGCATTGACTATTATTAAGTTCTACTAACATAAATGTAAGTAACATTTACTACAGAAATACAAAGTAGGGGACCGAAAAATGTGACTTTTTAATTACAAAAGCGTTATTCAGAGCATAACATTAAATTCTAAAAATATTTCCAAAAAAATGAAGCATTTTAAGAGCTTCTTTCTGAATGTTACAAGGATGTTGGTTACTCAGGGCTCAAGCAGGGTGCTAAACACTAAGTGAAACTGAAATGAATATAGCTTTCAATATCTATTGATTTCTTATGAGGGAATCGTCTCAAAAGAGACTGAAGGGTTCTCAGATTTTCTAGGGCTACTCAGTGTCTTAATCCAAAAGCCTGAAGTGCAGATAGCCCTCATTTCACTCTACAGCACTCACCCCCACAAGTTCTGAAATCATGGATGCAACTTGCTGTGATTACCAGAGGATCTCAGAAGTGCTGAAGGGTCCTACAAACACTGAATCTGAAAAGCCTGAATTCCTAAGAACCCAACAGTGACAGCAGATAACCAGGTTTTGCTTCAAGTGTGATGGTTCACTGAGGGAAGTTTAGGGTTTGTACTACTGTCCACCAGGTACACTGAGTCCAATACATTTCCTTTCCAATAAACCTGTCTGGAAGCTTACCAAGCAGTTCTAAGTCCTGAGGCAGCTGGATCCCTGCTCCCAGCATAGGAAGAATCTTTGTACCTTTCTTTACCAATGCATGAATATGTCACGTATGTTGTTTGAAATCACCCTGGAAACAAGCTGTGTTTTACAGAATTCCCATCTTTAGAAATTGAGGAAGCTGCTGTGGACTGAAGAAGGATGTGTATGAAAGGGTATATTATTTCAGATCAAAAATCCAGGTTTTCAACTGGCTCAAAACTTGCAAAAGCTGGAATTAGAAAGGAAATCAAATGAAATGTGGAATCCCTTTCCTTAAAGCAATCTATTCAGAAGATGTGTGTAAAACTTATAGATCATAACTCACACAAACCAACAGTCTACATTCCTATGAAAAAAGTTTGGATTCTACACCCGTTTGCTTTGAAAGACAAACTACTTTTAAAGATTTCCAGGAATCTTTAAAAAAATAGCAAATAAATGTTAATATTCTGTTAGCAAAATTACTTGCATTCTATAGACTTCAGTTTTCCAGAGCAACTCCAGCCACTTGCCAATGTAATAGGGGGGATGTGGCAATTCTTTCCACTGCCACAACTGACAGCACATCCCTTGGTGGACCAAAATCTGCTGTACACATACTCAAACAAGGAATGCCACCAGCAGGAAAAAAACTGTTTAGAGTTCACTCTCAGCAAAGCAGAAGTGCTTGGTGTCACCATTCTCTAATTAAATGAAGAGTTTATTCAAATGTAACACCTCTGTTTATAAGAACTATTTTGAGTGAAGAGCCACCAATAGAAAAAGGTTATCTACTATTCACCATGTATTTTAATGTAACTACACTTGAAAGAAGATGAGGTTTAGCTCAATCTTCCACCTAAGAAGAACTTGATAATGACCAGTTTCTAAAATCCAAACCGGACTTAAATTGCAGCAAAGGATTATTTTTTCCTGAAGTCTAAGTGCAAGCATGGCAAAGCAGTGATACAGTCCAAGGAAGTTGTAAGACTCCATCAAAGTTTAAACAAGTTAGACACACTTCTCAAAATGATCAAAAGGATATTGATCAAAATGCTTAAGGTCAATCAAAATTTGCTTAAGAACTGGAAAATGGCAAGCTCTAGTTTATGTCCTATAATCAACAGGAAAATCTCCCTCTAAGAAGAGGGGGGAAAAGTCCCCTCATTTTGAGAGGCAAACGTTGTTCACAAAAAGTTTACTCAAATTATCTAAGTCAATACCTGAAGATTAATGTTTAGACAACAGCATGAAGAAAGGAGTATTTTGTTGACACAGCACCAGGATTCTTTACTAGCTGAGGATTGCGTGTTTTAAAGTGGAAAGGCCAGTGTCCCATCACACTCAACAAATCACTGGTGCTTGTCAGATGCAGCTGCCAAGAAACCTTTCTTGCTTCAGAAAAGATCAGACTAGTCCAGCATGATTTCAGCTGCACAACTGAGATCTTCAAAGAGTGCTGATGCTGTCAGAGATAAGCCCAGGGCATTAAGGAACTAGGAGGAACAGGGTTAGCCCGAAGGACACTGGTGTACCCTGCCATGGAATAGAGACGGTCAGGAATTTTACAGCTCGTATTTTTCATCAAAAAATGTCAGTCCCCACACGTGTCACTTGATGACTCCTCGAACAAATCTCTTCCTGGATCCCACTAGCTCACTTTATCCAGCTCTTTGGCAAGCCATCACTGTCAATCATCCTAAACTACCCTGACACATAGCCTATCCTAGGGCTACAGGCTTCAGGCTTTCAGTCCTGCTGGCTTCCAGGGATGATAAGTACTCATCCTAGGAAAACCAGCTTCCACAGCAGTCTGCATAAAAGTGCTAAGCTCTGACACTCCTGTACCTCTTGAGCTGAAGTGAAAATACATCACAGTTACCTCCCAAGCTGGACTACTTTTGTCTGGACTTGTTTGTAAAATGCCCCTACAAAATTATTCAGCCAACACGTCTCACCGTGTCAATAATTTTTCATGTCTATTCATGCGTGAAACTGAAAGCAAGCTACTGAAGCACCCTCGAAGCTCCTCTGCCCAATACTCTGCTGCTCCTCCTCCAAAGTATCCCTTCTATTCCACATCTCGTGTCCTGTACCCAGCACCCCAGGACTGGGCACGTTTCCCAACTCACAGGCTGCTGCCTCTTAAGGGCGAGAGATCCAGGTCTGCGCCCGTTTGAGAACTCCCAGCACAAGAAGAGGCAGCAGATCTTCTCCTTCCCTTGCCCATAGCACTGAAAGTAAGGACTTTGACCTGGCATGCCAACTGATCATGAGGATAGGAACAGAAATGCCTTACTACTGGAGACCTTTATGCCCTCTGCCTGACAGGAAGCAAACATAAGGGTACCAGAGTGACAAGAGACAGGGGTTACCTCAGGAACAGCACATTCACACAGAGATGCTGCAATTACACACGACTCATTTCCTAATGAAACTGGGTTAAAACTCATAAAACATGCAGAACTCTTCAATAAGAGGAGTGCTATTTCCAGCTAAGTTTTTGGAGACATTTAAGTCAATCTGCATTTAATTCACATTTTTTCCCAAGGAAGAAAAGTTCTCCGCTTTTTGTTTTCTGCCTGCCTGCAGAACTAATCAAGAAAGATTATGAACATCATATGTTGTAAACTCTGAAAGAGAAAAAACCAAAGCAACATAACTCTCTTCCAAATTTAGTTTGTTGATCAAATTCACTTAACTCAGTAAACAACAACAGATATAGCAAGCTGTGTAACTTTTTTTAAGGTGAAACAGGAATTCACCAATCTCATTGTTAACCATCCTGAAGACCAAACACATGCACTGGAGATAATTTCAAACCTCAAGATACTCAGATTAAGTAATACTAAGTATTTCTTAGATTAAAGGAAAAAAACAAGGTAAAAAATTCTTTAAAGCTGCATTATTACGGCCTATAATTACACAGTAAGGCAGGAACTTTGTCACCGGCTCTAGCAAGCCAATGCACTAATAGAATAATTCTTATTAGGTGATCATTCTCTTTAGTTAAGATTACTGCAGTCTACTGACTAACTTTACCAAGGCCAAGAAAATACCATGCCAAATCCCAGTTTCAGAAAAATTGTTCTTTTTTCTTGTCCTCTATGTGGCTGGAACCACACTAGCAGGCTGCAGCTGCTTGGCTCCCCAAGAAACCAGGAAGGTAGAAATATTACAGACATCTTCATATATATATATTTATATATGTACCCCTTTCTACGCACACCAGGACTACAAGACATGGGGCATTCTGTCTAATTATTTAAAAGAAAATCTGTTGACCTCAGCAAAACTCTGAACTTTAGGTTGTCTCAGCACCTGGAACAGAACAAGGACTTCAGCCTCATCCCTACCTAACACAAACCAACCTCCTGAGCAGCCTTGCTCACCGTAACACATTTGATACTAGGAAAACAATTTCCTGAGATGGGACTAGTGGATTTATACTCCTGTTGGCAGAGAAAAACATAATTCTTTTTTCTAATGTTTTGACAGAATGTTATCTAACCACAGAATTAGACAAATTATCTGGAGTAAAGTAGAGTTTGAAATCACAGTGCCTTAAATCCTGCAGACAGTAGGATCTGATTAATCTTGTCATGCTGTAAGATACTAGAAAATATAAGGAAACTTACAGAGTCAAAGAAACTTTTTTAAGGCTGCTTCTTAAAGTAAAACATTAAAAATGGCAAGCTACAAATAGCTGCATGAACTGTTATTCCCACAGGGCAAAGGTGCCCTTCATAACATGGTAAATCACAATATATAGAAATACTTCTAAGTGTATTCACTTAGCTTTGAGGTTTTTCCCCAATTTCTAGTTAGAATGCTACAAGGTTTGGGTTTATTTCATTTACATGCTGTATTTGCCACAGGACATTATCAAAGAATCATTTTTGGACTTCTCCAACCAATTTCATTGCTTCACCAGAGAAAAATGTAACAATTCACGAAGAAACAAAAAAAAAAATCAGCAACTGCCCTCTGACAAAACAGAGTGATTTTAAAAATCTGAAATTAAATTTGGGAGAATCACCATGCCTACGGTAAAGTTTTACTAACAATCTGAAAACTCACATTCCTTGGAGTGTAAGAAGTTATTCATGAATCTTATTTTTAGTAAAATTTTAATAAAAGTGATGCTTTTCACATTCTGAAGAGCTAAAAATACAGAAACTTATTTACATTTTATAACAACAAAAATGTACAAATTACTATACAAAATGCAGTACCATCTCATGAAAAACAAGTTTTTGAAAGTTCTAGGAGTTAAGACATTACTAAATCTGTATTTTCTGAAGAGATACCACTTTAAAGACTAAGTATCAATAACTGAACAGTGATTTTCTTCAGATTAATAAAAAATGTTTTCATAACAATTATGACTGTCATTACTTTTAATTTTGGCTGATACAAATATAACCTCATAATAAAAGCTGCTGAATTTATAACAAGCCAAAGCCAATATATATTCTCTCCCTTGAGGTTTTTGCCACAGAAATTTTCAAAATGAGGAAAGTATAGAAACTTCTTTTTAAGGAAATAAGCCTGGCAAGAAATATGTAAGTTACCCTCTTATAAACCCCTCTATTTACACAACAAGGCAGTGCAGATGTTTACAGTTATTTCAAAATTACACACAAATGGCAATCATTGTATGCTATCTGATACATGTTTTAGAGTGGAAATAATTCAGCACAAGCTGAAGCCACAGAATGGCAAATTTCAAGTCACATTTCTAGTTGAAACACGCAAGCACATTCTGATACACAAAGGAAATCTGACACACTTTTATTTTAGAAAAATATGGGACATCATATTGTACAGATGAAAAATGTAACAGATCAGCTCAGTCAGACCCTTAACTACTGCTTCAATCATTGGAAATAGTCACATCTGTGTGTTTGGGTGCTTGAGGTGTAAAAAGATGCTGATTCCCAAGCTTTGAGTATGGATGAATAGGATCCTACCAGCACTTCAGATGGGTGATCACTGCAATACCTGGAGTATAATTTAAATAATATATTGGGTGCAATTCTGATTAACTGTATTTTATTTAACATATTAAGACTCATGTAAGCCCCTACCTTCAAAAGCTATTTACTGATTTGGAAGCCACCCAAAGGACCACATCAGCTCACAAAGTATTCTGACAGCAATGCAGCTACAGTGGTTGTACTGGAAAAGTGACTGAAAAATGCTTTGATTTGAACACCAACAGCTTTTGCTGAATGCTCCAGGATCATTCAGTTACTCTTCAATGGCAACTATGTAAAATCTTATTTCTAATCAAAAGGGAAAAAACCCCCACAACAATCAGTTCAAAGTAATATAAAGAAACACTACTGAAGTGCCAAAACTGTTTTAATATTCAACTGAACCCATGACTCTGAAAAGGTAAAGTATCCTGTTCTCAAACACGTATGGTCCATGGATCTCATGTTAAATCCTTTGTTACTTTCACTCATGAGTACACTGTATGATTAGTAGAAAATCTTTAGCAGACACAAAAAAAATGAAAGATGAAACTTGCAGCAAGAGAGCATGGCAAACCTGAGAGATCTATTAGTGCATAAATCTGCTTAAAAACTCAAAAGATAGAAAGAGAGAGCTAACAAACTACAATAAAAGTTATGTCTTTAAAGCAGTAAGTTATAACAGGGTGGGAAAAGCATAATATTAAAAACTGCTATTTATGGCTTTTTACCATAAATCTGATGCTGTGAAAAATACCAACTCTTTATTTTCAGATAGTGACCCCTTTGCAGGCATATATGCAAATTAAACATTTCCCACCCTGGCAGAGAATAAACATGAATTTAGAAGCACAGTAGAAGTGAAAAAACAAAGAAGAGGAGAGATAGAAAGCAGCAGAGAAAGACAGAAAAGGTGAATACAGAGCTACAGAAGTGTTTATTGAGCATGCTACAGAGGTAAGCAGAGTACACATAAAATGAAATTAAACAACCATCAAACCTCCCAACTTTGTTAGAAAATTAATTTTTAATTGTGCCACTTTCAAACTATACTGAATTTTACAATTCTAAAGATGTAAAAACTCAACTAATAGAAAATATACATGACCTTTTTATTTTCTACATAGATAACAGAATCTATGAATCTTGAAACTAAGTACATCAATTTCAAAAAGTATTGGTCATTTAAACAGAATCAAGGTAACAGTTCAGACTGTCAGTGAACTGCTTTCAAATTAACTGGATCTGCAGATTCTGAGCCATGTTTATAGTAAAGTCAGATCGATTTCTAAATACAAAATATTTTGAAGAGATTTATTAAAACTGAATATTACAATGCAAGGTAAATTAAGACTAAAGGCACATAAACTTTGGTCCCACCTGGTTGTCAGTTTTAGAAAACTGCCACAAAATTTCCTGCAAGCATTTGCAGCAAACTGTCTTCATCATTGAAAAATACATGCACCATTTCCTGAACTAGCTTGACCAGTCTGTACATGCTCAGAAATCCACAACCATATTCCATATCTTAATTACAAACTAAAGATGGCAATATATATTGAAATGCACGTAAGTCATGTCAACTTCAAAAACATCTACGAAAAATATTCAGCCACAAACAAGACATTACTTAGTGCTGACATTTATATGATACATCCCACAAGAGTGTGTACAAAAAGGTTAAGATTCCACAATGCTTTTCACGTAGGGCTCAAAGTCACAGAAGTCACTTTTTGTCCTTTAAGAAATTAATAATCTGTACCTTGTTAATTTTAACTAATGCCTACATTCATAACTGAATCTAGACCAGAACAATGAAATACAAAAGGCCTTTTTAAAAAAGAACACAAAGCAAAAAGTAGCAAAAATCAAATAAAATAATTTTACGCTTTCAGCGTAATGCATTGTATCCAATTGAAAAGAAAAATAAGTGACAAGCCAGCATTTAAAGAAATCTATCAAGCAGGAGAAAACAAAAACTTAACCTTTTTACACACCCCTGCCTAAACATATTTAAAATATCATGTAACAATGTGCCCCAGACAACCAAATTTGCTTTTTACTAGTTATGCAATTCCAGCAGTACTAATTTTCCTTTTTAAGGCACGTACGTCAACTAAGTTGAAAAAAATGTGGTATTAACTTGAAATCTTTTAAACAAAACAATGGTTTATCTAAACAACAGTTGAACAGTTGAAAAGCAGTTAATATCACTGCCTTTTTTTTCTTTTTTTTACTTTTTAAAACAATTGAGGAATGATAACAGCATGAAAAAAAATTTAAAAAAAACAGAAGACGAACTCTGGTCCCCACTTTCCTGAACAGTCAAAAGGTGACAACACCAAACAATGCAATACACCTTCATTCTCTATCTGCCTTATTAAATAGTTGACTTAGAGAAAGAAACTCTCAGATGGTGACTTTCTCCCAGATTGTAATTGTGAAGATCAATCAAAGCCTGAATAGCTTCTTCTACTGTTGACATCTGAAGAAGTGCCATCTTGTGATCTCTTCTGAAACAAAATAATGGAATTAGGAACTTGAACACTACAGGAGTTGCTCCTAACATTTGCTATCTGTTATATACTTTTTCTTAATATGTGCTGCAAAACTCTTTTTAGAGCTACATGCAGAAAAGCTACTTACTGAAAAAATTTAAATGCTTTCACAGTGCCTCCAGTGTTAGCAAACAATGTGCGTAGATCCTCTTCTGCTACTGATGGTCTACAGGCAGAAAGAAAATAAGCATAAGCAGGAAATCATTAGTCAGTTCAGTGTGCTGTGATTCACATAAATATTACCAGCTTACTGACAGTGAACACTTACGGAATATTGGACAGATGAAGTGTTGCAGAAGGAGGGAATATATTTTGAAAGTTTTTTGAACCAGGTTTCTTGAAGCGGTGCAAAGGTGAATTACCAAAATCTTTAGTCAGCCCTTGGTCATCGAGTCCCTCTCGAGGTAGTTGTACTGTCTGATGTTTAGAAAGGGTAACCCGAATAATCTTTCCATACATTTTTTGTCCATTAAGATGGCTCATGGCTGAAAAAGACAAGTTGACTCAATTGAGTGCTACTTTTCAATAGCTTGTGGTACATCACACAAGCAAAGAAGAAAAACACTCAACCAAATCAAAGGGTCAGTGTGCTAAAAGACTGGAATCAAGAACTAGGTCTGCAGAATCTGTCAATATTTAATTTTATTTAGGGATCATCATACTTGATCCAGCTGTGGAACTCATTTAGGGCATTCATTTAGGTGCAGACCTTCTAGAACACAAGTGCAGGTAAAAAGATTTTGGATCTGGTGGGTAACCAGGATAAGAGACAGACTGACAAATATAAACACACTTTGTTCACCTGATCTTACACAGCCTAATTTCAGAGTACTTAGACTAATGGGAATATAAACAGAAAACTAATCTTACCCAGCTGTGACTGGTTTCCATCAGCCATCTGTATAAGAGCACTATCTTTCTTATTGTATAAAATCTTCACACGCTGCACATCACCATAAACACCTTTTCAAAGTCAAAAGTAACCCAAAAGAAAAAGTTCATTTTAAAGCCAGCCACCTAAGTAATACATTTTGACATATCAATGGAACATTCAGACAGCAACAAGATCACTCACTCAAACTCAACACACTCACAAATGAATAAAGGAGATAAAGATTTTGAATAGTGAATTTTGAAAAGAATAATTTCTGATAAACCCTCAAAGCTATGTGAATGATATAAAATTAAAGACCATGCAAAATATATTAGCATGCATTAAAAGAAAATCTGTGTCTATGGAGAGATTTAAACAGCAAAAGAAAAATAGCAAAAGATTTACTATTCAACTTTAAGCCAAAGTGCTAGCTACAAATAAGAATTAAGGTGAAACAAAAAAACCAACCAAACAAAAATCATAAAAACAAAACCAAATCAATAATAAAAGTATAGTGCTAACAATAACATACCGAAGAGGGTAAACAGACTTTGGGGCGTAACCATCTTTAGAAGGAGAGAAGAGCAAGCAGCGTAAGACAAGAAGAGAGAAGAGTCGAGGAAGAGCGGAGATGAACAGATCATCCATAACGAAGGGTGGTTCCCGCAGAATGGTGAGGTGGTCATGGATCATGGTTTCAAGGCGGTTAATTGGGGCAAGTTGGTCCGAGGAACATTTTGTTCAAGCACAGAAGCATGAACATAGGGAATGGAGACAGGGAACGTAGACAAAGACCAGGAGAAGGGTAAGACAGGGAAGGGCACGGGAATTTGGGTAAAGACAAGGAAAGGGAAGTTGAACACAGGGAAGAGGATGAAATGGGGGAGGGAATACAGCAATGCAGAAGAAAAAAAAATAAGGAAGTGGGGAACAAAAAAAAATAAAATATAGGTCAGTACATAGGAAATGCAGGAATTTGGTCAGAAAATGGTTGGTTTATGTACTGTACAAGAAAAACTGAGTAAAATGTAGTCACCCAAGACAAATATGGGTAAAGTACATTCATATTAAGAGTAAACTACAGCATTTCATCTCAACATGAAAATAAATGAAAAAAAGCATGCAATAGAAATTTTAAAATTTAAACTTCAACTGCGTAAGCATGGCTGGTTATGAAATGCAGGCAAAATATCTTTCAAAATGGCACTCTGACCTAAAACATTTTAACATGCAAGACTGTGGATGACAAAATAGTACTAGATGATAAAAAAAGCTTAATGATTTACAGTGACAGAGGCCAGTTAAAAATGGAACAGCTAGACTGATACAAACGTCCCACATTTCATACCAGCTTTCACAGCCATCAAAATAAATGTAAAGGACAGTAAAAATGCAAAACTAAATTAACCCCTTTAGATTTCAGAGTTAGCAAGGAAGATACAGTTAAGGTGAAAATGCTTTGCCACCACTTTTTTTTTTAAGACAAAGAGTAACTGCAAAGAAAAAAATTACTAAGAGAGACTGGAAGAGTGCCTCGTCAAGATCTTTGGGAGAACCTTCAAAGAAAAATGTGTTAGAGTAGTTCACATAAACTAAGACTCAAAAATGTGAGATACAAGCATGAAATGAAACAGCAAACAATTAGAAACAAAACAGAAATTCTAGTTTTCATGATAACAATTACAAAAGAAAGAACAGTTGGTATTCAAACATGTAGTAGTTTCCAAATTTTTCTTAGAAAAAATAGGTAGCTGACTGTCAAAGGATATTTTAAGTTGTTAGCTACCTAGGAAAACAAATGTATTTAACAATAATGGCTTTAAAATAAGCTTTGGGGATTATTAAAAAAAAACAAAACAGCAAAATTACTTTGAGCTTAAAACCCAAATGTAAGAGGCCAAATGTAAAGAAATTATAAAATACTGACAAATGAAGTGTGACTAAAGAGGGGGAAAAAAAAGTAAAATTGTTTCACTTACCTCTTCATTTAAATTGCTAACCAGGAGGACTGTATTGCCACCAGCTGAAACTCCAGGCATTCCCACACGGCCAGCAGCAGCAGCTGCAGCAGCAGCAGCAGCATTTGGAATAGCCAAAGGACTCAGAGCTCCTGGAACAGCTGCAACAGGAAGCCCTAATTTTAAAATAAAGCATATTTTACGAAACACACACAAGTCATTAAAAAGAAAAAGTTCCTATATCAGTAACTAGTCCTCCATACACCCCTCTACACAGCAGATCATCCCACTGTTAAAGTCACCCAAAGGGTTGTGGAATGGGTTGCCAAATTAACATAAGAGAGATGTAGAAATTTTTTTTTTGATCGAGTCTGCAAAGCTATGAGGTGTAAAAAGTACTTTCTATTCAAATAACCATTACTGTGCACCAAAACTGTTCCCACTGCACTCCAAAATACTTGAGGTGTCTAGTTTATCAAAACAGTCTAAAGTAAATGCTGATTAAATCAGTTCAGAATTAACACTAATTGTACTCTCTGCACCATTACATCCTTATTTTCCATCATAATTTGAGAGACATTCCTCACTTCAACTTGATGCCTGACTAAATACCCAACAGTGGAGATGGTCACGAGAAAAGGTTTATGTATCTCACAACCTTAGCATGAGGTGGGGAGGAAACCCTCTAAATTCAACATTCCACATGCTCTGTGGCTTTAGTAATCTAGTTCTCTGAAGAAGCAACAACCCTCAGCTAAAGCTTCACTTGTGCTTTTATGTTTTCTTCTTCAAGCAAACTCAGACCCCACAGAGACACCAGCTTTGTCTGGCCAAGTCACAGGGGTATGAGCTGAGTATGCTGCTCCCAGGACTCACAGAAGGCTCTTGTGCTACATTATGTACTAGCTACAGTTTATACAGGATCAGCTTTATCATACTTGATCAATGTTTATTTGCACATCATGCAGAGTTCAGTAAAAGAGCATTGAAGTATAAAAATACTTTTCCAGGACAGTAAGGCATGACAGATGTCCACCTGAAGGAAATACAGCTTATTTTATACTGGGTCAATAGCAATCACTTAAGTTTTGGAAATGTCAAACCACCAGGTCTTACTAGAGCATATCAAGTCTTCTAGTACATCTAGACATCTCTCCCTAACCTTAAAAACTTTAAGCCAGTCCAGCAATTTTAGGAATAAATGAATCAAAAGAAGACTAATGAAGTTTTTATGGTTCTTTCCATACCTGGGCACAGCACAGCCAAGTAACCCATACTTTAAAAGGCAAAATTCTGCATAGCATCAGACTCTCCCAAGGACATTCTTTGGACCCAATGAAGAATTTAAAAACCACCATTAATTAAACACCATTCCTATAAAAGTATTTTCAATTATTATCCTTCAAAATTGTCAGTAAGAATCTTAAAAAGGGGCATTAGTGGAAAGTGCTGACAAAGAATGTCAGCAATGACAGCAAGGGATAAAGCTCTGTGAGCCCTAAGCACAACAATGTCTTTCCAGATGTAATATTAAACAAATATCTGAATTGTGATTAACATATTATTTCACATCAGTATTTGCAAGTAGTTCTTATATAAAATATTTTGTTTGTCATGTTTCAGTATAATACAGCTCTTGTTTATCCAAAGGTTTTTTTTCCTGTGACGTCTGTAACTTTTTTGAGGGGGAAGAAGAAGATTATATCTATAATTTCATATGAGAGGTAAAAAACAGAAGAAAAAGAAAAGTATTTGCCTCTGATAATTCATTTGAAACCAGCCCATTTCATCCACTAGTAATAGTCTCCTTCTTTCAAAAAAATATTACCACTCATTGAATATTGTCCAATTTATAGTCTTAAAGATTCCCAAAACCTTATTTTATCACAGGTGAGGATATAGTAGATGAATGAGTGATGATGCATGCAGGCTCCTCATCTACTTGATTGATATGTTTTTAACTGATTACTTAGCACACACAGATCTCATTTTTTGAAAAGGTCAGACAAATTACAAAGCCACAGCAAGTAACTGTGGAACAGAATTCTTGGTCTGCAGTCTCCACTGTATTTTGATTTGCCATTCTGATTTAAGCAATTAAAGGTTTTTTAGTAAATAAAAATAACATCTATTATGAATAAGTTACCATGTACACACACTGTTTAGGACTTCTATGAAACTAGAAATGTTAGCTACTTTGTCAACTAGTATTAGAAATCTTTGTCACAAGCTTTATTTTAGCTTCCAACAACTACAGATAACATGCTTTTGGGCTTTTTTTCAGCATATCAATGAAAACATACAAATATTATATTCCTTCTTCCTAGCTTTCTGAGGCATTTTCCTAAATGAAGTTAAAATACAACACATGACATAATTTATTCCCTCCTTTTTTTGTGACTTCTGAAATGCAAATTACTAGTGCCATTTTCACAGTAGGCAAATTGAATCTATACTAAAACTATATTATGAATGTCTGTGAAAACCACAGGCATTAGTAATCATCTTAATGCAAGTAAGCCAAACTGACCAAGAACTGGGTTTATGAATCCATTATGAAGGCTTTTTGTGGCTCTAGGTCAAGTAATCACCATTTACTTGTACTGGCTCCTGCCCTGCTTCCTACAGCTTTCAGGGAGACAGCAGTTTAACATCTCTGCTCAACAGCTTATAAAGCTACAAGAGTTACACGCTTCAGCACAAAGTTACATTTACTGACACGGAACATTACCTTCATCAGAAGATACGTAATGGTTTAGAATTAATGCAGATTCAAGCACCAAGACTAACAAGACTTACATCCTGTCATAAAAACTCAAACCACAAAATTGCCTTGAATCTAAATCTCACTTTTGACATATGGATTACAGTATACTTCTCACAAGCAAACAACAAAAAGGCACCCAAGTTTTGTACAAGTTTGCAGCATATAAAAGTGTAACATAAGCAAAAGGAAGAAGTGAGTCCTTACTGCATTTTCTGTCTGCTACCTTATGATACACATATAAAAGAACAGCTACAGCAAGAATTTTTCTAAGAGTGACACAGGTCCATCTCATGGTTTCTTTTTTGAGCATGCCAAAGAACCTCAAGAACAGCACACTAAACTCAAAATGGAGCTCTACTCTTTCATGGAGAAATCTCTGAAAATCACATTTGAATAAGGCACAGCAGACACCCAACATATGCTGATGACATCTTTATCAAAACTACACAAAGAAATTTTACATCAAACAGAAGGAAATAAACATTAAGATTAAAACAATTAGAAGGAAGGTTGCTGCTATCATTCTGCCATACTTAACATAAAGTTTGCCAACCTCCATGACCCTCTGAACTTTTAAGTCTTCGCACCCTTCTCCTTTTGACCATCTGAATAAATACAGCTATAAATTGTTTGCACAACCATCCATTCTGGCTTTTAGAATTTTTCTATGCATTGTCCTCCTAGTTACATCATTTGTATTTTGTGCCTTTTTACACAGTAAGCAGCCCAGAATAAGAATCCTGTTCTTCAATAGCTGAACATGGACCGTTCCCATTTTGACAATTATCCTAATGACTAAGGCACCAACAGTACTAGGGAGTCTTTTTGTAGTACTTTTCAGCTATAGAACTCAAATTCTGTAAAAACAGCAAAAAGTCAACTCCAAAAAAAAACCCCAAACAATAACAACAATGAAAAATACCTGTACAAACCATCCCATTGGACAGAAAATGAAGAGTTAATACACCAAGCTCACCCAACTGGCCATGAGCAGAGCTAGAAAATGTCCCAGCTTAAGTCTCTTTTGAAACAATGAATGTTTTTACAGAAGAAAAACCAATATGATATAAAATTTCCACTGCTCATCAAAATAAACATGACTCACTTAACCAATGCTCTGAAAATGTTTCACAGCATTGACAGTGAAAGTCACTCAGGTTGTGTACCTTTTATTTTTCTACTGCTTGGAAAAACACTGCATGTATGGCAGTCCACCCAAGGAGTTGAGAATTAAAATACTTAATTTGTTATTGTGACTGTAGTCTTCATAATTTTTTTAAAAAATTGTTTTTAATATACACAAAATAATGAGTGACTAAAATCAAAGTGTTAGAAAACTCTGTAGTTTTGCAGACAAAAATCCAAAGTATTTAAGTGACTTTCAGGTCTAAAGTAGTAGATCATAAAGTCACTCGGATAACCTGCATAAAGTGCAGTAACCCACATTAAACATATCCGAAGTAAAGCAATGATCCAAGCAGCCAGAGTGTGATTTCACCAAGCCAAGCCAATGAAATCTGTTAATTTGATGCATACTGTAAGTAGTATAGACAAAGAAATACATTAGTAAGTCTGAGACTAGAAACCAACTTCTCAGGATTTAGGAAAATGTCAGAACAAGAGTTACATAAGCAGCACTGCATTTGGCACTGTTTTGTAACTCATGAATCTTTACTCTCTCCCGTCCTTAAATCCCCAATATTGTGGGTTTCATTAATGAGCAGCTTAACTTTGCTTCTGTATCCTTACTACTCATCCTGCAGCCCCATGTTCCAGTCATTACAGGCTGACTAAAGAATTACTAATTGCCTCAAGGGTGTTCCTACAGAACTCATCTGTACGGTGTCAAACTTCTACACAAACACTCATCCACCTTCCCAACCAAAGCATGAAATTAGAGATTTCAATTTTCAGATTATGGGAAGTTAAAGGAGAAAAAAGAAAATAAACTTCAGCTAGTTTTTTTCTGAGACTTTAGATCCTTAGAGTATTTTTTACTTCCCAAAACTTTTGTTGTAGCTGCAAGTCATTCATCATTTTGCAACTCATACTGAAAATGTAAAGTCAAGCCCTGGAATTTGGGGGAATTGGCTTTGTGTGTACTTTGCAACTAGATCTGAAATATATCCTTCAAGTAACCTGATTTCAGAAAAGGGGCAAATACAGTGCAACATTCAGCAATGCTAGCTACAATAGTTACCTCTTCTTGGGCTCACGTCATTCGCTAAGTGCCTCCTATCTTTTGTAACAGAGAGCAGAGGCCTCTCTTTCCTACATTAACTCAAATTTACTTCACTTTGGCCCAGACCATTCAAAACCCCAAGAAATCTATGTTATTCTTATGTCTTCTTCAGGACAAAAAATGGGAAATTATGAAAGAAAAAAATAAGAAAAAGTCTCAGTGGGAAGAACAATGATCACAACGTAACAAATCAGCTTTTATAAAAGTAGTGATCCTATATCTAAGTGCTATTACATTTTAAAGAGTGAAAGGTGTTCTCACCAAAAAACAATCTGACAGGAGTAGGAGTATGCATTGATTATTTTGGTAATAGTTAGGAGATCTGTACCTTTCTCAGAGCATTTCATCAACTTCTGACAAACTCAAAGGCTGACAGGGTATCAGAATTCACATAACATAGCACTAGAAGTGCAACTACAGATTATTTTCCTTTATTCACAGAAACTACAGGTAGCATCATAGGATTTGGGCATTCTGAGCAAAGAGCTTAACCTTTCCTCTTTGAAGGAAACCAGTAAAATGTTATTTTCATAATATGATATTACAAATAAAAATTAGCTTGAAGAAATCATGCAAATCATGTTAAGTCTCTCTTACAAACTTGCTGGGAAGGTGGGTAAGGTGGCCACTGACAGGAATACATGAAAGAGGGAAGGACAGATTTTGGGATATAAGTTGAACTAACTTGACTTTATCTAATAATTTGTGTATTTGTCATTTTGTCATGCAAGTTTTCATTCATCTTTTGCAGTACTTCTAAGGACAATACAATTATGCTGCTACAATTCAGATCATAATAAAGACTGAATCCAGAATGGGCTTTTGGACACCGTTGTAATTTAAGCTGTTAGGAGGATTAATGACTATTTTCATGAAGTGACTTTGCAATACAGAAGAAGAATGTGACCATCATACCTAGAAGGGAGGTCTCCTTTGCAAATGCTGCAGCAATGGCGGGGTCCAGCGTTGGCTGTCCATCACCAGATGGAAGGTCAGGACGAGTGTAGTCCCTGCTTTTGTCGTTGTTGTATTTGACATTCAAATTCACCAATTTGGAAAAATCAATCCGTAGGGTACAGCAAGCATTATAAATATTTTGACCATCTAAAGCCTGGAAAAAAGACCACAATTTATTTAAAAGACACACAACACAGGCTGGTCACACAAGGTTGGAGTTTTTGGATGGTTTATTTTAAACAAGGTCAGTGTATAGATATCTGACTTACTGTCTAGCTTAAAACAAATTAAAATGCATTCACCTCTCAACATGATTCCAGGAAGCTTGCTGTTCCCTTCTTACCTAGAAACTGTGTTTATGCACCAAAGTGGCAAGAGACGTTTTAACGCTGTCAAACTAAAATTTTGTCTGTTGAATACGGCTAATTATCCTGCCTTCCATAACACAGCTTAAATTCAGACATAATGCCAAATAGATTTCTCAAAAAAAAAAAAAAAAATCAGGAATCTCTCAAGTACTCTTTTAAATGGAAAACCGACTGAGGAAAAAGTAAAATCTAATCTTAACTGTTAAACAGCTATCTGTTACGGCATAATATATAAGTTATTCCTGCATGTTTTCCTTCTCCCCTTAAAGGTAATTAGTGCCAAAACTGAAAGAACATCACCTTTAACTGCTAACCTGATGTTACTAATACTCTTTTTAAGAAATTTTCATAATTGGTACTTCTGAAAGAATGCCTATTAACATGACACCAAGTACACTATGAAAACACTAAAAAAAAAATCAAACATTTATATACAGATACATACATACACATAAATACATATATATATATACACACATCTATGTTTCCACCATCTCCAATATCTACCAGGCAAGTCGATATACCTGGATTTGAGTAGATTTACTTTTTTTAATCTTCCTTTCACTCGAAGCACTAACAGTTAAATATGAGAGATTTAAAAATTTGGAAACTTTTGTAACAAAGTCAGTTTAACTCTTAGGGAATGCTAGAAAGTGAAGATACAGCTTATCTTAAAAATTAGCATTCAATCAAGTAATTATGTTAACTATAAAGCTACTATATACATATATATGCTGAAAAAACCAAATACAGCAATTTTTCAAATACAAATATCAGATCTATTATTTCAGTGTTTGAAGTGAACTGTTAGACTGAAATGTACCACTTCTGGATCTGAGCTAGCTCTTGCAGTTAGCTGGGTTACATCTGCAGGTACTCACCAGCACATTCAGGTTCTGGTAGGCCTTACTATTTTGAGCTAAGCACTGCACAAACCTTGTGTGCCTGCTATTGTCATACAGTGATGCATCTGGAAACTGAACATCTTGCAGATGTTCTTCTGCTAGGCCTGGCCCAGCAAGGCTGTTCCCATAAAATGTAAAATCACACCTCACATCTCTAGGGCTCATGAAATCACTTAATATAACCACCACCTTTTGCAGTCCACGTAAAAGAATACCTAAGTCAACAATTATTTTGCCATAGCTTGGAAGTTCTAAGAACATACAGAACATAAAACCTATAGAAACTGGAAAAGTTAAAGACAGTGTCAACAAACGGCAATTAAAGAGAAACTCCTATGCTTGAAACTCAGCTTATATAATGCTTTATTCAGTATTGCAAAAGCAAAATTTACTGTACTTAGTCATGGAACACAAGCTGAGGATTAATTTTGTATTTTTGAGGTGGTGGTGGGCATCTGCTAGCTCTTTTATACATGGTGACAAAGCAGAATCCAACACTCCTGGTGCTATTTAGGAAAAGAGTATCACTTGAACACTTACACCTAAAAATGTTAAAACTGATAATCTGCCATCACTTCTAGAAGACTTCCTACCTTCTAAAATCAACTAAGATATGGATCAGAGGAAGGTCCAGTTTACAAAGCCAGAGTTTACTTACTGTCAAATACAATGCCACTGCCCATCAAGGGAACACCCATTCCCATAAAAAAGAAAACAGGTACAAATGAGACTGAAAGGCCACATTCCTTAGCTTTGTCTGAATCACAGCACCCATCAAGATTCATACTTTACCTCTGTGTGGAGTCTGTAAAAATACTGACTTGTGGCTGGCAGAAGGCTGCTAAGTTGATGGAAATACTTTAGACTTAAAAAGTAGCAAACCAAGATATATCTGTGTTTGTAGTGTCTAGAGTAATCAAAGTTTAAAGGGAGCTGTCTAAGTAACTAAAACTTCTACTGAAACAGCAAAAACTCCTCTTTCTGCCAAAATCAAAGTGACCAAAAGTACATGTAAAAGATACTGCACAAGAGACATCCCTTGTAGCTGGGACACAGATGGACTGAAAGAACATCCTGAACCAGAAAGGAAGGAGATGCACTCTTAATAAGCATGGTAGTCAAATGCTAGGGAAGGATTCAAGCAACAGAGCAAAAAAATAACTCCACCCCAACCACCTCTACCAGAAGCATCATATACCTCTAATAATGCAAGAAAGATTATCATCAACCAGCATTTTTTTTTCAATATTTGTTGTTCACATCTAAAGTCACAAATGTGAATGTGTCCTGAGCTCTTACTTGTATAGCAAAAGAATGTGCAACAAACCCTCAAACACTGTTTCTCTCACAGACATCCTGAAAAAAGAGACCAGCCATACTGCCAGTGAATGCACATACAAACATCATCTCCAAGAACTCTAGTTAACTGCTAAGAACTTCTTTTGAGTATTTATTTCACACGTGATACCATACCACACCACACATGGGCCACATGAACAAAATCAAGAATCATGAGACCTACAAATTCTTCACATTGCTTGTGCCAGCAAACTCAAAAAACTAAAACCAAGATTTTCAGAAGGGCCTAAGAGCTAAAAGCATGAAAACCCTCCAGCCCAAGGAAGCAACACATATAAAATATACTTCAGCTCAAATAAGTACCTCAAAGTAACTGAAGGTCATATTGTAAATATCTTTTGGGAGAGATGTATCCCAAGTACATCCTACAGATATGCATCTGAATAAAAGTAATTTCTTTTGAGAGAAGTGTCTTAGATACAACAACTTTGTATGGCTAAACATTCCGTTCTCAAAAATTAACATATTTTATGTGCAAAGGACATATTGTTGCAATTCCTGGGTTTTCTGATAAAATGCAATCCAGCACTATCCTATTTACCTGAACACTGCTTATCATTTCTGAGCATAAACTGTGCTCCACAGAATTAAAGTTGCCCAAGAAAGTCTAATACAATAATAGCAGATAATAGTCCTGCAGCTCAGTAGCCTATCTGGAGATGCCCTTTCTTCCATTCTGCAATGACTACCTGAAGCTTCCATTATAGATTTTAGGGCAAGGCAGACTAGCAGAGATCTTCTGCAGACTGCTACCAGCACAGAACTACCCTGAAGTTGTGAGTCAAAACAAGTGAAAAGATGGCATGTTGAGTGCAGTCAAACCTCATTGGAATCTTTGAATCACCTGTGGGCTGAAGAAGGCCCAACTGGCCAACTGTAACAGATCTCTAGTGATATTTTTAACCCATGCTGGGTGAAGATGACTGGCATGCACTACATATGAGCTTCAGTTAACTGTCTATAGATGAGTCATTAACAACTGTTACTGGCCATGATTTGGCAAAAATAATTCCAGTACATTTACACAAAGGCAATACTCAGAATTAGCCAGCTTCTCAGCAGAAACACCGACTCTCATCTCTCCATGTGTTCAAATATTTAAGTCTGCTGCTTACGCTAAGAGTACTCATCATCTACAATGAAAATGGGCAATTTTTAATGCTTAGAATATCTACATATGCATACAGACATCTCCAGACAAAATCTTCTTCATTAGCAGAAGCACGTCAGTCCAAAGTGCTCTATTCTTGCCCCTTCTCAGTTACTTCCTCCACCCCTGGCTACACTGCTGCATTATACGAAACCTGAAGCTCCCAGTCTGCATCCAAGCAAATTATAACGTTCCAACCTGAGGGTGGTGACAAAACAAGTATCGGTGGAGCCACACTCTGCTTTTACAGGAAATGAGTTTCTTACAAAACAAGTGGAGCAGGAATGAGGTTTTTCATTCAGTTGCTCATTCAAATTGCCAAAGAGCTCCCACAGGGCTAGAGGCTTCATACTGTACATTCTTGTCAGCGTCACTGTTTTCTCAGAACCTTCAAATGCACAGATCTCTCCTTGGTACTTACATCATCTGAGTTTTTCAAATTGCTCTTTAACTTCCTTAATAAGTCCTCAATTTCTATTAAGGCCACATTCTGATTTCCTGTGAAGAGGGCCACCAGAAAATTAAAAATCCCCATTATCTTCTACAGTAACATGGATGGAAAACAAATCGAAAACTTGATCTTGAACTCCATGCAACTTAACTGCAGCCACCACATTATCTTGCTTCTAATTCCAGATGTATTTGAACTGAAGGGGTTTTTTTCCCCTATCACCTGACTGCTTCTTTCCTTTAGGTATTTTTCTTCTGGTGGCACTTGATGCTTTATCGCAGTGGCTTAACCATAAGAACTCTAGTTTGTGAGGGTAGTGGGGAAATCAAACCTTCCTTCCAATTTAGCATCCTTTAATAACTGCAGTTGGTACTACTCCTAACATTTTGTTTATTTGCACATAAATTGGTTAAAATATGAAACTATAAACCTAAGACCATTTCCATTTGACAATAAGGCCCCAACATTGCTCTGACAATGACTACATACAGGAGTCATTTACTCAATAAAGTTTAGTCATTTACACATTCACCAGTGAAGAGGTGCCCTAATTAAAACATGCAAAACTGGAGAAACAAATGCATATTGGGGTTTTCTTAAGACTAGTGTCCCACAAGCTAATATCAGTTTGTCTCAAGTCAACAACATAAAGAGATTCTTAGGTTCCTTTCATGCTTTTAGACACCTCATCCTTTCATTTGTAGCTTCTTTATAATGTATTCCTAGAATTACACTGATAATTTTCACATCACTACAGTCCATTTGGCAGACGTCATCTTTCCATTAAATTTTCTGATAATATATATGACTCAAAAAATGAGGTCAAAAGATTTAACAGTTGATGTCATATTTTGCGTCAGAAATGCACTTTCAAAGCAGCAGTAACATCTACTACTGAAAAATAGCTTTCCAAACACAAGTCAAGCCTGAATTACAACCTTCTGTAACAAACACATTTAGCATCCAAGTATTTATCAAATATTTCAAATATAAATTTAAATGTCTACAATTGGTTTCTGCAAAACTTGTAGCTTAAGATCTAGTTTCTGTACCACTATTTTAAACCTGCAAGGTCTATCCCATCCATATAAATTCTTATGCAGTACAGAGGTATATTTGCATCTCTATCTACTCTGAGGCATAATCTAATATTTGATATTGTTTCATCTCTGAAAAGGACATCCCTAATTTAAACTGTGTTCCAGATCTACAAGCATTTCCAGACTACTTTTCAGGAATAGATTATCTTAAAGTGGACCACCATAAATCAAGCTGCAAATCATCTTATCTCTTCTCTCTTCTTTTTTTTCCCCCTCAGTAACACGAAAACTTACACTCTCCTTTTTAAAAACATGTCTCATTTTTTGTGATTCCCTACCTTGACCATCTCACAGCTCTTTACTTAATGCCCAGTATTTCATTTGGTGATAAGGACAAAAATGACCACCCTTCAACACTTAGCTAAGTCTTTATTTCAATACAGTCCTCATTCTTTGCAACAGAAAATTAAGCCCATTTTCGTCTTTCCTCTACTAAGAGGAAAATTTGCCAACTTAGCCTGAGGTGTGAGCTTTTCACTTTTGTGAAGTCCTCAGCTAGTCTGTCATCTACAAGCAATAAGCACTTTCTATGCTGCCAAGCAACACTTAACCAGCACATCAATTTTAATCAGCCTTCCTCAAACCCAGACTACATGTAAGGGTTTGAAAATAAATTAATTCAATTTATCTCTCGAAAATTATAATAATAAAAAAATCTCACCTTCCCCTATGGTTCAACTTTTCTACTGTCACAAATGTGAACATATCCCATTCAATTAATTCAAACCATCTGCTCTATATGACATGCTGTTGATCTTTGTCATAATTTATCCATAGGCTCTCTCCTGCTATAATGAATAAAACCAGCTACCTGTTCTCACCTCTGCTACTCAGGAAAGGAGAGTTTCCTATAAAACAAAAGCAAGATCCTGCTCGCCCATCACTGCTGCGAAGCTTCTTCACAGCCTCATCACATGAGTAAGCTGAACATTCTCTTCTGGGCATTTATGGTTACAGATAAGTTTAGACTGTTTTTCTTTAGGCTACTATAACTAAATACTTTCACAAACTGTAGCTAATCCACAAATCACATCTTTGTATAGGTGCTTAAAAGGCCCTGCCAACAATAATTCAATAGGGTTACTAAATTTGCTGCTTACAGTGAATTAATTATGCATCACCATGACGTCCTACATTCTTACTTCTGGTCGACATTTTTACTACTGCAGTCTTGTATTTTATTTCATCTTTGTGCAGTCCTACTATAATAGTTGTTCAGACAAATGTCAAAAATAGTTTGACACAGTATCCATAAACATACTACTATGAAACACTAATTTCACATATATAACATCATATTATATAATAACGTCTACTCATTTTTTTAAAATTTCAAATAATTCACACATGTGATGCAGGAGTATCACACACTGTTATGGCAGTACTCTGTTAGATCAACATTTTACAAATATTGAGGACAGGAAGATCTCTAGCCTTAAAAGAGAACTATACTTACTTGTTTTGCTTGCTGTGCATTTACTGGATCACCAAACTGCAGTAAAGCTTGAAACTGGTTATTCTTCGTGAATGTGATTATCTTCAATACAGCACCAAATTTAGAGAATATCTGCCAAAAACATTGTAGAGTTTTACACATCTGTTTCTCCCAATCATACCTCAAGCTAAAGTGAAATTTGACTTACCTGATGAAGAACATCCAGGGTTACTGGATAGTACATGTTGTCAATAATTATCCTAAGTACTGGACTCTGAGCTGGAGTCACTGCACTCTCACTAACAGTGGTCCCACTAATGGGAGCATTTGATGCCTGCACAGCCGTCACTGCCTGAAGAACAGCTTGGGCCCGCTTAAAAAAAATGACAGAAGAGAGATTTTCTTAATATTTTGAGATAATAGCTTGTAATTAATTAAAAATATTCATTTAGTTAATTCCAGAAACACAAAATAGTCCACTTATTTAAAACTCAGAGCTACAGACATAGCACAACGTTAAGTGCAATGCAGTCTGACTGTGAGAAGAGACAACAAAAATGAAAACATCGATTAATCCTTGTGTCACATTAAGGAGGGGCTTCAAATGGCACCAATATCAATCTTTCTAGTAGCAAGCTTATTGTTCTACTAATAAGGATAAACAAAGTGAGGATTTTGTAGGTTTCAAGATTCTTTCCTTTACAGGAAACAAACTCTCAAACCAATCAAGGAAAAACCCCAATCCTATAGAAAGCAGAAGTTCATATCTTACTGTTCAAGAGATTGTATCTCAGCTAACATTTCACTGCCATTTTAATTAAGTAGAAGGCTCTGATAGGAAGGGAAAATTCTAAACTAACACTTCCAAACGTTTCAGTTCTAACATAGTGAAATAATACACTAACAAATGACAAAGTAGTACCCAGAGAGGTAAACAAACTGGTGTCTGTTATCCACCCCCTTTTGTAAAAAGAAAAACAAAATCCTCTCCATATACGGGTTTTTTTGTTTGTTTTTAAACACAAGCAGGATTTTAGAAATTCAAAGGTAACCACATGATGATACCACAAGAACACACATCTATGTAACTATTTCCACTGCCAAAACTGACAGTATCAGAAAGATTAGATATCTTTTTCTGAGAAAGAAAAAGTGCAGAAAAAAAGGGGTTCCATTTAATACTTTCATTACAGTAGCCTTATGAAGCAAAACAATACAAAACAAGAGAGACAAGTGAGCATGCCAGGTAAAAATAATAACCATCATATTAATGCATACTGCATATTTTAAAGATATTAGAGATACTACACAATTTCATGTCTCACAACTTACATAGTACTCCTCACACTGAAACGAATCAATGAATAAGGAAAATGAGAGGAGAAAAAAAAAGACCTGGTGAACACCAGTTGGGAAAACAAAATTTACCTCTACATTTAACATTAATTACTGT
Source organism: Petroica traversi (assembly GCA_025920805.1). Classification (NCBI taxonomy): domain Eukaryota; kingdom Metazoa; phylum Chordata; class Aves; order Passeriformes; family Petroicidae; genus Petroica; species Petroica traversi. The sequence continues at coordinate 17,688,329 of JAHLSL010000008.1, read as the reverse complement.
AACTGTGCAAAAATATCTTTTGATTACACTTCTTTTCCCTAAGGTATGAAACACACAACTTTCAAGATATCCAGATACTTGGCTGAGTTGCATAATTATTTCTTGCTCCTTCTACAAGCACATCTGATTTAAAAGCCAGTCCTTACATAGACTGGAAAAGTTTAAACTGCACAACCCAACAAACAAATTTGTAAAGTCAATTTTAACATATGACCCTTGTCAGCACTATCTACGCTTACACATCACTATTTCATTCCAAGAAAATGAATGTGAACACAGAAGGAATACAGGACTAAAGAAAGTAAATATTAAAATTCTTATGAGTACTTTGTCAAATAAGTTCAAAATAACATGTAGCATCGTGTATAAGTAGCCAATTTGAAGACATTTAAGTAGTATGTAACTTTTTTTCGTATATTTGCAATATTGTAACTAACTTCAAAAGATCAGATAGATACACCACCCAAAATACATTTATTTCTAAATGTTGCAGTGACTATGCAGAAGAACTAAATCCATGCATTTATGACAAGCTGAGTAAAAAGATCCATAGTTAGAGGTCATTCTATTCTCAATTCTCCTGAGTCTTGATAATGCACTAAATGTAAGAGATATTTGTTGTATATCTGAGTTTAAATACTCCTCTCAGTATTCTAATGTCTCACAGGAAAGGAATTTCCATAGAATTATAAAACTGAAATGAAAACTTAGAAATGGTCCCTTTTAAATCTCTTTATTCTGAACCAGCACATTCTGAGCATGTAAGTAAAAATAATCTCTGAAGCTACTATTACTTTAGTTACTATTACTATTCTAAGCAGCTCAGAATGACACAGCTTCATGGAATCTTTCCAGCCTAGGCCTGTTTAAAGTATCCCTTGGTTAAATAATTTTTTCCTGTCTTCTTTTTAACTAAGATACTTGCACATTTCTCCAATATTTTATTCTAAGCCTTCCAGTCATACATACTAACATTCCAACATCTTCACATCTTCTTGACTGAACACCCAGAAAAAGACAATTTCAAGTGAATTTGGGTTGATGAGAAAAATTTCTCATCTGATTTGAAAGCTAAGTATTGAGTATACAAAAATAAATGACAGACTACAAGCAATACCTGCACTATCGTTATTTTTTCTTACAGAAAAAAGAATGTCCAACCATCTTTGTTTCATAGAATGCCTCATGAGATGGTAGCTACAGAATGCTTACTGACAAGTACTATTTATACTATTCAGTTCTAAATTAAACTTGAATTAAAATTAAGTTCCAGAAGAATATAGGAATATAGGTTAAGATGGGTTATTAATATGCATGGTGGCATAAAAGCTGCTGAAATGTCAGCACATCCTATAGGTTGAAAAGGTGAACATATGAAGCACCAGATCAATATCAGCAGAGAAACCAGAGGACAACATAAGACAGCACTTCCTAAGGGACTTTGTCCATTCACTCTAAGTGAAGACTGAATTCATACTCTACTCTATTTTTCAAAGGTAAATTAAGGTGTTTATTTTTCTTTGTAACTGGTATTTGGGAGGGTAGGGAATCTCTATTAAAAAAAAAAAAATTCAGAATATTCTAAGGACTGAGACTATTTAGAAAGACCAACAGGAAAAACAACACTATACTCGATCTGAACCAAAATGCCTTTTAATCAATCACCCTGAAATTGCTTTCAAAGGCAACAACTATAATGTTACTATTTACATGTCCTAATAGAAGACAATTAAGAGAAACTAATTTGGCACTTACGCTTTTTTTTTGTATCATCAAAAAAAGAATTTAAGAAATTAATCTTAAAATAATCAGACTTCTGGTAGGTTTGAATCTCTTATCTCTCTATAGTTTGTATGAATTTTTCACCATGTTTCTTTTGCTAATTCTTTTATTCTACTAAAACCAGACATATGTATCTGTATTTATTGTGAAAGAGGTCCTGGTCCAAGAGCTAGATTTTTTTTGTTATTAAGCACATTTGCCTCTAGAATGATCATTATGGTATCATTCTCCAGAAAAAGCAGATCACATAAGCTGAGGTTACCAGTGCTACTGGAGCAATCATTCAAAGCACTGAAACTTAGACACTGGCATTAGTCATTAGGGGAATTCAAACTGGCATTGAACCTCAGGTGTCAGAACAAGGAAGCTAACTCTACCATCCTACAGACTAAGACAAAACTTTAAAATTATTTAGAACTTTAAAATAACTATTAAAAACCCACTTCAGAACCTTCAACTTTTGATGTTAATGAAACATTAAGAAAATTTATCATAATGGAAAGATCACACAGATAGCAAATCCCTGTCACTGTCACAAAATGGAATGATCATAGGTAAGACTACAGCAGTGTTAGAATGTGGACAGAACCAAATGATTCAAACATATGGCACATGAGCCAAGAACACATGCCATGCCTCATCTACTGTCTGCATTTGTAAGACTGAAAAGTAAATATACCTGGTTAAGTGTGTTATCAGTCTTCAGTTCTTTATGATTGGAATACTGGATATAAATGGGTTGGTTACGAAGATGAGGTGTCACGGCAGAGTAATAATTAACCATAGTGATAGCTGCTTCTTCTGTAGCAAGTTCCAAAAATGCCTGTAATTAAAGAGGTAATTTTCAGTATTTACAAAGCAGGTAATCTTCTTATAAGCAGTACATAAAACCTAAAGAGTTTGATAACACATTTTAACAAATATCAGTCTTCAGAAAATGTCATTCCACATGTACCAACTTTATGTGTTAAGCTACTTTTTCTCCAAAAATTAATCTATGAAGATGTATGAATAAATATTTATCTTCCAGTTAACATTTTTGCTTAAGTAGCTGTCAACCATCCCATTTCCCCCCCCAAAATTTACTAAAGATGGTTTAAATTAATTTGAAAAAAAATAAAGGAACAAAAGCTCTTATCTTTAATACTTACTGCTTTATGACTTACTTCAATAGCATTCTAACAATACATTTTGAAATCAGACAATAAGCATATTAAAAACCCGAAAGTAACAAATTTACCTGGTTTTTCCCTTTCAGCATCAGGATGTTGGTTACTTTACCAAAAGGTAAACCTAAAGCAATAACTTCTGTTTCTGTCACTTCCCCAGGTAATTTCCTGATATGAAGAACACGAGAAGGAGCCCCATCCATTTTATCATCACCTTTGAATTTCTTGTTGTCATTGCCATTGGCTGAAAGACATATTCAAACTCTATTTGAAAAGCTTACTGATATTATTATCGCTTTATTTAAAAATGATTTTAATTATAAACATGAAATTAATTTTAAGTGAGCCATCTCCTCATTTGGTTTAAGTCAAATTCAAGGGTTGAGAACAAATTCTGCAGAGACAAATGCTAGTTTCATAAAAGGTGGACTGTTCAAGACTTAGGCCACAAAGACCATAGCAAATCCTTTACACCCCCCTTTCAGTGAAGCATCTCATAGAATAACATGGAATGGCATATTAATTATGTCTATCAAGGGCTCACATAAGAACTCCAACATACATTAAAGTAAAAACAGCTAGTGCTATCAAGAATTTTTTGAAAGAAATAAAACGGTGGTGAATTGTTAATAGACCCCTAAGTTTTTGTAAGAACTGCTTGCACGAAGGAACTGGACACAAAAAGTAGGAAAGTAACAAGGCAAGACAGGAAGCATCATTAATGCTGGGAAAGATCAGAGCAGAGAAAGGGGATGACCCAGAGAACTGACAAAAGGTTGATGAACCAACAATTTAAGGACAAAGCAGAAAAATGTCCACTAAGGACTATGAGCTCACTCAGAAAAGGAAAAACCAACTAATAAACACGATGCAGCCCACAAAGACAGGGGGGTGGGGAAAGAGCCAAAAAATTCCCTGTTAGAATCAGGGAAGTATAAGCATCAGTGTACAAAACACCAGAAAGACAATTTAGAATATTCTCCAGAATTCTTGTACAGAATTACAGCAAAATTCCAACTTCAGTTCCTTTTGCTTGACTCACAGCTAACCATTTGGGTGGAAGAAATCTTGCTTTTGAAAGAAGGCCAGAAAAAAATTATTTACTTTGGTTATAAGTATGTCAGTGGAGTAAACATCAGAGACAAGAGCTAATGAACAACACCATCATAAGATACTGATATTAATGAATTAATCAGTGCTGCAAATCAGCATGCATTTGGATATTAGTGAAACAAGAGATAAGACTTCCCTTTCTTCTACCAAAACACCAAGATATTTATATTTACCTAAACATAAAATTTGAAATATTCTATTAGCTAAAAACAGTGTGCCTTAGAGGCACGTCATGCAGTAATGTTATACCCACACCCTGTACTATCAGCATCAACCCTTCTCCAAAAAAATTTCAGCGACTAAGCTTTTTAAAAGTTCTTGCACTGAAGAACACAAAGTGTTTTCCACCTTACTACAGCAGACCAAACAACAAAAGCCTAACAACGTTCAAAACTGGTCAAAATTCAGCTAGCAATATCTCCGATTGACAGTGCTAGAATCCATGCAGTAGTAGGCATATGGGAAGACAAATGTTGGTGGAACACAGAAAAGTAAAATTTGAAAAATACACACTGAACTAGTATCTGAAGTCTACACAGGACTCTAACCTGTACCATTTTGGCAAACATGGAGAGATTGAGCTTCCAGGTAGCCAGATTTCACCTGTTCCAAACTATCCATTATAACACTATCTCAAAGAGACAGGCAGCCAAACTTTGTGAAAAAGTACTTTTAGTTTCACCTGAAGCTCATCACACAGTGTTACATAGTTCTCAATTTAAATTTCTACAAAAATAAAAAAAACCCAACAAAAGAAACAAGGTGAAGTCTGATAGGCTGGACAGTGCCTTACAAACAACATGTTAAAAACAAACTTGCAAAGGATAAAAGAATTACAGTGATACTGAAACCACATGTCCAATGCCCTTCAGACTTCAGCTTTCTGAACAATTTCAATTCATTTCGAGTTTTAAAAGATATGAAACATTACCAATCAGAAAGGAGATTATGTAAAGTTTTCAAACTAAAGGATTTTCTGAAATTAAAAAACCTCTTGTTTTTTTACATCACCAGAAAAATATTCACCATGACTGCTCAGATCAGTACTGACAGAGCTGTTTTGTCTTTTGTGTGGTTTCCAACAAACAATTTTGACATATTAGCCTTACCACAGCATAATGTTCAACAAGCTTTTGTTACACTAAAGCTCTTATTTAAATTGGGCTTTAGGTAATCCCAGCATTTCTAGTAAAAGTATCACTGGCCAGTATGTAAGCACTTGCATATATGAGTACTAAATGTTCCTTTAATAATTTAGCAACTACTGTATTACCCAACTGATTTTAGCATCAATTATAGCATTGCTGCCTAATACTGGTATTTTACAGTTTTTCAACTTTTGCTGCAGTAAATAAGCTTAAAAGAAATATATTCTTGTACTAGACGTATCTTTTCCTAAGCAGCAATTAACAGCTTTAACTGCACTCATGTATACAAGCCTCTCATACAATTTTATTTTTTACCCTGTCTTAAACCTTAACTACACTATTCTTTAAACTTTTTTTAATTAGTGTAAAAAAAAGCTATGTAGACAAGTGCCTGTGAAAAAACTTTTATGTAAAGAGCACATAAATACATTAAAGTAATGTATAGAAAAAATACAAAATTAGGCACAAAAGCACATATGGCAATCAAAAAATGGGACAGGAAGGGGGAACTGGCAACAAGCATTGTGAATGCTATGGAACTGCCCAAAAAAAAGTTTTTAGCAGTAGGGCAAGTAACCATGACAAAAACCATTTGTTACTTATTGGCAAAAAGCACCTCTTGTACAAAGAAAGCTGAACTGGTACCCTTCTTTAAAACTGAAGCCCACCTTCATAAAGTAAAATTTATGCCAAAAGATTTAACAATGGATTTTGGAAGAAAGAAGAAATGAACATACCAGCTGTTGAATGCAAAAATAATGTATACTTTTCCTACTTTTGGTTGGTTATCCATTCAGCATTGCCTAACAGAAACTTCCTGTTTCAGTAATGAAGTGTGTATCATACACTAAATATGCATGCACAAGTGAACTTTACAAGACACTTGTGGTACAAATTAAATTTAGCTTTTAGGAGAGTTAGGGAGAGATCCAGGCACTGTATGAAACCTCACTATCTGTAGTCTCTTATTTGTCATTATAAATGGTACTTCTCAGCTGAAGACGCATCATTAAACTGCACTTGGGAATAGAAAACCACATTTACAACATGGGAACACAACTTGTTCAGAGCCACTGAAAGGTGAATTTAACCACTGCTAAAACAACGATCTCATTCTCTAACAAATTTTATTGGCAGAATTAGCCTCCATAATGGTTACAACCTAAGTCAAGAGGAGCAAGGTACTAGAGGAATAACAGTCTATGTCTAAGCAGCAACAACCTGAAAGATCCTTTCCTATGATGCACTTAAAGATGTTGAAAACTGGGGCGGGGGGGGGGGACGGGACAAGGGATGTTGGAGGAGACCTCACAAGCTGGCTAATAACTTCTGCTGAAACTGCTGTTATACTGGACACTTACTGGCAAGTAGCTGTTTCATGAGGTAGTTTGGCTTTCACTAGGCTTGAAGGTCCTGATGCAATTCAAATGTCTGGCTGCTAACACTTCAACAAATATAAATATGCACTGAGAACAACAGGCTACAACATTTACACTGGGAGGAAAAAGTTTTAAAAAGCACTGGGAGAATGAGACTGTTAGTATTAGTTCATTTACAAATCAAGTTATAGCTACAAATTCGTAGAATTAAAAAAAAAAAACCAAAACCAAAAAAACTAGAAACCTAGCCTTGAACCATAGAAACATTTAGGTTGGAGAAGACCCTTAAAATAATCAAATCCAACCATTATTCCTGCACTGCCAAGTTCCTCTGAACACAGGAATGGTTACAATCAGTTGAGACTACCATAAAAACCCATGTTTTGTAACAACCAGAGCACTGATCTAAGTCCTCTGCATCTCTCCACCAAGGAGATGAAAAACTCAGTTTCCATGTGACATCAGGCAACTATTTCTAAACAAGATCTCATCTTTACTAATGCTATTCAAAGCATTATTCTCACATCTAAATAGGATACTACAATTTAAATATAACTGATATTTAAGCCACATCCCTGTAGCACAGTTCCTTCAAATCAGCATAAATCAACTTGTTGAAATTGAATGCTTACAGGCTGACAAAGCCTTTAAATGGCCATAATCTGAACAACTTGGGTCCTGGCATCTTCAGTTATAAACGCCTATTTTATTAAACAGAAATAGGAACCTACATAAAAAAGCAACAAAATGAACAAGAGTATACACAAGGCATATTGTAAGTCCAAGTTATTTAATCTATGAATATTCAGTGCAACCAAGCAGTTTTTGCAGAAAAACTGTTCTTCAAGTTCAGCATAACTCCTAGCAAAAATTAATAGCTTACTTCCTGAGGTGCTCAAAAATTTAATTTAATAAAATTTCATCCTAGAAGAGCTTTTCTCTGCACATTTTTTTGAGAAATATATAAATATGATCTAAGAGTTCTGAGACCTTTATTGTGGATGGATAATTTTCATGTACAAGAAACTATTTTCATAAGCACACAATCTCCTAATACAGAAACATAACTATGTGGCTACAAGCAAAAAAATTTGGATGCAATATGAAGTTGCCTTCACTCATTAGTTCCTGAAAAGAAGGGGAAAAAAAAAAGTAAAAATGACCACAAGACACTGGTTATAAACCACTGCATATCTGTAGTAGTGAAATAATATATAAATAAACAACCTTTCTGCAGAAATCTCCTTTTCAATACCGTCAGTCCATAGCAACAACAAACTAAAAAAAAAAGGAACTTAAGAGTTTGTACATGCTAAAGACAAGAAGCTTAAAAGCAGTAGTATTCAGTGCTGCTGCTGTGTAGAAAGCACTTCTTGGTTTACCTTGGCTAAATATATGTAATTTAATGTTATCAGCTAATAAAGCATAGGACACCTATCCAGACAGGAACTAAGGGACAAAGAGAAAGGCAATACAATTGAAGATATCTAGTTTACAGTTGTGGATTATGACCAGACAGAAATATTACAATGTTGCAGAGGCTACTGAACACAAACATCTGCCTGGACCAACCAGCAACTAACTGCAGACAATCACAAACTGGGGGGGGTGTGGGGTGCATAATAGAGACCACAGTGGTTTCACTTCTTGAAGGTTCTTTCCTTGAAGAGAAATTTCCTATATGTACATGACTCTGATGTAGCTGAGAAAATGCAGGAAGGGAGCTGTTGTCTGATCCAGTAACCTCTCCCAGGCTCCCAAAAGCAAATAAACAGGACCTTTGCCTTAGTATGTAAATCTTCTGAATTTCAACTTAAAGATAAAATCTGGAATTCAAAGTGTTTGAAAGAACAAGAAAAGAATTCTATATTCAAAAATATAATAAAGACACATAGAATATGAAGTCATCTGAAGTCCATATTTGTTAACCTTGAAGGTTAGGTTACACAGTCAGTGTTATTACACTTTTGTTGACAAGGTTTTTTGGTTGTGACAAGACACGGGGCCTTGTGCATATGAAAAATTTTGACCAACCAATATTAAAACTATCTTACACTACAAAGACTATTGCTTAACAGGAATTTGAGCTTGAATAAGTAAACACAGTGGAACAAAGAAAACTTAACTACAGATTTTAATTGGCCTATCTGCACACAGGCTGCACCTGTTTCAAAATGCACTGAGTTTTCTAAGCAACTAGGATAACACATTTACAGTATGGTATAGTGGCTGCTCAGTGTTGCAGTCTAAAACTAATACACTTCAGTTTGTCCTTAAAAACATGTAAAAATACCACAGGCTAGAGTGAAATCCAGATGAAGCAGAAAAAGAGTTACCATGGCCTAGCGATGCACATAGAAATTAATAATAATAGCCACATTTTATTTCTCCCATTCTGAGACTTTTTATTTTTGTAAGTTTCTAAATCTGCATGTCTGTGGAAATATGTAAAGTGTACAGTACTATTAAATTACTATACTTTCCAATCACATGTAACGTACTTCTTAAAATCTTTCCAATTATTATTAATTGTAATCAATTTGCAAGCTTCAGAAGTAAATTACCTATGTTTAGGCATCATTAATTTTAACTAATAACTAGTTTTACTTAATGTGCTAGCAAAAATGGCACATCTATGGCACATCTACGTTTATTGTCCAAGTTAAACACAATACTTGAAACATTTTTAGCTTGTATGCCCCAGGGCTAAGTATTCTGTTAATACAATGAATTACCTACCAAAGTAACTCCTAACATTCCCTGCTAATTAAGTAAAAACAAGATCAACAGTATCATTCAAAGCTCCAGGAGTTTAGTGAGCTCAGCTGCAAAATGATTTTGGAATGTTTCTACTGATCTACTTTAAACAAACAAACGTGAACAATGAAATTGACGGCAACTGCAACAAGAAAGCCTGCCAATTCTTCTTGTCTTTGACAAGCCAATTTTCATAAGACTTGCATCAACATATTTCACTCTTTATCTACATGCCTAAAAAAAATGTTACTTCTTTTGTGTGTGGATGTCAGCAATAGAGTTCATGGCACGAGTATCTTCATATGGACAACACCTCCAACAACTTCCATTAAGCAATTCTCCATCTTGAATAGCAAAAGCCTCACACGAAGTTCAGCATAAAAGTAACGCCCTTACAGAAGAAACTTCCCAGTTTTTAAAGATAAGGGGATTTTTTTCTTGAATTTAAAATCTGCCGAATAAACAACTGCAGCTATGTATTTACTAAACATACAGCACTGAAAGGTAAAAAAATATTTACATACAATCCTTTGCAATGTGCCTTACCAATGTCTTCAAAAACATTAGCAGTGTCAGAGTCAGCAATATTTAAAGATCCTGGTTTCAGGTCTAGTTTCTCAGAATCCCGTTACCAAATATTGTAGCTTACCTAAAGAGCCTTTCTAGAGGCTCAGCAACACAAAAATAACTCATGGATCTTTATGAGAAGATCATGCTTGCCAAAGAAATCAGAATCAAGCAAGATTATGGCAGAAAATAAGAACAGACTTTGAAAATATTTTCAAAAAAGCTAAAGGAAAACTAGCAGTAATTTAAGCAATAGTAAAAGGCCTGTGGTTCTCACAACACAACTTTATGAACTATATTCATGTCAGCTGGCATTAATAATGTCAGAAACTTACACATTAACATAAAAGAAGAACTTCCTAGAAAAGCTTAGGTATTTGCTGATATTGTACTTTACAAACTGTCCTCCCTTGCTACAAATTCTAATCTCGTGGATGGGATCCTTCCCTTAGTGTTTACAGAATAATGTTCTGCCATACTGTTCAACCTAGTTCAGGAACAAAAACTGATCTCATTTATCTAAATATAAATGTGCAACTGAAATGAAATTCCTCAACAATGACAGTCATGAAATTTGTCCAAAACAGGGTTCAGGATTAAGAGGTAAAAGTCATCTTCATCCAAGTCTAGAATTCTGTTGAGACTGCTCTTTTACAGAAGACACAGAAAGTACCTAAAACAATAACTTCACTTGTAGTGAATGTCAGTGTAACACATTGTCTCCTACACAGTCTGGAGGATGGATACAGATGACAAAACTGTTTAGAAAATGCCCAAGGATCAGGCCTTGTATTCTGAGCCATGTCCAATGTGCTAGCCTTTTTCAGAGAATTACCAGTGGTTCAAATTGACAGCAAAAATGCAAATCAAACATTTGTTCACCAATTTCGCAACTTTCTCTCACAAAAAAATAGGAAAGGCTTCATCTGTAAGACTCCCTACAGGGCAGAGAAACCCTTCCTCTTTAATGCCTTTCACTAGGAGAGCAGATTAGAGCAAGAGTATTCATAAAAGCATTAAAGTACTACAGTATTCTCACTGAATGGTAGCTGAATACAAAAAAACTCCCACTATTGGAACTATTCCCATGATAAAAAGGTAAGACGTTCATTTAATAAAAAGTCATCTTCAGTCTCACCCATAATGACACAGCCCTCAGTTCCACCAAAATCCCTCCTCCTTCCAAGAAAAGTAGTTTTTTTGACAACTTAGGCATTTTGGTTTAGGTTAATATTTCTATAGCAGAGAAAGAAATGAGGTTGTGATTGACAAGATTTTGTTCAAAGTTTAGGCCTGTTAAGGCACTGCTATTGACAACTGGTTTTTTTACCATGAACACTTTCACCAATAAAAGGCTCAGAAGATTACAAAGACAAACCATCTCTTTCTTCTGTTCTCCTAGCTATCTACTTAGAAAAATATCACAGGATCAGATATGGGAAATAACACAGTCAAAACCAGAATAGGTTTCTATATTCTCCAGAAAACAATGGCCAAGTCTCATAACATTATGACTTTCCAACTCTAAGAATGAAGGGGCAAGAACAAGTATCAGTTTTATGTAGGCAGATATCTACAACATGTCTCCATTTACAAGGGACTTAATAAATGATCTCAGGTTCCCTGAAGCCCTAGAAAATTTGGGAAAGATTCATCACTACTATACCTTGGCTACAGCAAAATAAATTGTTTAATTTACTAAAGTTTTAAATTCTTCAGAAGAGAAAAAGTAACAGCAGAACTAAAGCAAAATGAGGACATCAATTCAGACAATACCTGAACTCACTTGGCTTCAGGAGATGGTAACACAGGTTTCCATTATTTCACATCTAACTATTTCTGAGTTTACAATCTGAACTTTTAAACTGTGCAAGTCTGGAAAAAGTAATTCCCGGTCCACAGTAAACAGACAGCTAAGGGAGGATATATTCAGATGCAATACTGAACAGTGCATTTATTCTACTTCTACATGGGGTTTTGTGCTACTTAAAAAAGGCAGGCAGAATAAAATTTGAATATAATACCAAAAAACTTTAAAAAATAGAATTCCCCAACAAACTAGCCCCTCTTTACTAACTTCTATAGAGAATGACTTGAATTACAGCCCTGCATTGAGACTGTGGGTTTTTGTTTGGGATTATTTTTCCAACAACCTTCTTTACATATTACAGAATTAACGTGAAACTGTTTCCAACAGACATCTGATACTACAGGAGCCAGACCACTACTCTGACCATTGCTTCTAATGAGATGATTTCTTGAGTAGATATTTATGGTTATGGATGCCAAAAAAAACCCAGACAGAAAATCCCCACCCACACCAAAAAACCTCCCACACACAAAGGAACTCCCAAGACCCAAACTCTCAATCAGCTTAAAGAGGGTGGAAGTAAAAACAAAATGGGAAGCAACATCTCTGTTAAACACATCAAACTTCCACATCAACCTAATGAGATTAAAACATGCTTTTCCATTTTCAGAACTTTCCAGGAAGAATTTCTATCTAAGGCCTGCTTAGACAAGCTTCTGTATTTCTTCTGAAACCTCAAAATTATAATTATTATTTCAATTTTTTCCCTTTACCTCTTTTTTCCTTTGATAAATTAACTTGCTTTTAATTTCCTGGGACTAGAAGTTTATCTAAAAATATATGGAAAATTTGATAATATTCAGGACTTGGTCCTGTCCTAATGTCCACTGCTCACACCCAAACCCTCATACACACAACTTGAACACCTTCCCATAGCAGTTTCTCATTTAAGTAAAGCAAACTGATGAAGAACTGATCAATACCCAGGACTGAAGAGGACATCAAGAAAATGAAAACAAGAACCTCTTTCAGAACCAGAAGGAAGTAAGAAAAACAGGGAAGAGAGACAAATGTACTGGAGTTCCAAAATGGTTATGAATGCGCTATCCTGCATTTCTGACCTATTCCAAAGTAGTAGACCACCTCTTCACCTTTGGTTACAGAACTGCCAGTGGAAGTGGTTTTCTTCTGCTGCCACACTCCTCCACTCAACACTGCCCTGTCCACAACTGTGCAGTCACATGGCTGATCAGTAAGTTCATCCAAGGAAACACTACTGAATTTTGTTAGGATAGTTTAATGCAGCATTAACTTATTCTGCAAGTATATGAGAACTCCAACAGAAGAGTGTAGCAGAAACATGTGGATTTAGGGGTTTTTCTGCTTGTTGCTAAAGATGTAGGATGAGAAAGCACAGAGCTACTCATTCTGGCAAGAGCCATCAACACAGCACCTTAATTGTAACATGAAATTGTACCCTGAATCCCAATCTCCTACTAAAAAATTAAAATGGAAAGAGTCTGCTACTAATATCAGTGATTATACTGCTCAGTCCATAAATACAGAAAATCAGGCACAGTGAAACAGTCAACCAGGCAACTGACTGGAAAGTCCAGCAACCCTCTAATGCCATGAACCAACTCCTCCACATCGCTAAGGCAAAAGAAAAAAAGAAAGATAAAAAACCACAAAGAATTACTGGTATGGTAGGAAAAGAAAGAAGAGAAAAAGCAAGACCTCTGAAATGAGGCTTCCAAGGGAACTCAGTGTACATTCAACACACAGAAGCATCAACTGCAACAGAAGACATTTTAGTGTGTGCCAGTTAATGAAAAAACCTTTCTATCTAGCATCACCAGAAAACTGATTCAAGAACAGCCTCAGTCCCTTTGCACTGATCTTCTGAGATTCTACTGCTGCAATCTCAGACTGAAGGAGCAAAGTGAAGCTTCCTGCTTTAGCAGTGAATCAGAACTGTACTCCTTAATGCACACTGTATTATGAAACTGGCACAGTGCTCTTCCCTGTAATGCCCAGACTTGCAGATGTCCATATGTAAAGAAGTTGATGTCACACAGGAGTTAGGCTGTTTACCTTTGCTTGGCAGTTGAGATTCCTTAATTTAAAGGCAGCTGTACAAGACAACCATAGTTTTTCATCCCATCACCCACCAACAATTTAGTGCGTAGACATCTGAAAGTTGCTTATTGTTTAATGGGATTATTCTTCTCGGACATCCAAGGTTTGTAGGGAATAGAAATACAAAGTCACTATATTCTAATAAAAGCCAACAGTTTATCCCTCTACTGCATAATGGATTCTTGTTTCGGTGTTCTCCCCTTGTAAACAGGAAATGAGTCCAAGTATAAATTATAGATTTCTCCTTTGAAAGGGCATCACTTACCAGTAACTACCATGCTGCTCATGTTAGAGTTCGGGCTACTGAGTACACTGCCTGAAAGAAGTTCGTCAGATCCTCTCTAAAAAGAAAGAGACAGTAAGAGATTTTTTTTCCTCTATTGTGTGATTTTTAAAGATGATACTTCCTCTTTTCAGAAAAGTGCAACAATTTGAAATCTAAGTAAAGCAGCATATTTACATGGCAATCTGAAATGAGAGCAGCTTAAGCACAGTTGTTTAACCCACCACTGAAGTGAAGCCATCTCTGGACACAAAGAGAACTGCTGAACAATAATTTTGCCCAGCATTTCAAGTTAAAAATATAATTAAATATATTTATTCTACTTCAATAACACTTAAGTTTTAATATTTTAATACACATATATATTAAACTATTTTATCTAGCTGAAACTACAAGGGAAATCTATGCAAACAGAAATACAGAGTTTAGCTCAATTTTAACACCTCTATTAAAAAAAAAAGATTTAATGTTCATAGAAAATGAAATCAGTTTTCATTTTGGGGACATCCATTTGTTCTGCAAAATACAGTTTAGGGCAGGGAATCACATCTTCATTTTAATTCTTAAAACATGACAAGTATCAATTAATGAATGACTTAAAAGTGGGCTGCAAAAATCAGAGGATGATCATATTGAAAACAGACAAGATAACCCTTTCCACAAACTGTTTGCAAGATGGGCATTTGACGCAGTTGAAGAGGCACTTTGCTTGACACCTTGCTCTTTCTTTTTTGCTTTTATGCCCCAACCCCCTTCACCCTCAAGACTTCATCTCTCAAAAAGCCTACAAAATCTTTATGTGATCTTTCAACAAACAAAATATTTAAACCATCCTTTGAACATTATCTTTAATTTCTTGTAGGTTCTTTCCCACTTCAAAAATATTTCTGCAGCACCCTTAAGAATAATCCAGGTCACTGCTAAAAGGGTAATGAGGAAAAAAAAAAACCAGTTTCTATCCATCCTTATAAAAATAAATGGGTTTATTTCTGTTGTGGACACTATAAGAGAATCAAGAATGGTTAGTGAATATATTTTACAGGGCACTTCCATATTTCATAATAAATTCATCTGAGACTATTATCTCTATAGACAGCACGGTTTCAAGACTCATTAAGAACCAAACCTCTTCCTTTTTCTCATACTGCACTGTATCTGTGTCCACACAGAGAATGCTAAAGTATGTTTAAGTTTATATATGTGTACGCACACACTGAGCCATTAAAGTTTACTTGGTTTTCAACAACAGCACTGAAGAATCTCGATACAGTTTACAGAATGCTCTCAGCTTTGTTGGTACATAGCAACCAACAAAGCTGTGCCTAACAAATCAGCAACAGAGTTCCCTTAAAATTGCATCATGCCCAATGCCGAGATCACCAAGATCAGGTAGAACCATGAGAAGGACCATGTCTTGTCCTTTTCAATGTAAGGATGCATTTCTAATCAGATATAGCTAAGAAAAAAATTTAGCTAGATAGAACTGAGTTATAGAAGTTATAGAAACTCTCAGTCTAACTACATTGCTTACTACTACTGATAGAATACACAGGTACTCAGTATAAGTAGAAAAACAAACATTCTTTCTCTTTCATGTTCTATTTTTTCTAACAACATTGACACTGGTAGAATGTTGAAGATTAGTAGTAGCGTTAGGTTACTCAGTGGTAAGTACAGTTTTTTCTGCTAGCACTGCCCATCTAGCTTTGCTTGGGAGCCTGCAGCCTGGCCAGCTCAGCTGAACAAGCACGAGCAGCAGCAGATACTGAATCTATTCAGAGTGTGGTTGATTAAGATCATTCAGCAGTATTTTTTCCCCTTAATATGGCAGGCATCAATTTGCTATGGTACAGTAGTTACAACATAAACAGCTGAATCAACCCCAATACCAAATGAATACTCTTCACAAAACCCACAAGAACTTTACAATTCTGAAATATCTCAAATTTGAGTTGCCTTCAGCTTCAGAAAGTTACAACAGCAACTGCTGATTGAAAGAGTGCAAGAATGATTACATGAACTTCTCGTTGCTAGTAAATAAGGCTTTCAAAAAAGCTGTTAATTTCTTAATCCACAGCAGAAAAATCCAGAAGAAGTACAAATTACTCAGAGTGGACATTCAGTTCCTGTATTTGTGTTTCATGAACAGTTCTCTTTTCATTTTCAGACATGTCATTTTACATTTCATGAACACCTTCATAGTCAATCACAAGACTTTGTCACTGCAATTGAAAGCTTTAACATTTTTGCATCAGAAGAACAATTAAATGTGAATTTCTTACACTGGTCTGTATAATAAATTCTATACTTGTCTTATCTGCATAAATTAGTGTTCAAAAGTCTGATTCACAGATGTACAGGTTCATATGAGGAATGTTCTTCCAATTCCCCCATGAAATCACAAAAATATGGCAAACCTCTACTAACTCACTCCCATACATATTTCCCAAGATTTTGGTCAAAGACAAAGACCTCTCCTACCATGCGATTACCGTGTATCTGATTAGATATACATGTTTATTTTTCCTAATTGGTTCTTAAGCAGCCTAGACCCTTCTGGACTTCAATTCAGTATGTAACTTTAAAATCAGCCCTGCAGCAAAAGACATGATGGACTTGGACACAGAGTGGTTAAATTATAAAATCAAAAGCAGTACCTGCCTGGTTATTGTGATTTATTTCAAAAGGGTTACCTAAAGATCTTGGTTGTCCAGTAAAGCAATTTCATATAAGCACCTCAAGAAATACAGTATGTGCTCTTAGACTGGCACTACTGTGTGACACCATCCCTCCTGAATTACACAGATATGAATACTTATTTTACTTACATTTATTCAGCAGAGATAATGCTTTATTCAATTTGTGGTTTAGGGTGATTGGTTTTGATTTTACATGCATCTTCATTTAGAGGATGCAAAGCCAAAAAGGCCTGACATCTCGCTCAAAGAGCAAAGCTTTTCATCACTCTGCTACGTCACACATGAATTTCAAAATCATAACCAATTTTCCAAGCATATTGAATATTTAATTAGTCTCAAGCACAGAAATTCTGCTGGTCAAATGGTACAAGGCAAACCTTTAAACTAAATTAGGTAATTGTATTGAGTGTTTCAGAGCTAAGGAAACCAAACTTTGAAGAACACAGAGAATCAGACTCAAGGAAGGAAGATCCAAGAGCAACGTTCACTTAACTCATTTCCCTGTCTGTGCAAATTGCTGTGTTCTAAGGAATCAAAGCAAGTTCAGGATTGTATAACAATACTGAAGAACACAAATACAGAGATGGCAAAAACATTCACATCTAAGTTAAAATAACAAATAAAAAACCAGCACCATTATTATATTTCGCCATGAACTGCAAAGTAAAGTTACTGTAATAGCAACATGGTAAAGACTAATTGAATATTCATTTTAGCATGAGGGAAGGAGATTATTAAGAACAAAATAAGAAGTACAAACTGCTATTATACTATTAATAGGTCGTCTGACATCTAGTCCTCAACAGCACAAGTTTTCAATGCCATGTTTCTATTTCTGCCAATGTCAAGAAGATTAATCTACATTAATCTTCCACAAAAATTAATAACCAACTGCTCAGATCAGAGATTCTAGACCATTTCTTGATGAATCCAGCATCCACCAAAATATGAGTATACAAAATAAACAAGAGAATTGCCAAGCTAACATCTTTCAGTGAGTGAACCCTGAACTTGTCACAGAGTCAATACCACCCTTTCACTGAGGCCCATGTTATCACCCCCATGATCCCATGAGAGCATTTCCATCCATGGTGGGAAAACATCATGTTTAATGCATGCTTCAATCAATGGATTTATGAAAAACTGACACGTAGGACCTCTTTCAAAAAAGACAAAAAATTGTATCAAGTCAGACTTTAGTGCATATTTAAGTGAAAATTCAGAATTACATATACAAAAATTATTTTACATACAGTAAATTAAAGACATTATTTTGATATTTTAGCAAATATCCGTAAGTGAATAGTTATTTCATATACTCTCACTTCTACAATATACAAAACCAATGATACAAAGAGAAAGAAGAAGCCCCAAGCCCCTAGCTCAGCAAATGAATGCTTTAGGTCCCTGCTTTAAGTTATAGCTAACTCAAAATCCCTCACTACACAAGCTGCATTTACATAGCAGAATTTCAGATTTTTCCCCTCCATAAAAGACTGCTATAAAGCTTCACGCTATCACAGGTTGTATTATGCAACTATGTAACTTCAGGAACTCATTTCAGTCATACTATGCTTCCAGGCTAATCAAAAATATACTGTTTAGAAGTCTTTGCCAACTATTTTGCCCACATTCCAGATTGGGCTTTAAATACTTCACACATTCCCCAGATTTTATTATATCCAAGGTACAACCAGAGAGTAACAACTTCGGCTTCAGAATTACCAAAGTGGTTTAGTCTTTTACACAACAAAAGACTTTTTGACAACTGTTTAAATCAGAGACACATCAGCTTTTTTTCCCCCAAGAATTCAGGGCGATGGAGACTCTGACCAGAAGTTACGCTAAACCCAACAGTGTATTACATAGAGCTTATCAGAAGCATGTGTAGAAGCACTACAATACTCCTAGAAACAGTAAACAAGTGACTCCTAGAAACAGTTAACTTATGTTTAAAAATCAACACAACCATCTAAAATAATTTCTTAAACTCCCACTAGAAAACACAAAGAAGATACTCAGAGATATTAAAAAAATGCATTTTTCACAAATACTCCCATTTGTGGTATTTATATTTGCTGATACTACAAACCTCTCTCAAAACCAGGATGCTTCTGCCCCTCCCATTTCCATCTCTCCTCCCTTCCCCACAAATGAAAGATAAGTAAGAGAACTTCAGCCGCACTGCACATTTACCACAGTCATTCTCAGCCTACTGGCACGAATTTCCCAAGGGGTATGACAAGCCAGGAGACAGATCTTGTGATTTAAGAAAATCCAACAGCCCTGCAAAACACTTGGTTTCTAACAACATCTGGGAAAAAAAAAAAAAAAAAAGAGCCAGAAACTTGATGGTATGGGAGAGGAATAAGCATATGACAGTTTCAATCCAGACATTAAAACAGTCTCCTCTTAACAGTTACTCACTGTAAACACGCTGCTTCAATATCTGAAGTAACTCTGGGGACTGGATGTTTGAAACAACAGAACAGCACACTTTAAACCCCCAAACACAGCATTTATAAACATTATGCAGTGTTTCATATAAAAATTTACCATGTTCAAAATGAAGCATCCTTTGACGTCTAATCCATCGCATGTAAACTGAACAAATAGACCTTCACATAATCTTTTGTGAAGAAAAAACGCTTGATCTGTCTTATGCTCTGATGACATGCACAACTGTCAAAATAGATAATCCAAACCCCCCTAAGGAATTTGTTACACCTCTCATATGTACAGGATCATGGAAGACCATTCAGGATAGGACAAGCAAAGTCTATATATTCAAAAGAAGCTCCATGCAGGTTCATAAGTATTTTACAAAGCATTCAGTTTAACTATAAGCTTGCTATTAATTCACCCGAACCTTACACGCATGGAATACTCCTTCTTGAATTTCTTTTTAAGAATACACCATTTACCTATATTGGCATGAAATCTTATCAGTTAAGGTCATGAACTCCATGGATGCTTAATAACTCACGTATACCATCACTTGCTTTTCATTCAGTATTAACTGTATAAAACATGACCACCTTTACATACCTACTCTCTATATATGTTCTTTTTTACCCTACTTCAATTATTGTCATATTCTCCTCAGCCAAGCATAGGTTGTTTATATAGCCTAACAACTACACAATTTTAACACACTCAATTTTTCAGTAAGAAAGGAGCTAGGAGAAAATTAATAAAACAGTAATAAAAATAGATAAATTTTGTAGAAATTGAGAGAGCAATCAAGGGAATTTGAAAAGCCTTTAAGACTGACAGAAAACTCAATTTCCTTGAAAAATCTCCAGGTTCCCAAAACAAATGTTGAAAAGAAACAAATTTCTCAAAGCACCAGAAGATCAAGAGGGACTATTAAACCCAAAAAGCCAAAGAGTAAAGAATCAAATCTCAATTTATACCATGTCACACAGCATCATTTGGAAACTCCTAAACTTTCACTGCAGGTAAGAATCTCTTCTAATATAAGTCAATGCTTCAAATATCCAAGAGAAGTACACCAACAAAATAATTTATTGCAGCATTTCAGACTTTCAATTCCACTTTTACCAGGAAAGAAAGTACTGCTCTTGAACAGCTGTACATTACTGGCAGTAAATTAGAATAGGTGAGAACAACTCATTAGAGCTATCACCTGGATGCCTCCTTTGCCTTCCAGACAGAGAACCCTGGCACCTGGATGTACAGATTTGGTCCTTCAGAAGCAGTTTCTACACCCCAAAATGCAATCCACATGGAAGGTGTTTTCTACTCAATTATCTCCTATTTTTCACTAATAAATCGAAAGTGCTAATGCAATTTTGTCTATAACTTACTATTTGTGTTATTGACAGAAAATCTGATTTTACGAAAAGCTAAGCATGGCAACATGCACTGGCAGCTGTAAAACATATCCAAACCTCTAAACCCATCATGACAGTCCCCTTAGCAGCTTGTGAAACCACAACCTCATTTGAATCAACTACCACCAAAAGCAAGAATTCTACCTTCTCCCTGACCCCAGAACTTGCTCCTATTCTGTCCTCCTAATTCTGCATTGCTCCAAGCACTTATGCAACCACACACTTTGGTACAAATCTGAAGAAAAAGCTGTACCTCACCGTTGTGTCAGCTTAGCTTTATCCTGGTTAAGTTCCCAAAAAGGTTTGTGAATTTGCTACCTAAACATCTGTTGCACACATATTACAGTGACAGAAAAATGGAATGCAGATTGATTTTGCTTGTGAAAATATGGCCCAAAGCTCTAGGAAAGGGAGAGCTATTTCCATACTGGTATGGAAGATGGTGCAGGTGATTGCATTTCTATCTGTACAGCTCCTCAATTAAGATGTGAAGTGTTCTGTTACAAATGAAAAACTACATGACTTCAAGTTAGTTAAAGATATCAAAACTTATCAAACAAGTACACTAAAGCTTCCTTACATTGCTGCAAACTAACCACAGAAGACAAACTAACTTTCAACATGCTTCCTTTCTTTCCATTTTCAGCTTTCCTTACTTCTTCACATACACTACAGTGGCAAAAAAGACCAAAGGCACAAAGAGAAAAAGAACTGGAGTCAGCTGTTCTGAGAATAAATATGAAAGCCATTTCAAAGAGAGTCAATTAATAGAAGTTACTGTTTTCAGATATCTTTATTGTTATCAGATAGCTTTCATTGTAAGAAGTCATTTTTTGTCACTATGGACATGTTCTCCATACCACCACTGGAAAGACAAATCCAGATGCCAGTTCTAAACTTTTGAACGTGGTCAGACTTCTGCTTTACTTCACTGCTATAATGCTCCACACATTTTTATTTTGCTGTTTACTACTGCTATCACAACTAAGTGTTATTGAATACCAAGGTTGTCTAAAAACATTATCACAGCTAATACAAGATTAAAATGTCCCTAATTCAGAAACAATCCATTTTACTCATATCACTGCATCTTTGTCTAATCTACCAGCTAGCTACCAGTAATTGCATCAGACATGCAAGGTTAGCTCAAAACTCTAATTCTAACATTTTAAATACAACAGGCCATCACATGGCATTTGTCTGTATGAATAAATCAATTTTTCATCCTACCACTCCCTTCTTCTAAATAGCCAAAATTATAACAGAGAGAAAAAACCTGAAAGCAACAGGCTTCTGAAATAAGTTTAGACTAAATTTTAGAAATAGAAAAATATATCTTCTGACTAGATATATTCTAGAATCTATAACTTGCTAGAATCTGACTTTTCAATCCAGTCTTCATTATACAGTGTACAGTTGAAATAAAAAGTCACAGCACATGAACAGTATCTAATTGTTTCCACCATGAAGAAATTATCAATTATTACTAGCAAAAAAGGTCCAGAGTATAATTTTGTAAGAGAAGATTACTCATCAGAACTTGAGTTAAAAAACCAAAGTGGACAATGCTTCAAGAGAACTTACAGACTGCTACTTTGTGCTCTCCCCTCTTTCTCCATCAGTTCCTATCTCTCTCAGTTTTTAGCTACTGTGCTTCCCCCGTACTATTATATTCCTCCATGCTAAGGTTCAGTGACCAGGAAAAAGGGGGACTTGGTGATACTTTTCTGTTTGGAAAACTCAGGAAGTACTAGGACAGTGTTTTTTAGCATCTTCTACGCATACAAAACATAACCAACTGAATACACACACACAACTGAATACAAACCAACTGAATATTCCCTCTTAAGTGCACTGCAAAGGCTGAAGTCCTGACTTTGGGGGGGCTTTAACGCACATCTTTAAACATTACAGAACTGGGTTTACAGGAATGAGTTTTCCCTCCTAGCTATGACTAGGGCGGTCCACGCTTGGCAGCTGAAGCCTGGATTTTGGCCAGTGTGCAAACCACTGTCAAGAGGCCAAAAATTTCCCAAATGCTGTGTGCAAATAATGCATCCAGAAAGAAATGACTGGTTCTTTCCTCTGTCAGGCAGAAGAACACCTCAGCCCCTGTGAAACAAGCAATGCACGTACACAAAATGAGTCACTCAATTGTTCAAGCCCCATTTACTGCACAGCCACCCATCCCATCCAGGAGAAAGATCATCCATTAGATTGAAGTGGCACACACTGAAATACTGGAGAGATCATCCTCAATATGCACCCAAAGTCCACCTTAGTTATTCCCTACACCTGTGTGACATATATTCCTTCCAGCATGATTTTATCCCTCCAAAAATTCGTTTAATTACTCCAGAGGAAAGATACATTATATACTTCATATATCTAATGGCTGGAAAAGGCTCTATCACACCAAATGCCAAATCAGTTATCAAGATTAAAGCATTCCAATGTAAAGAGAAGAAAAGAGAGAAATTTAAAGTACAGTTATTAGATGCTGATGCTCAAAACTATATAACCAGAGAATAACTAAGGACTTGATGTAATATGAACAGAGCAACTTTAAGGTACTTTTTTAAAAAGAAAAAGCAAACATTTTATATAACATAACTTTTTTAAAACTATGCACGAAGAAATCTATAAAATGTATAGAATTTCTTCAAGGAACCGAAACTTTTTAAAAAAACTGATGAACTGTGTAAATATTACCATTACTGGAATCCTTAACTCTCCTATATTCAAGTATACTTAGCACAAACTGCTTATATACAATGCAAGTTCACAAATCAGCATCAGACAGAGAGCTAAAGCTCATCCTTTTTTGCATTATTTTGCAAACTGTAATGTAAATGGTGAACTGTGTGCAGTGACATTTCCCTGCCTCTATTAGGTAAGCAAAACAAGACATTACAGAGCAAATCAAGTATGAGTTATTTCATTTGTACTTACAAGATGACTGGCTTGAGACACGTTCTAATGCTTTCAAGAAATTAAAGCACACTGTTCCACTGACAGATTTGAGCTAGGAAGCATGTTCCCACTGCATATTTTGAGTTGCACAAAGTCCCATATTTACTCTTTGTAAACCAAGTTTTCAAGTTGTATTCATCATTTTCCCCACCTCCATTTTAGGTTTTATGTTTTGTACTGGTTTCTGGTGTTAATTTCTGGTGACTCAACATGTAAATAAAATGAAGACTGAACATCAGATGAACAAAAATGCTTTAAATCAAATCAAGTGCACAATACAAATAAATGGTACTAGTTCCAAATATATCCCTCATTTGTAGATAACTCAGACTATAAAACGGTTAATAAAGCATTATAAGGAAGCATTCCTTTTACTTTATACTTGCCTTAGCCACATGCAGTCCCCAAAACTAAAGGGATGTCCTTTAATTGAAATACAATACGCAGACTATAGCAGTTAACTTTTCTTACTCTTTTATGAATGAGTTTAAAAATATCACATGTTCACTTTTCTGTTTAAGAGACCAGCAGGCTACAGTTAATATAACTTTCAAATTTGTATTGACATGATTAATGATGATAAAATAAAGCAAATTTTCCAAACAGAAGAGCCATGTATCACCATCCATTTCTCCAAGAATAATTGAATACACCACAAACATGTTTTGCAGGTGATCAGCATATACACTGCAAGTGAAAAAAATCTCAGAAAGGATCAAGTAAAAAAAATATCCTGGATAAGGCGATTTCTCATATGTAATTAAATCCATGCCCACATCCAATGACTATCCAGCCACAACAAAAGCAGTGTTGCAAGAGCATTAGAACTGCTAATGCAACTCCTTGGATTCAAAACTTACTCCTTACACATTCCATGGCACCCCATGAAAAAGGTAAGCCAAGAGAAGGCCAGATGACTGATCCCAGGTGTTTATAGGCACTTCATAGGCAAAGCATCAACTCTAAAACATCAGTCTATCAAGAGCAATGAACAGTCACCATAAGGTAACCTTCCACAAACCATGAAGCTGGCATTACATTGCCATGCACACCTCAATTAGACAGAAATCCCATTTTCCATTCTTACCAGTATCTTGAGATAACTACAGAAGCTCCAGAATATAATCCAGTTTATCACTCCTATATTAAACAACTTTCTTCAAGATATCATCATGCTTATTTATTTGCACTACTTCCATGCACAGACTGTTTTCTTTTAAAAACCAGACAGCAAGTCCATTTTTACGAGGCAAAGAGCATAACTTCTCTATACTTCTGAGCCTTTCCTTGTATTTCTTTTAATCATTGCCTCCTATACATCTATCTTGCATTTATAATGTAACTCCCATTATCAAAACAAAGAAGCAGTTACATCATCTGAAGCATCTTTATTTCATTGTCTGACTAGTATCTTAAAATTTGGTTCCAAAACTGCACTACCCACTTAGGACATATTTCATAACACTCAAATTCTCGTAGGCTTAAGTTGCTCACAGTAAAGACAGACAAGGATTCTGAATCCATTTACTTCACCTGAAGTGAAAAATGTCAGAATTTAAGATCCAAGTCTATATACATGGTCTACCTGAAACTACTGCCTCAGACATGACTACGGGCAATTTATGATTTTATATAATTTGCCATGAAGCTGCACACATGGAGTGAAAGTGAACGACTTGGAACGACCTTAGATATTCCTCCAAACTATTAAATACATTGCTAAGTTTTGATGAATTAACACTTTGTCCTCCCAGGCAACAGAAAAATAATGATGTCAGTTCATATTTCTATTGTGATTAGCTCCCACGGAAGTACTTTAATAACTACACTTCACTCACAATTCAGGGAATGATTTTAAGCTTGTCTCCAATCTGCAAAAACATATGGAGCTGGATGGGTGCAGAATCTATGTCTCTGACTTCTCACAGCTCTTCCTAGAAGAAAGCTTACCTAGAAACATTATACAGGTACATATGACAGAACAGCTGCTGTACCTACAGGCTGGCTGTATTATGTAAGAACTAGTCCAAATCCAGCAGGACCAATACTGAATCTGAGCAACTGAGCCTTGCTAGAAAAAGCTGGGCTTAGCAAGTAGTTAACACTGATCAGCTTCAGGTGAAAAGGCAGGTACGGAGCACAAGCTACAAAATCCTTGAACAAATGTGAAGAGTTAACTTTATGCACTAGAAAACTTCTCTTCATACCACTGAAATAGAATTGCTCTCACGCATTCATTAAAGTTCTCTTGTCCCATGTATCTGTGCATTAACAGTATTTCACAATCTGTTGCTATGTAGTACTGATCCAATTCCTGCAACAGATTTGAAAGAAACAGCAAAATAAATTGCAAATTAACAGCTGTTTGGAAGCCCTTTCCTTGTTATAAAAACATGATAAAGTCATAACTGAACTTACTAAAAAGTTCAGCAAAGCAAACACCCGCTTTTGTGTCTACATAACAAATTCTAGCTCCCATTTTTTGTGTCCTGTTACAGATAGTAACTTCTTTCTTAACTTCAGTTTTGAAAAAAGGAGGGGGAGGGACAGAAGAAAGTGTGACTTTCACAGACCCCATGCAACAATGCGACCATTGTTTTGAAAATATATGCAAAATCAAATTTTAAAATAAGAAGCTGACAACACTACATTAATCCAGAAGTACTGTTTACAGTTCACTGCCTAGAGAAGTATTTTGTGTAGAGGCTCCAATTCACCTCTAGGGATTTTTGTTTGATAAAGCATATACAGCTGACTAGATATCAGCTCACAACGACCAGTTAGAATCTTCCAATATGCGATTACTGATGCTCAAAGCAGCTCATTTTGTATAAGCATTCTGCCCCATTATTTGTTAAGTGCACATCCTACCTTCACACCAACTGCAACATCAGTGACAATGCTGTAAAAAAAGAAAAAAAATCAGAAGTCAACCAATTTATCCTCATAAACCAAATTTTTCAATGTATTGCAATGACAAAATAATGAGGAAACAAACAAGCAACAACTTCCCTGAGCAAAAAACTATGTTCAAAGAAGATGCAGGGCTGAAACATGAAAGAAACTTTTAAAAGCCACGAGCTCCCACAGCTCATAGGCTTTTCCAAAGAGTACAAACTTTTGAGGAAATGCTACTCCAATACAGCACTGCCAGGAAATTTATTTAGGAAACTAAATAATTTTTTTCTGGACTATGTGAGATTACAGGGTGGAAGTAAGTGTAAATTAAAAAGTAAGTACAGAACTTCTCACACACCTCTATTAACTAAACAGCTAGTTCAGCAACGTAGCTGAACCTATGTTTGACCCACTCTTTGAACAGCAGAAAGCAGTAATTTTTTTTTTTTAAATTAGCTTGGAAAAAAGCCCCAACACACTGGCAAGCTACACCTATATAAAATTTAATGAGGTACACCTATGCAAAACACTTCAACGGGTAAGTCAAGGTACATCTTTTTCTCAGAGGTTTTGACATCATCATTCAACAGTGATCCTAAAAGAAACCTTAGCCTAAAAACACAAAAAAAAAAAAAAGGGAGAGCATTCCACAATGTAGTACTCATTAGTGGATTAGTGGCAGTAGTTCTCAGACAGGATGTACAACTCCTACCATTATAATCACAACCATAAAAAGCCTTTGGAACTCTCACAGTTGAAAGGTTATATGCTTGAAGCATACCAAAGAAATGGACTGTCTGTTTGGAGCAGAGTAAACAACCTAATATAAGATTTGTAGGCTGAAAGCTGTTGTATTTACACTGTCGAAGGCTACAGCCAGCAGCCCATTTTCCAGGTCCAACAAAAAGCAGGCCTGGCGTGTAGTGCCTGTCCATGCCAGCCCTCACTGTCCCATACGGCCGACTCCTTCCAACCTTCCCTTCTTTGGTTTTTACAGCCAGTCCACTGCATATACACAGGCATCTTTCCACCTGGGGAGGGGGGAAGCTGAAGGGCTTATTAGGCAGTTTCTGAAAACAAAAGAGCTCGACATCTGGCTCCTGCTGGCATCGCTCCTCCCCTCCAGCCAGCTCCAAAACAAACCCGAGCCCAGCAGCGCGCCCCTCCTCGCCCCCCGGCTGGGGGAGAGATGCCAAAGCCGGGGGAGAAGGGGGGAGCGAGAGGCTCTGAGGGGCACGGCCGGGGTAGATCGCGCTCCTTTACATCGAGACGCGGCGTCTCGGGCACTACACTTAAGTGCGGGGCGGCCCAGGGCCCTCGGCGATTTGAACGGGAGACCCTACAGAGAGACTGAGCCCCCTCCTGCCCCGCTCCCGGCGTGTGTGAGGCCTCGGGCTCCGGCTGTCCCGCGGCGGGAAGCTCACCGCTCCCCACACCCTCGGAGCCGC